>VWZO01012345.1:0-326117 GCA_013396975.1 Bucco capensis
ATCTCCTTGTATGCAGCATTAAAAATGCCTTCTGTAATTTGTACAGGTTCAGATATTTAGTCCATTTTCATTAAAATTGCTACTTGAAGGTTGGTCTTCTTACAGGGCCTGGCATCCTTTTCAGTAGTATTTACTTTTTATTTTTCATGTGTCTGTGTCTCCAGTCAAGTTATACTAGTAACACAGCAAATATCCTTTTCTAAAGAGCTTCCACTCCAAACCAGCAGAAAAAGGGGCTGAGTTGAGTGAGCTCTTGTATAAAGCTTTTTGATATCTGCACAGACAGCAGGACATGCTGCGCATATCCCACTTGTAAGGCTGCAAGTGTGAACCTCATGGCTTGGTTTGATATTGTGCAACAAGAACCAAGCAGGACTCCAAGGAAAATGTGAGGCAGGGCAGGAGAGCTCACTGTCTGTTATTCCTTCTTCCCTCCCCCATTTGAAAAACCTCTACTGTAAAATGGCAAGGAGGTCAATACCACAAGTGTCCTCTCCAGGTCTATACTGCAGATCTGTTGCATGGTCCAGGTCTGTTCACTAGACCACTACATTGCTTCTCAGAGGTAAAGGTTTCAGCTAGAGAGTTCTAGCTAGCTACGAGCATTCAGCTGCTTTACTTTTTCTGTGAATTTCTGGGCGATTTTCTCAATCCTCTGGTAGAGTGCCGCTCTGTGATTCTTTTGCATTTATAGCTCTAACAAAGGAACAGAGAGAGCATTAGAAATTTCAGAACTTAATTAATGAAAATACCCTTATTGTGCATAATCGAGCTGCTGGGTACAATTAAATAAATGGACCATATTTGGAGACAGAACAGAGATCAAGAAACCAGATTAGACTAGAAAAACTGATCCATCAATTATCTGTTACTAAAATTACCTTTGTCAAATGTCAATACGAAGCTTTTTCCCCTTGAGAACTGGTGCTAGTGAAACAGACTTATAAGATTAATCATCCTTGAACACTTTTTTGTTGTTTGCTGGATAAATTTTCATTTCGTTCTTCTATACATTAGTGGAAGTTTAATTCCAGCAGATTGTTCAGTAAAACAGATGCTGTTTTTATCACTTCATCAAATAATTGTGGCTAAGAGGACATCAGAACTTAGCAGGAGTATATCAAAGTGCATTCATTCATTGGCTCATACTCTTGACTCTTATAGTAGAGATCTATATTTATGCATGTTCCCTGTTTGCTTACTTAGAAATCTATAAATTATATCCATATCTGTCAGGCTAACAAATGCTTTAGCCAATATACCAAAGGAAAATTTGACCAGTAGGAATTTAATGGTGAGTAGGTATTGAAATACACAGTAAGGAATGCATTAACTTTTTCCATTTTAGTATTGACAACTGTTTTAAGCAACATACAACATTACAACTGAAAGAAACGAATCAGTATCTTCCTTTACAATCACACACTATTCACAAAGAAATGGAGATTTCAGAAACTGAAGACACTAATGGTTACCTCTGCAATTGACTGTGTCATTTTGAAGTCTTCCAACTTAACAGATTTCCAAAATCATGTACCAGCATGCACATCGACATGCAGAAATAGAAATATTTTATCTCCTAAGATTACTGTAATTGCAACTCCATGCTTCTGAACACAGAATCACTGCACCTGAGCGTTCAGTGCCAAAGGTATTGAATTAGTACCCAAGAAACCTCAGATGCTTGTGAATTCCAGTAGGACAAGTTATGCCAGAAGAACCAGGTAAAAAAAATTCCAAATACCAGTTATCTTCCGAGGGCTGTGGATCAAAATTTTCCTACTCTTGGAACTGGTACCTTGTTGGAGCCACCCTTAGATGAAATAGGCAATCATAAACACTGACCTGGCTTGGGAAAATAGGTAGGATCTCATAATGTATTGGCTAAAATATGCTGCATTTTAAAGCATGTTCAGCACTGGATACAAGCAACATCAGTAATAAAGGTAATCCTCTAGCGGTGGATTGCCACCAGATTTAACGCAGTAAACCATGTGTATTCTACACAAACTAAAATGAACAGTTGTAGTACAGAGAGTCAGCTACAGTTAGTTAATCAGATAATTAACCAATTGTTTAATTGGTAGATAATTGGACAACAGCAGTAGAAAAAAATACAGCTGCTTGGGTTTCAGCATAGGCTTGAAACACAGCAGGAGTCTCTGGGCTGTCTACTAAGGAAAAGGGTGATTCTACCCTGTTCATTTATATTTTTAGGAAGATTAAAAAGGATGATTCTACCTTGTTCATTCAGGTTTGGAGTATCTCCAGAGATAGGCCCCACAGACCCCTCTCCCACCTTATCTCCCTCCTCTGCCTCCACCTCCCCTTTCCCATCTCATTTTCTCACTCTTTTCCCCCAAATCACAGAGCACCTGGGCTCAGTTGCAGACCCCTCCCCTCCCCACCCTTTCCCTCCCCAGCTGTTGGCTCTTTGCTCTCCCACCCAATCCCCACCCTCTCCCTCCCCAGGTGTGGCTCTTTGCCCTCCCACCCACTGCCCTATATCTTCCCGAGGAAGGGTAGCAGCTTCCAGCTGCGCCCAGCCGGGCTGAGGGAGGCAGGAGACTCCTCTTGGCATCACCGGTGAGTTCCCCATGGGTGCACCCTTCTTGGAAGGGGGGGAAGAAAGGCCGGGGGGCCTGGTGGCCCCCCGGCCAGCTAGGCAGGTAGGAGGAGAGTTGGTGGTTAATTTAATGTCACTGTGGGTGCTAGCTGCAAATCCTCATTGAGGATGAGCCATTCTGTATGCTACTTGGGCTAGGTGAGGGTCTCACTTGAGGTTCTGGTGTGGGTTAAGGGTAGTAGTGGTGGTGGTGGTGGGGCAGGAGCTGCCTGGAAATGTGCTGATGGTATTTGCTCTCTTGACCAAGCAGAGAGGTTTGCTTTTGGAAGGCTGGCTGGAGAAGGGTCGGATGTTTGTAAGCTGCTTACAGAGGTGAGAGAGGCATGGCCTAGCCCCTCATGAGCAAGCCACAAAGCCTGAATTACCTCCCTCAAATCTGCTTTTGGAATGCTCCTATTATCTCCAGATTTATTTTCCTTCTCCAGCTTGCTACTTGCCCTCCTTCTCCATGCAGGTGAGTGGTTGGATGGGAGGTGGCTAGGTGCCACCAGGCTGTCCCCATTCCTGGGAGTAGCCAGGATGTGCTGTACAGCTCCACAGGGGATAGTTTGGGATGTCCCACCAGGTAGCTGGTCTGAAAAGTTCTGCTGCTTTCAATGACTAGTCTCTATTCTCAGTAGCACGTTTTGACATTGTTGCTTTTCCAAGGCATAGTTGATCTTGGAAATCTTCAAAACAGCTAATCTCACCTCTTTTGGCTTCTTTCCTGTAGGTGTAGAGTTCCACACAGCAAGGATATATCCGCTTGATATCAGTGGACACCATCTTCAACAGCATTCCTTAGAGCCACTGGGCCTTAAAAATATACCTGTGATTATTCAGTCTGAGCTGGATGTGCAGTATATATTCTCTTTTCACAAGAGAAGGCAGAATTCAGAACAGTAACTCCCCTATGCCTTTGCTACTGAGGTTTTCATAGCTGCCTTGGTAAAAATCTGATAGTTAGCATACACAAGAAAAGAAATAGCATATGACTGCAAATTTTCAAAGTATATTCCAAGAAACTATCAAGAAGGAAACCATAGAAACAATGTGTATATAACAGCCAATTGAAAGTCTATAAGTAACCACTAAGAAAAAAGAACAAAACAACAACCAAAACCAAACAGGGACAACAAATAAAAACTTACCAAAATCATGTCTTTTTTTAGAAGACTGAAAAATTGAGAAGCAATTTCTTTTTCCAGAGTAATGACTATATGCCATCCTCTTGGTTACTTTCCTTTACATGTTATCTTGTTAATGTAATGACTTTCTGTTCAAGATAATGCACAGCATCCGTGATAGTACTGAAACATGTAGAGCTCAAGGGGAGCCTACATGGAGAAATCAATGCTCACCAAATAAGAATATGAAGTTATACCAAAGTAGCTACTCTGCATCAGTTCTTTACTTGGACAGTGGCTTTTGCTACATCTCCCTTTATATACCTAGGGGAATTAAATTAGAAGCATAGTTGTCTTAATTTCTCCATGTGGTGAATGAGTAGCAAGAAGTGTATGCAGAAGGAGAGACAGATGTTAAATGAATTGTGCTGTTAAGATGGTTTTAGCTCTCTGCTGCTTTTATAGGGAAAACTAAACTGAACTGACTTTGAAGAAACGGTACATTCCTCAAAAAAGGATCAAATGACTTTTGTTTTTTTGCCCCAGGAAGACTCAATTCTGATAAGAGGACTGGATGCACCTCACCTGCCTGTAGATATTTAGAAGCTGGATTTGATACAAGCCTTGTGGTACAGAGGGCAATACTTTTTCATGATACTTTTTCCTTTTACTTAATTCTAGTGGTACTGGCACCTGAGATTACAGTGTATGTTCATAATTTCTCAAGAATTTTTCTGACTTTTAGCTTTTCTGATGGCCTCTGTCATTCATGAGTACACAGGTTCCTAATAAAATAGCTGACCTGTATCTGTTTCCTAGTGTCAGTTTGCACACCTCCCTTCCATCCTTCCATGTTCCTTCATCCTTAGAAGGGACTTTATGCCACTTAATCATCTTAAAATTATAGATGCAGTGAAAGCTAGTCATGGAATTTCCTGTTGTCCTTGATGAGGGGAGCAGGCAGAACAAATCCTGCAATCACAGTGTCTTAGGAAGAGGACACCTCTGCAGTTCATGTAGTCCAAAGCACTCTATGTTGAGAGTTAGTTTTGACACTAGCTAAGATTACTTGGCGTATTTTTCAGATGAATTATGACAATTTCCAGGGGTGAAGATTCTATAAACCCATCCAACCTGTTCCAATGTATATGCATTCTTCCCGTGAGTGTCTTTCTCCATATATCCAAAACACCTCACATTTTTTTCATGTCTTTAGCCCCTGTACTTTAAGCTTGGAAAGTTCCTTGTGTTCCAAGGGAATTTGCACTCACTTCTCTTGCTCTAGCAGAGTCGAGGTGATTTGCCAGTGAGCTGTGAAGATTTTTTTCTCTTGCACTTGGGCTAACGTGACTATTGTGGTTTGTCATGAGTGTCTAGGTTGTGGTTAGATGTGGAAATACAGTAATAGATGCTTTCACGCAAAGATGGAAGGTTGTGACACCAGTGTCAAACCAACTATTTCACCATTCCCCAGTGATACATCAAAATGTCAAAATAGTGACAGAAGTTGAAAAGCATCTCTAACAGGGGAGGACCCTGAACACACCTTCCAAAGAAGGAAAAAGGCAAGGCAGTTTCAGATGTATTTTGAAACAGAGAGTGTCTTCTTAATGATACAGCACTGGTTCTAGTTCGGGGGGGGGCAACCAACTGGGCAGAGCGCCGTGTGGAAACTGCACATTTCTTTGTGGACAAATAATCAGTGGATGCAAAATGTCTGAGATAATTATATAATCTAAGCAAAATGGAAGAGGGTTATGGAAATACCAAATATTCTGGCAGAGCAACATGGAATTAAGTATCTGGAAGAATGTAGTAGAATTAAGGATCGAGAGCACTTGTTAATTTTTAGTCATCTTCTGGGGATCTAAAGTACCTGTAATTTTGCTGTACTCTGTTTATACTGTGGTAGTACTGTTATGGCCCAATGTGCCAGACAAAAAGCACATAACAATAATTAATCCTTGCACTCCAGAATTTGCAATACAATTAGCTATGATGAGCAAAGAATGGAAGACTTTCTTTGGGGATGTGTAGTCTTACTTGGGACTAAAACAAGGTTTACCCCAGGTTACCCTTATAGTCATTAAGACAGAATTGAATAATCTGCTCAAGTTTGCAGAACAACAGATGCAGCAATTCTAGGAACTGATCATATATTCCTCAGGCCTGTAATGTGCTTCAGACTGACTCTCATTTCCTATTTTTTTGTTTTAATAACTATGTATTTAGTACAGGGCAAGAAGCTGGATTTTTCTTTTAAATATTCAAGAGGAAAAAGGAGGCTCAAAGTCCTGAGATTCCTCCTGCTTGAGGAAGTGTTTCCTACCCAGACTGCTGAAGTACCACTATGCATAGCCAAAAAATCCAAGATGGCAAGAAGTGAATTCATTTTTCAAGTTCTAACTCATGACTGAATCTGTTTCAAGCCCGTTTTGAGAATTTAAATCCCAAGGTTTTTATTTAAGCCCATATTGGCTATTAGTTTAGATAAGAGTCTGAATAATCTTTCTTAGCTTTACTAGGTTGGCTTCAGATGAATCATTCTGAAGCCAGTAAAGAAGTCAGACTTATTTAAGTAGAAATGAAGTCAGTGTTCTTTATTGCTGAAATGTAAGTAAATTTTTATCTTGTTTAGCTTAACATTGCCTGGCAGAAACAACAACCTGGAAAAAGCTGCAAAGGCAATAACTCCATTAATTAAGCCATTTTTAATTTACTTAACACACTGATTTTTAAAGAATTTCTTGATATCATTTTCCAGTTACAGAAATTAGTTGTGTCAAACTTACATCATTTACTTCTGTTGAACACTGGAAGAGTTACAGTAATATTACTGCAGTTCACTGCTGACCAAAGTCAGTTGTAGCAAAAACGAAAACCTCCTGTTTTCTCATCTTCATTCTCCTCTTTAACTAAGAAGAAAGGCTCACCAGAGCCATGCTGTTAACAGGATGTTTACTAGACCAATTCATCACTGCAATCCATTTATGCCAAGCAAGCTTCTTTAGCCTGCAGTTTTTCTGGTGGCCTTTCTGAAAAACAAAAATACCTCAGTAAGGTGAACAACTGACTGTCTCAAAAGAGTCTTGTCAAAAGTAAGGTAAATTCCAATCATACTCAGTAGAGACAGCTGCCCAAACTAAACAGATACCTCTCAAATATCATACAGGTACCTGTGTGTACCTGTTTCCTACAATTAGTTTTGCTAAGTGTGAAACAGAGCTTTCAATGCTAGAGCACTTAAAATTCAGTAAACTTTCTGTTTTGAGATGTGGCATTGGCCATTTCTCTGTTGAGAGATTTCATATCTAAAATGTAAGTGTGGCTGGGTAATGCTATTTGCATTAGACTTATCCAGCCACACAGGAGAGGAATCAAACACTTTCTTCTTATTGTAAGAGCAAAGCTCTTTTGGACACATCAGGGGATGATTCACTGCACAACCACCTTCTGTCACTGAAAATATCAAAGGTCTATTTTAAAAAGAGGCCAAAGTGCTTTGTCTATTTCACAGCCAAAAACTACTGTGAGATTAATTTTCTTCTATAAAGGTATAAAGTTCAAGTTGCTAAAATTAGCAATTGTTTCACCTGAGCCTCTTCTCTATGGTCCTATTCAAAGCAGTATTGTTTAGTCTTTCAGTGCCTGCTGCTTAAAATGTAGCATTCCCCATTTTATGTGTCAAAAAGCTATAGCTAATTATTCTCATAGCAAGGATAATCGTACCAATTATGATTCTTTAAAAAGAATGGTGGAAACAAAGAAGTAGAGATAAGATTTAACAATGACAAGACAAATTGGGGAGGCAGGGAAATCTTAAATGCTGAAAACCTACAATGCCTTCTTTTTTACAGGGAAGAATAAAATCACAGTTTTCTGAAAGAGACAAGTTATCACTATTCAATCTGTAGAATTATGGATTATTATGATAAGCTTCCTGTTAGTTTGGAATGAAGCTCATAGCTGTCCCTACAGCCTCATAATCTAGGGCTTTAGGATATGACATAGAGCAAGATCTAATGCTTGTACCATATCTGATAGGTGGTGAATTTTAGATGCATAGTCCTGAAGGCATCAGTCCACCTTTTCCTTATTTCTCAGGATGGTCTATGAAGAAAGGCAGATGACTGTAGGATCATGTAGTCTTTCTATGTCAAGTATCTATATCCATGGATTGCCATAAGAACACAAGTGTTGCTAAAGGACAATTCAAGCAGTCTAGGTTAGGTCTCTGTTTCTCTTTATTAGTGTGCAGAGTGCACAGGCTTTTCCGTGCAGCTGGGTTCTTTACAGAAAAGTAACAAAAAGAGCTCATCTGGAGCTTGGTGAGGAAGAAAACAGTGGCTACAATGAATCCTATATCCCCAAAAGTGGAAGATGTAGGTTCTCACCTTAGAGGGTGAATAGTTCTTCTTTCCCACATCAAGACCACCACAATAGGATACGAGACAGCATCAGGGAGGAGCCCTCTGTGATCCTCCTAAAATTGACTCTTTATACTTGTAGAAGACCAAGGATCAAGGAGACAGTGAGGAATGTTGCTCCTTCTGCCTCCCTGCCAGACCAAACAGAGAATCTGCTGGCTTTTCAACTCGGTCAGTGGTCTGTTCCTGCAGCTATTACCTCAGGAGCAGATAACAGGCCTGGAATTAATGACTTCTATCACTTACTTGTGGGTATTGTTAATCACCTTAAATGGCTTTGGGACACATTTGGATTTCTCTGAATGTAGTCGCAGCTTTGGGCAGAAAATCACAAAGCCCTTGGTTCTGATCCAGATCACACAGATAGTTTAAACATATCTACTGTCACTTAAAAAATGAATAGCATTGCACAATTGTCCTCCTGTACCTGACAAATTCAAAGCCACAGATTGAGTTCAGACAAGTGTTGCCCTGTTCTTCAAGCTCTGACAATAAAGACACCATGAAAGTTCTTGGCACAAAGAAAAACAAGTCAATATACACCTCAGGACACTATAACAGATAATATTTAGCTCTATTATAGCCAAGTATTCAAGCACTCTTGGAGTAATTGAGTCTGCCTGCTGCCATTTCTGCCATGCTTGCTTTAAGCTGTTCTCTTATACAAGTCTCTGACTGTTTATCAAACAGAAGACATCCTCTGGATGCTAAGGAGACATTCCACCATCAGGCTGAAGTGTGGCCTTCTTTGAGAGGTGTCACAGTAAAAGGTGTTGAGAGATGGGAAGAGTATAAAATCTTTTCATCACTCCTTCTCCCCTATTTGAAAAGCCTTCTCTGAAGTGTACCCTCTGGTCCTGTGAAGCAACTTTTACATTAAGAAAAATTTATACCAAGGCTAGAGAAAGAAGTGGATGGGATAAAAAAAACAAACCTCTGTAAGGTTGCCAAGACACTTAGAAAACCCTTGAAGAGGCTATTAGAAAGTTGGATTTTTGTTTAGCAAGACTCAAATGAAACACGATTATGTGGGACCACCTCACCTTTAGAAAGGCTGTGATTTTCCACCACAATGGAATGAGCACCCACTTAGCAACTGCTCCAGGCTGTTAATTACTGTGGGGATTTGTCAACATTCCCACCTCCCATTGCTGGTATTATGTTGTTCCTAAAAGACTGGGAAACTCGAGACAATCTATAGGAAAGGGCTTGGAATCCTTAACCAAAATACCTGCTGTATGGATTAGACACAGAGGCCTTGCAGCAACAGCACTGGTAGCTTGTTCTCTGTTATGCAGAAAGGTGTGTAGGTGGGAGTCATATTTTACATTGAGAAAACCAGTGCTGTAGTTCTGGATATTCAAAGATACTGAAAAATAACTTATGTTCCAGGATGCTTACCTGCTTCACAATCTTTGACCATTATTTTCCATTATAAATTCTACTTTTCTTGTCAACTTCCTTTCTATTATAGAGATATCAAATGCTACCATTGGGGCTAGTTACCCAAGTCCTAGCTTGCTGTGAATTTCTTAAGATGGCTCTGTAAGCCAAAAGGGAGCTCATGGCTTTGAGTTTTGAGGACCTGTAGGCAACTTTCATCTCATATAAAATATGCAATATTTTTTTGTTTTGTCTCTGCTAATTTTCAGTATTCTTTCTTTAGAAAATTGGATGGCACAACCAATTCCAGAGGGCAAATTATACTGATCATCATGAACACTTATTTTAGACACTCTGGAATACCTCTCTACCCCTTCATGAATTGCAAAAGGAGCTTAGACCAAAAATTTCCCTACTTGATAACTAAATTTATTCTCCTGTTGCAGCTAAATATAACAAGAATGCTATGAGACTAAGCTTAAAAGCCATTTCTGTACTACAGCTGGTAAACAGGCCATCTGACAGCAAGGTTACATGCAGGTTACAGATACTTTCTTGTAATATTTTTCTTAAAAACACTGCTCTCTGTATCCTCTATAACACAGCTCAAACTATCACAAGCCATGGAGCACATGAGCAGCCCAGACAGACAGACAGTTTTGAACTGTTTAGTCACTGTTAAGTCTAAACAAGGATCTTACTAAAAGCTTTTTGCAAGATTCAGGAGTTATCCCTTCACTCAGTTGTGCTGATCACAAACTTCATGTTCTTCCAGTAACAAGCCTATTTTGACTATGCTAATATCTTCACTGCATTACCTTAAGGTTCTCTTTGCATAGTGTCAGTTTGCAGCCTGGTCTAATATAGAAGGGGGAAACTGGTGGGTGAATCGTCTAATGTTGCCATGGTCAGGATGTGATTCTGTAGGGAGAGCAATCCAAATGGTCTCATGAGAGTATTCAGAGATTCTCCTCAAGGAATTGAGGGTTTAAACTACAGGGAAATCAAAGCCTTTACTTTTACTCTAGCAGAACAAAAGGGGAAATAATTTGGTTTCCCTTCTGTCCCCTAAATGAGAAGCAGCAGTCCATTCCTAGCGTTCCCTTACAAATGGCAAAGCATAAGGAACTGCCAAGGTGTGAGATGGAAGTTTCAGGTCATTAGTAATCTGTTTGACATGCAAAATGCTGAGGTAGTAACTGAAAGCCCCACTGCACATCCCAGCCCCCCTGAGACATTTGGTCTCCCAGGAATCATTATTTCCCTGGTACAGTCTATTGTTTCATAAAGAATACTGTGTTTCAGCAGAAAAGTCAAATGTGTCCTCTCATAACTCCATGTGGCTGTTAGCTTACTGCTGAGCTAATACTTTGTCACATAAATAAAACTGTACAAAAAAGAGAGAGCAGACTTGCAAGGAAACATGGGGGAAAATATAATTCACTGGCACTCAGGGCTGAAAAGCTCGTGAGTTTTTTCCTTTCCTTTTTTCTTCCCTTTACCCTTACAAGTTGATGTGTATCCAAACAGCTTGAAAAGTACTTTGAAATCCAACTTTAGTCAGCTATGATGAAGACATAAGAGAGGCTGATTTTTCCTTTGTGATGCTTTGTTTTCTCCTCTCTTTTATTCAATGTTCACTTCAGCATGGCTGCAGGAGAGGAGCCAAGTATTTTTTCTTGGAACTTCTTTCTTTTTTTGGTGCAGTTAGAGATGTGTTTCTTGAGTTACACTGAGCATAAGTCACTACCTATTGCTATTAAGCCAAGCTCACTTAGGGAGCTGAGAGAGGGCTTGAACAAAACTGCAAGCCTTCTCAAAACCAGGGATAGTGTAACATTTTGTCTAAGGGCTCTTCATTCAGGTAAGAAAATACTGCTTTTTGGGAAGAGATGTCAGATAACTTTTATTACAGAAAATAGTAAGTAATAATATATTTATTTTCTATGAAAAGTGTGCTGATACAATAAATTTTAAAGACTTTCAAAGATACCATTAGTATGAGCTTTTTCAGCTCACTGGGGACCTGTCATTGTGCTCAAGGGCAAGGCTAGCACTGAAAAGGATCTAGACAGTTTAGAGGACAGCACCAGCAGGAACTTCATGAAATTCAACAAGGGAAAACATACCAAATTCTGTACCTTACGTGAGTTATCACTCTACAGCTGAGGAGCAGCCCTGCTGAAAATGACTTAGAGGTCCTGGTGGGCAAACAGCTGAATATGAGCCAGCAGCATGCCCCGGCAACAAAGAGGAACATAGTTCTGGATTGCTGATGCAGGAGCACAGTCAGGGGTTGGAAAGAAGTTAATATTCCTCGCTAATCAACAGCCATTAGCTCACAGTTAAAATATGGTTTGGGGAACCCCCCCCTCAAAAAAAAAACATTGGTAAACTGGCATGAATTCAGCAATGGACCACCAATAACTGAGGGGGAGGGCAGTGGAATAATTGCCATTCACAGGATACTAGAAGGTTCTGGGCTTGTTGGCCTGGAGAAGATAAAGCTTCAGGAAGTGTAAGACCAAGAGAGATTCAGAACAAACATAACAAAAAATTAGGACAATCAGGCACTGGAACAACTTGTCCTTGGAGCTTTTCAAGACCTGGTCAGCAAAGCCCTGAGCCACCTAGTCACATTTATAGATGGTCCTGGTATGAAGGAGCAGGGCTGAAACAGAGACCTCCTGACTTTCCTACCATCCTATGTTCTAGGATCCTCTGAAATTTCTGCTTACTTTCTATGCCTGTTTCCTTTGCATGTTTAAAAATACCACCCATTAGCTTGCCATTCTGCTAAGCATCAGGTCTTTTTTGAAAAAAATCCAGAAAAGCACAAAAATGGGTAATGATTTTAATTAAAATAGGGTAGATTTAGACTAGATATAAGGAAAAAAAAATAAAATGAGGGTGGTGAAATACTTGCATGGTTGCCCAGAGAGGTGGTAGAAGCCCCATCACTGGAAACATTGCAGGTCAGGTTATTTGGGGCTCTAAGCAACCTAATCTAGTTGAAGATGTTCCTGCTGACTGCAGGGAGGTTGGACTAGATGACCTTTAAAGGTCTCTTCCAACCCAAATGATTCTATGAGTACTAATGTTTTTTAATATCCAATTGGTAGAGTAGCCTTATGCAGGCAACCACGAAATTCCTCAAAATTAATTATTAAAACCCTAGTTCAGCAAAGCACTCAAATTCACAGTTAAATTTAACCATATCTTTATTTCCTATTCATTCCTATTCTCTACCAAATTAAGATATTTATGTATTTTTTTTATTCTGATCCCTCTAATACACACATACATTTGTAGCTTTTTAATAGATTGCAAATAACTACTTAAAGCTGGACAAATACCTCACATCCTTCCTGTGCTGAGAAGTTTTGTAATATTAAAATGTGATTATCATTCATCCAGTTTGTGGATTAGGTGTTATTGTGTTTTATTTTTACAGCTACATGCAGTACTACTAACCATTAGTACATAAGTAAGAAATGATGAAATCCTATGGCTACTGCATAAAATGTAATGGTACCAAAATTAGGAGTTTTAATAGTGAACAATTTTTTTAAAGTAAAAGGATCCAATACTATGATATTCCTCTGGCAGGATGTGTGCTGTGACATGGAACCTTGTGCACAGCCAGGCCGTGGAAGGTGCCTGCAGTCTGGGATGAGGACATGCACCACTGCTGTGCCTCATAGTCTTGGTTCACACTGGACTCCATCTGACTGTGTTTTAGCGCACATTGCAGTTTCCAGCCTGGGTTTTGCTGGAGGAAACTCAGCTGCTTTGGAGGAAACCCTACTTCCTCACATGGGCAATAGGAAGGGAAAACCTAGTTGAAACCCATTTAAATTATCTTCATCCTGCATAACAAAAGAAATGCTGCTGAGGGCAGAAGACCCTCCAAAGCTTTGGCTGGAGCTATTATCCTATTCTCAGCTAGGAAGAAATAATTCTCAAGGAAAAACGGAGGCTGAAGTTCTCCTAGCCTCACCTTGGGTGTCCAGCAAATAAAGCATAGGCTTTAAAGAGTTAGTAGCTAGAAATGAACTCCTTCTTCTTTATCGATTTAGGCGACCATATTCTTCATATTGTGACATGGTCACTCTTCATTTGAGGACTCCAAATAACAGCACAGTAAGCTAAAGCTGTGGCTGACCATAAACACTACATAATATTTCACTGAATACCAGGGCATGATTCTCTTATCATGGTAAAATAGCAACATAAGATAAAACAGTCCTTTGAACTTTCTGGACAAGGAACAAGATTAGCATCATTGTCTTTGCAAGAATTCCCTGTAAACTGACAAAGATTGCTGTATAAATTTATAATATCTGAGAATCTTACACTGTTTCCTTAGAATAATAAAAAATTGAACACACCCCCCCCACCTTAATATTAAGGAGAACAGAATGAAGAATCTTAGTCTTGGAATACTTAATACACACCTAGATAACAAGAAAAATGTTTTCAGAATACTAGTTCAATGCAATGCTGAACAGTGTGGGCTAATATTAATTACTATTTTCACCATTATACTCTTGATGTTCTAGGAAAGATCAAGAAAAAGACTAGCAAGAATTTTTAACTTACATTGATATGCAAATTAATTTTCCATGTAACATCATGCATTTTCATGTGGCAAACTTCATCTTTTATGCTTTTTTCATCAAAGAAAGAAAGAATACTCTGTGCCTGAGGTATCCTATCCAAATTTGTGACCCATTTCAAGCTTAATGAATCAAATATGCACAGTGAAACCATTAACTGCATGTTGTATGAAGGGTGACTCCACTATGTTTTGTGGTGAGACTTGGATCTCTTTTATTGCACTTTTAATTATTTTCCTAATAACTCTTAATTACTTTTGTGATTTACATTTTGACCATTGCTAAAGACTGAGCCAACTTTTACATAGAATTATTCATTGTAATTTCAAGATCACATTCCTCAATGGCAACAACTAATTTTACCTTTGTGTATGGAAAAGCAAAGACTTTTTTTTTTCATGTATATCTGTTAACATTTTTATACAGTTTTATTTCCCCACTCATTACCTTCTGATCATCACATGAATCACATTGCTAAAATGGACTGAGATGTAGAACTAGAGGTCAAGGCAAGGCTTGAGTTTAATTGTTAGGCTGTGCCTCAGCATTCAGATCTTAGATATCCCAGAGATCTCTGTGAAGCACTTCCCTGTGTCATTTTCCTTCACAGAAACTAGAGTATCAGAACTTCAGTACCTCTGGAACTGAATCTTCAATTCTTTGTGTCTGTGCTCACCATGTATGAAATCAAATATTATTCTGGTAATTGTCTCCTGAAGAACAAACCATGTAAAGAAAAATTCATTCATGGTTTTTAGGGACCAGGTTTCAACTCACCTCATTTTTGTGTCTATAAAGTAATTGCCTATATCTGGACTAGGTGAGCTTTTTTGACTTTTAAAGACCAGAGAGAGAAATGGGCACTTAATGAATCTGATTCGTCTCATCCTGAGGTAGATATCCATAATAGGTCAGATAAAACATGTTATTTAAGTGCCTGTTCTCTCTCTGACTGTAAAAGAATTTCAGATGCATACTGGACCATGCAGTGTAGCTGTAGACATCTACACTGCTGGATGGGTGCACATAATGAGGTGAGCTTGACATCCTGAGCTTACATTGACTGCTGTTTCATCTCCTACATAGATATCTACTGGAAAGTTTAAGCAATATGTAAGTCTTTGGGCTATAATCTAATCAATATTTTAATAACTGCACTTTTCACAGTTAGAAAAGATATTTCCCAAAGCTATATGAGCATAATTTTGTTTTAAATTAAGATCTGGAGTTTGTTGTGAGCTGTAGAAACTGAGAGAAAAGTGCCATGATCACATATAGCGTAGTGACCCACGGGATGCATGGAAGTTTGTTTGCTAAATTCAGAATAAAATAGCACAAATACAATGAGATTACCCTATAATTGCATTTCACCAAACTATATGATTACTTCTGAATTCAATATAATTAGTTAAAAGTAGCTCAAAGCACTAAGAGGGACCAGAGTAATACAGAGGGAAGAAGTGATAAAGAGTATATCAGAATAGTAATGAAGATTAGGCCAGTGAAAACTCTGTGTTCTATATCCAAGGTAATGGATAGGAAAAGACAATTTCAAATTCTTTGGGTATTTTATGTTTCAGAAGGAAACAGAAAATGTTGTATGTACAAAAAGAAAAGGTGATAGAAGTCTGCTTGGCCTTCATGAGGGATAGAAGCATGCATGTGCCATCACTTTGGTGCAGCTAATCTAATAACAGTGAAAACTTCTACCTTCACTTCATATGCATGTTCAGACATGTTGTAGAAGTCAAACTTTTTATGGCAAAAGTGTGTGAAACTGTTGAGCATCAAGAAGGTATTCCCAAGAACTTATTTCCAAGAAGGTCTCAAGGAGTCTTCTAACTGCTGTGAAAGAAAAAGTGGCTTCATAATAGTTCAGTAAATTGTCTTCACTAGGCAGCACAATCTTTTCTTTGGTTCATCCTCTGTACTATCAGAGTGAGAAAGACATCGCTCAAGTTTTTGCTTGTTCTTAGGAGTGAAACTGTGTTCTTGCATAAGGATTTCAGGGGGAAGAAAGGAAGGACACAGAATCTGAGGGGTAAGAAGAGGAAACAGATGTGAGCACAGTGAGTGCCTTGATTCTGATCATCTCACCCCTGTTTGTGTAGTTCATAGGGAGGAGTCTCTGAATTTGTGGAAGCTAAATAGTATTAAGTGTTATCTGTTATATAACTCTGACAGTTGCAAAGGGGAAAAAAGGGGCTTGCCTCCAGTTTTATTCATTGATGTTGCCTTCAGCTATTTTTATTTGAAATTCAGTTAATGACTTCAGAAAAAACAAACTTCTTTTATCGAAAGATGATTTTCAATAGTTGTCTACAGTCTAAGCGTGCAACAAGTTATTTAAAAACTTCTTTTTTTGCAACTTTTAATTTATACTCAGTCCTGAAACAGTGCTTTTGCAATATCTTGATTAAGAAATATTAACAACTGCCTTCAAAGTGTTGGCTTCACAAAGATAAAAAGAAAGACTCTCAGCTTACATAAGCTGTCACATCCTATGGGCTGATAAAATTTTAGATTACTTGAGTCTCTAATATTAACATTTTCTCTAGACATTCCAAATTTTCCCAGTAAGTTCCACTTTTTTGATTTTTACTTGTACAAACAGGGAAGCCCTGAGGGCTCTAAACTGAGATGCCTTAAGCAGTCTGTTTTTCTAACGGGAAGTAGACAGTCCTCTGTCTGCTGAAAACTAGATATCTTTAGGATGTTTGTTTATTTGGGCACACATAAAAGTTGTGCATGAAAAATCTATTTTTTAATAAGAATTTTTTTATCTTCCTTTTCCATATGTACCAGCAAGGATTTGTAAAGACTGCCATTGTAATATCACTTTTAAAGCAAATTTAATTTCACGTTTTTCCTGTGTATCTGTGATGACAGTTTGAGTAACAGATGAGAACTTACCTTTTATATCTTTATTTTTAAACATAAGGAAAATGGTGAGGGAGAGCAGAAGGGAGAAGGAATATATGAACAAATATCCACTTGTTATATAGAGAGAGCAAATATCACCTCCAGTCATATTCATAGACGATAACGAGGTGACCTACTGCCCCTTGCCTTCAAAGCTGAAAGGGAGGTTACATTTTTACACACTTAAATGTCTACATTTTGTTAAAAAAAAAAAGAAAGTGTTGCTCAAGGGAAGCTATCAGCACTTGAGAGAACCATAATCCCCACCATCTGCTACCACAGAGACAGAGCAAGTATTCACAGCTTTTGTTGCAGTCCTCAGGCTGCAATTGTACTGCAGCTGAGGGTGGTCACAGTAGACCTGAGCAATTTTATATCTTTGCTGCTTATTCCCCTACCTACCACTGCCTCTCTTCCTCCATGCTCTGCCCATTTTTTTACTGTAATAGGCAAAATGAGGGCAGGGAAGGGATGGTGTCTTTCTGATCTTTAGGCCACCTGCTGCCACCAACAGAAACATGAAATATACATTGTATTTTGGGGCCAGTAGGAGATGTCCCCTAGGCTGAGATTCATTTCGTTTAATTATAGACATCTAAAAAGTATCCAGTCCAAGCTAACTACCTAGGCTCCTCCTATAGACAGTAAAAAAGAGGCAATTCCAGAAGTGATTAATCTTATCCTACATTTGGTATTCATCCCAAAACAAAGAATTGTTCTGTCTGCTCTGAAAGGAGCTCAGTCTCCAGGTTAGAGCAGATATCCAAGATGGGCAAAACCTGAGCAAATACAGACAGCTCCCATGCAGCTGTCCTTACCTGAGCTGACCCTTTAGACTACTCTTATAGTCCATGAAATAAAAAGGATTTCTTTTCCTCTCTTTCTAATGTAGATACAGAAAGATTGAAATATTACTAATATGTCTCTTCACTAATGACAATGATTAGCTTTGATATAGACGTGTTTTATATATTTATACAGTTAGAAGAGGTGACTTGAGTTTCTAATTTCCAGATGGCTAAAATTGAGATGAATCTGGGCTTTCATACAACTAGAAATCATGCTCTGTGAGCAATGTCATTACCTTCAAGTATCAGTCCCCTTGGCCAGAGCCATTGACCAACATTATCACCTTCAGTTTCTGGACCGTGCAACCTTTCATGTGCTCTCCAGAATAGCCTGCAGTGAGCCAATAACAGAAGAATACTCTTTCCTATGTCGCACCAATGTTAAGATACAACAATTCCTTGGAAGTTTCTGAGTTATTGAAAGAGAAGGTTTTAAAGCTAGAGGTAAATTGTGTGTATACTACTTGAATTGTTTGGAAATGTTTATATGGCACTTACTTTTCATAGGTTGGTTGGCTTATGGGAAGTATATTATATGAGCTATACATTTGTAAGGATGCTCACTCACCACAGTGTGCATTTAAATAACTACTAGTTCATTGCAAGCATCTTTACTTCATTGGCATTTAAGTATTAGATTGAGCTTTGTCTCAATGAGCTCATTAGAGAGACTTGAATCTATGGGAGGATACTTCTGTTTTATTTCATTGCAAGTTCTGTAGTTAATTACTAGGACAAAATACTAAATAAGAAAACAAACAGTATTACATGTTAAATGAAGGATTTTGTGGCAGATATAGCTTTATAAAAAGCATAAGTTAAATGCTAAGAACTCATTCATAATAAAACTCAATTTCCCAAGTATTATGTGCTATCTCCATTATGGTTCAACACCATAAATTAGTAGTGTGCATTCCAATTCCAACATCTTGTGTTCTTCAGTATTCTTAAAAATCAGTCAAATCAAAAGTCCGCTAGTGCTTCAATAGAAGTAATAGAAGACAATTTAATTGACAGAAATGTGTTTTAGATAGTGCTTCTTATCTTCAGGCAACACATTTTATTACCTAAAACTTCATTACTGTGCAGAAAAAAAAAAGGAGAAAGAGAAACATATGTTTACTTGTAGTGAAACATACATTTAAAATGATAACAGAATTGATTTCTTCCTGCATTTTTTATCTTTACTGTATACATCATGACCTATATGCTGAAATGTGAAAACCTAGAAATTTCTGGTACACTATTGTGTTTTCCAGGAAAAGAACAATAACATTCTGAGAAGAACAATATCTTTTCACTGTTACAATGTGCATTGTTTTCCTAAACTCAAGGAAACTGGCCCCCATCTCATCCATGGCAGCATTTCTGTTAGATCTTGTAGTTATATTTGCTGAACAAAGAGTCTGGGGTTTCAGCAGGAATCCCCAACACAATGGTAAGGAAGTAGGAGTGTTGGTCTTCCTGTGTAAGTGCTATGTGTAAGTTGACTTTAAAAATAACAGGGTGACACCATCAGTTGTGAGTAGGGAATAAAATGAAGAAACTGAACCCACTGCTAATGATTACCTGCAGATTTTTGTCATCTGCTTCAAGGGGAACAAAATGCCCAGTTTCTGGTGCTCCTGGCCTGTCATTTATGAAATAGCCTCTAGCAAGCCACATCAGTGCTAAGGAGTGGAGTTTGGTAAGGACACAGGATTAGATGGCAAGTTAATGAGTAGAAAGAAGGAAAACAAACAGCTCCACAATCTAACAGCAGCTCTTTTCACATTACGGCTTACAAGCTACTAGTTCTCCTGGAAAAACACCTAATGTTTTCCACAAAAGTCAGAAGAGTTTGAGTCTAAAATCAGTAGTCCATTACTGAAAACTATGAGACAGTTAAAACCTATTTTGGGGGCTAGGAGCTAAAACCTGAATAAACAAGCTGAGACCTCCAATTCACGTGTGTATGCAACAGTCTTAATCCCCTTGAAACCTATAGAAGGAATGTCCTTCTAACTAGAACCTCTGAGGATCTGGATCTAAGTCCTTACAGTCATGATATAGGACGACCACTGACAGTCACAGAGGTATTAATTGACTTTGACTCAGAACTGGAATTGTATTACAGTTACAAATACATTCTATTACAAGTTTTAATGAAATTATTGAACTACAAACCATTTAATATAGGACAGGAGTGGGGGGAAGAAATCACAGATCATTATTATAGGTACATTGGAATCAGAGAAGTAACTTAGGTTGCTTAGTCAGTCTGAAGCAAACTACATGGACAAAAAGAACACAGATCTATGACAGAGTATAGTGATTCTACCTAACTATTGAATCCAATAGTGGGAAGCAATAGCTCTGGGAGAACAGCAGATTGTCATCTATTTGGAAGCCTTGATTGTGCTGTTGTAGTTAAATATTGGTACAATTCATGAATTGATACAAAGAAACAGAGAATAAATATAAAGAAGTAGTATTTCTTCTATTGGAACTGTTGCAAACTCCAGTAGAAAATAATGAACAGTTCTAGGAGCCACACAAAACCAAAACCAACAACAAAACCAAAAACAACAACAACCCCCCCCAAACAAATGATAACACAAAAATAACAAAAAATAACAATTAACTACTTAAAAATTGTAGAAGGTTTAAAGAAAACCTTAAGGCATAATGAAAAGATTGAAAAATAATGAGAAATCAAATTACACTGTATTTACTCCTGTGCTGCTTTTGAGCTAGCTGATTCCAGAAGCAGTTTGAAGACTGCTATGTTCCTGAGACATAATTATATGCATTATTAAACATGTTGGCAATTTGGGTTGATTTCAGGTTGCTTGTGTGCCATGCCTGTTCCTGTGTGATTGAGGACAATCCATCTGACTGACACTGACCATGGGACACTGCCACAGCCATTCAAACACAACCGTGTGAGACACATAAAAGCAGGGCATATTCTCCACATTTCCCTTTGAGTTTATATCCAGACTCAGTTTCTATGTGGCTCAAACACGCTCTTATTAATAAAGACTATTTATCTATTTGATCCATCTCAAGAACCTCTCAAAATACAGTATGTCTAAAGGAAATGGGCTTAATGGCCCCTCAAAGTGCCTGGTTCTATTGGCATAGACAACTAATGGAGATTGGGCACTGAATCTACAGACAGCATACTTAGGAGAAATGAATCCTATCAAGGGTGACCAGTGCAATTTTATTTTTCTTCCAGTCTGTATTCTGTCCTTTCCTATATTTTTAATTTGTTATTAATTCTTTGTCCCCTTTTCTTAAATTAAGAGGGCTTTAATTGAAAATAAAAATATGTCAATATGACTTTTTGTTTAAGATCTGAACTATGGTCTATGGGGTTTGTTAGTTTTTTTTAATTTCCCCTAACTTGTTTATGCAAACGTCTGGAAACAGTCTTCCCATTGCCAATACATGTTAGTAGTCTGGTTTTACCCTCAATGTCCTCATTTCATCCTCTTTGAAGAGATGTACTATTTGTAGAGTATTATTACTGGGATGAAAGAATAACCTGGGTTGATGGATAAACAAATAAGTAACAATAAAATGCTAGCCTTGCAAAGCACTGTACAAACATCAATTAATTCTCTTTGCAGCAGCCTTATGCAGCTGTTAAACTCTCATTCTGCAGATGGGAGTGCTAAGGCACAAAAGTGCCTGAGTGATTTACACTGTGCTGGGACAGGGATTCAGCCAGAGTTCTGATGCTTGAACCCTTCCTTAGAGTCAGTTCCCGAAAGCACCAGAAGGCTTTGCAAGCTCTGCAACAAGTTCTTGTTACAACAGAAGATTTAATTTTATAGAAGAAACTATTTGAAAGCTCTTTTGTTTCAGTCTAAGAATAAAGTTTCCTTGCTTGTAGGTAGCTTTTTGTCACCATGCTGTCAAAACGAGTCAGTTGAATACCTGATTTTCTTACAGATCACTCTTCAAGTTGTCTGTGTTAGACTTGAGCTTGATCCTGTGCCATCTTGTGCAGCAAGTGCTCCACTTCCAGGCTCGGGGAGCTGTGCAGCTCAGGGTGAAGCAGGATTGGAGCCTAGTCTTTCTGAAACTATTTCCTTCCTGTTATGCACCAGATATGTGACCAACTCAAACTGGCATTCAGCTACTAGTAAAACAAAAAAAGTAAAGAAACACTTTAGGAAGAAGGTGTTTCAAATTGAAGCTGAGGTCCCAGGTAAAGAAAACCTTGGGTCTCTTTGTAGTATTTGCATATATATATATATATATATATCTCCATGTATATAGTATATGTATATATTCTCAAAACATTTGATTTTAAGAGGAAACCACTTATGTGATTATTATTTTCAAGAGGGTTGAGAGATTTTCTGTAATTACGCTATGCTCATCTCACACATCTGTTCACTCCATATCTGTGTCTCTATAGCTAATCATTTAGAAGTTCATCACATGAAATATATAAACAAGGCAGTTCCATTATACTTACAGCCAATCAGAGAGGCTGGCAAAGCATATTTGATTATTTCCCAAAGTAAATATTTCTGTTCAAAGGTGTTTTCATTGTTTTCTTTCTCTTGTGTTTTGATACTAGAATCTTATCAGTGTATAAAAATACACTGAAAATGCCAAGAGGACAGAGCAAGGCTTTTTTCAGTGGAACCCAGTGGCAGGACCAGAGGCAACAGGCACAAACTAAAACACTGGAAGTTCCCTTTGAACATCAGGGAACACTTATTCGCTCTGAGGGTTACTGAGCAGTGGCACACATTGCCTGGAGAGGTTGTGGAGTCTTTATCCTTGGAGAGATTTGAAAGCTGGCTGGACACAGTGCTGGGCAACTGGCTTACATGGCCCTGCTTGAGCAGATGGGTTGGACCAGGTGACCTCCAGAGATCTATCCCTTCCAACCTCAACCATTCCATGTCTTTTTATTTCTTTAGATGTTAATCAAGATTGACTGAAGTCCCTCAGGAAAACAACTCTCCAAAGAACTTTGTAACTGATTTTTGATCCTGAGATTATCTAATATTAAGTATATAAATGGAAGTATCTATATGTCAGGAAGTTAGGCACAACATATTCCTCTTGTTATTGAAGTCAGGAGATGTTCTTCATTAGAAAGTTATTCAGATTTCACAGACACTAAATCAGAATTTAGAAGAGACTTTCTCTACATGAACCATGCAGGAAGCCTAAAACTACTAAACTCTTAAATTAGGTCCCTCAGTTGTAGTCCTTAAATTAAACTGAATAAATCAGACCAACTTTTTTCCAGTAGTCTCCTCCAGAATAAATAGTTCAAGATTTTGTTCACTTTTCTCACAAATTCCGTACACTATCCATCATTACAAGCTGGGTCCTGCAACTTTTGCCCTAATGAAAACCATTATTTAAAGTAAAATATTACACACAAATGAGGATTGGGCCCTTCATACAAAGGCATAAATTTGCAGGTGGTTGACTGTATTGGTGTACAGTTTACTCTCCAGATGCTTGCTGTGTTTGAGATCTCAGGGACAGTACCTAATGTTTTCCCTTCAGACTTGTCATAAATAAATGAGCTGAGGAGAAAACAGTGAAATGATTTGTGCAATTGTTGAATTACTACAACTGATGAAAAATACATAGCCATGGGATTCTGACAAATATCTTCAGCTCACAGCTGGCAAGGTTACAAAGCCTGAACTGAGCTGCAAAATTATGAGTATTTACCTCCCACTGAGTCAATATGGCCAAAATTCTTAAAGAAAAACAGCCAGCCTTTGGAGTCAGAATGTCATGACAGCTCAGGGCAGGAAGACAAGCACTTAAAGTTGCTTTGAAGTGGTTTAAGACAACATTGTCCCTATTAGATAAACAGCACTCAGGAGGTGGCAGTTACTGCACATCTAAGCCAAGGGCAGGAACTGGTGATGACTTCAAATCTATTGGTTTATGTTAGACTGAGCAACTGAGTGTGCAGGAGCACACCTCAGCTGATGGGTGCTAACCCAGAGGCAGTAACTTCTCAGGCTTTTCCTATTTCATCTGCAGAAGCACGTCTACACCTTCAGCAACTAAGATGCTAAAAGTATGGTTCTAAGTGTGTGTTGTCAGATGCTGATCACATAAATGTATTTTCTGTCCCAGCACAGCCACACATTTAAGTATAAAGAACAAATAGAGGATATCCTGTTTAAAATAGGGTGTAATTTAGAAACAAGGCAGCACAGCCTGAATGATCTGAATTGCTACCGCATTCAAGTCCCTGTGATCTTCAACAGCTCATGTCCTCTACATCTATTAATTACACTGCAAAGTTGCCTGATTGTGTGACTGTCTAAGATATTCAGTGTCATGGCTCTAAGTTCTGTTAATTACAATTCTGCCAGATGGGTGACAGAAAAGGAAACAAACTCCAAATTTCTGTAAAAAGTTACAAGAAAAGAAATGCCATTCTGTTTATCATGTAACAAACTCTGAACCAGATCCTGATCTATGCAAACTGACCAGCTCTGTTGCTGGCATTTAACTGATTCATACCAGCTGAAGATATGAGCCATTGTTAAATGAACAGATGAATCATGGAGTTTTTATATTAAATATAAAAATGATGTTCTCTAACATAGTTTAATAGGTACTTATTGAGTGCCAAGTTTCCATTGGTGCCTTGTAAGTATACTGACTAATAATAATTATCAGATCTTCTTGGAAAGCAGTAATTTTCATGGATCCTGCTGCAAGAATTGTAATTGTTAATGCAGGCAAAATTAACCATTTCTGTAGATGGATCTATAACCCTTAGCTTTTGCCATTTTTTATTTCCCTCAGCACAGCAAATGATCTTACTAGACGCTGGCTTCCATCACAGGGGTAGCAAGGAATTGCAGGGAATTTCCCACAACTGATTGCAACAGGGACTTTCTAGGTACAGCATCCCATGATATTTTGATCAGCAAGATGAATAAAGTGCTGACATTTTAGTCTGCAGTATTTTTTGCTCGGATTTTTTTTNATTGAACATGGGGATAAAGCCCTTTGGACCACAGCAGGATCCTCCCTCAGGTTAGGGAGCTGGACGCCACCCTCACTAGTACTGCAGCACCCGAAAGCACTGCTCTGCTCCCAGGACTCCCTTTCCTCACCTAGAGTACTGCCTGCCAGTGTGAGCACTAAAGGATATTTGTGTTCTTTTATATGAGAAAAGGTAGTAAAAACACAGCCCAGGGTCTGAATGATACTGACTCACACCATGAGAATCCAGCCAAGCTTTGCTGATACTGATATTTCACTTTCCCCAAACTAATGAACTAATTCACTGCTTCTGAAAGAAAAGAAAAAGCTCAAAACGTTGGCAGGACTTTTTTTAATTATTTTTATTCTTTTCTTTTTTTTTTTTAATGCCTGCTAGTGGGAAGCCCTGACAAGCCAGGCTTTCCCTGAAACAATGCAAATGAATTGCCTTAACACCATTCAGCTCCTGGTGCCTTTATCCTTTGTGGGCTGCAAATGTAGCAGGACTGTGCATATTTAGTGGCTGCGAGGAGCCTTAGATAATGATCTTTCTCTGATGCAGTATTATTGNTCTTGGAAATCAAT
This sequence comes from Bucco capensis, assembly GCA_013396975.1. Classification (NCBI taxonomy): domain Eukaryota; kingdom Metazoa; phylum Chordata; class Aves; order Piciformes; family Bucconidae; genus Bucco; species Bucco capensis. The sequence goes on from VWZO01012345.1 coordinate 25,498, forward strand.
GTGATTTCCTTTCTAAAGCAAGGCACCATTACAGACCACAGTGGTGTGGTTTTTTTTGCAGTATTGATTTCCTCAGGTAGGTACTTATGGAGTCTGAGCAGCCTGGCAAAAAGATGCAATATAAACTGGGGGGTGAAAACTTCAGACTCCTATCTGTGGTGCACCGTATGTATGGCTAGGCTTCGCGAACGAAGCTCCAGGGAGGGCTCCATCCACGCTCCTCNCTGATACTGATATTTCACTTTCCCCAAACTAATGAACTAATTCACTGCTTCTGAAAGAAAAGAAAAAGCTCAAAACGTTGGCAGGACTTTTTTTAATTATTTTTATTCTTTTCTTTTTTTTTTTTAATGCCTGCTAGTGGGAAGCCCTGACAAGCCAGGCTTTCCCTGAAACAATGCAAATGAATTGCCTTAACACCATTCAGCTCCTGGTGCCTTTATCCTTTGTGGGCTGCAAATGTAGCAGGACTGTGCATATTTAGTGGCTGCGAGGAGCCTTAGATAATGATCTTTCTCTGATGCAGTATTATTGCTGTTCCTGGCAGCCTCTAGAAGTGCAGGCTAATTGCACAATGTCAGGTGGTAGGTGTATTATTGGTTAAAATCTTAAGAGGCACGTCAGCAGAGCTTTTTACAATATAATAGGCACTGATTAGCTAGCCAGGTAATATGGCAGGAAAAGTTTCACCCTCACTGTTTGCTTTAAGTTCAGGAGGTCTGAATGGGAACTTGGAATAAATCAAAGACATGTTTCTTATTGGGGACTGAAGGATTAAGAAATTGCACTGCTTGATGAGTCTGACCCCTTCACTTCATTGATCTCTGTGCCATATTTGACCCACTTTAAAACCTATTCCTTGGAAAAAAGTGGTTTTTTTGTTTAGCTTTTTGCAGGCTGGTGTTATCAAGGAATCTTTCAAACCCCATCAGAATCACCAAGTAAGGTTAGGGCTTGATCCTGCAAGATGTAACATTCACTTGTGTAGAACACTTGTGTGGAAGGATATGGTCCCTGGTATTGAAAAACCCTGTAGCTAAACAGTGCCAATGCTGATTGCAGTGGTAGCATTTAAATGTCAAGAAAAAATCCTAGATCCTAGTTTTTTCAACAGAATTGAATCTAGAGATTCCTCTGTTCAGAAACCAAGAGGGTATTTCTCTATTAGTGCTGAAGGCATGAGGGGGGTGCTTAGATACTAGATGGCAGTATAAAACCTTAATAAAATTCATTTTAATAATGCCATCCCAAATAATCAGAGTACATTATCGATATACTCACTGAGTTAACAGCAAAATTAATTTCATTTCACTGCCATCCTGTATATTCCAGGTATGGAAAGTTTCTTTTAGACTAGAGATATAAACTTTTTGGATAATGCTCAAACATTAACAAAATCTTCAGATAGACTCTACCTTCTCCCTAAATCTAGTAATTTCCATCAATGCAGCAAAGATTTCTCCCTGCATTGCTAATATGAGTGAGAGCAGTAGAGAGAAGAATGTGCCCCAGTTACCAACAGTTTGTTGGTACACAGTTTGTACACAGTTTGTTGGTAACTAGCAGACTTAAATGCTGTTTCTCATTTAGAATCATAGAATGTCCTCAGTTGGAAGGGACCCAGGAGGATCATCATGTTCAACTAAGAGCATTGTCCAGATGCTTCTGGAGTTCTGTCAGGCTTGGTGCTGTGACTGCTTCCCCAGGGAGCCTCTTCCAGTGCTCTACCACTCTCTGAGTGAAGAACTTTTCCTGATATCCAACCTAAACCAACCCAGGCAGAGCTTTATGCGGTTCTTTCAGGTCCAGGTCATGCTGCTGGTCAATTCAGGTTAATCCATTTTTATTTCACCAATTTGGGAAATGCATCACACGTCCAAGACTGATTTGTAGAAACCTAAAACTGAGAAATGTATTGAATTCAGCAGAAATGGGTTAAGCAAAATAATAGAACAGAGTATCTTGTTAAAGAGAGTTATATTCTGCTTTTTGTTTATTCATTCTGGGGGAATGTTAGCATCCTCCATTTATGTTTGTCTTCTTTGTGGCAATATTCGTAGTTCAAAGACTAATTCTTAAAGCATTGTTACCTTTATCTAATCCAACCTCCTACATAACACAGGTCAGGGCATTTCATTAAGTGTTTCTTGCACTTAGAAAAAAAAATTTATAGCAGCTGTCACAGCAATAGTAAACTGCCAACACCTTTCTATCAATTTATGCTTGGTTACAGTGAACTCTCATTGCCCCAGCCCAAAGTGCTACATGCTGCCATTTACTCTCAACAGCTTGTGGTTGCACTTTCACTCTCCAGGGCTGCTGGTTCTTTAGATTTGTCAACTAAATCCACAGGAAAGGGCAGAAATAGAACCTGCATGATGCTAAGTTCAGATGACTATCAGGTGTATATTAAGTAAGAAAAATAAGATACGCAAGCATCAGTTGAAGGGCTCTTGAGTATTTGGCTGGGAAAGGTCCTCTAACCTTTGTGCATTGTGCATTGTGCATTTCAACTGGATGTCAAAACCATCTGGATCCATAGCTCAACTGAACCTAAAACAGAGCCTACCTGAAAATTACATGAAAATAAGTACTACTTATTGTTAACATTGTGGGGCCTTTTTGTTTGTTGTTTGCTTTTATTTCAATGAAAGAAAACTCTTCCAATCATCTCTATTCCATAAGTAACATCAATTCAATTGCATTTCTGAGTATTATTCAGTTTTATTTCATGAGGCTTTACTTTCCAAACCAGCATGAGCAAACTCCTACCTGCTATTGAAGTTTGCTGACATGGTAAGGTCACACAGCCTTTTGCAGACACACCTGCTGTTGCTCCAAGCCACACAAGCAGATGAGAAAGGTCTCATCTGAAAGCTGCTTAGCTTTGTTAGCACATCAGGTCTGTGGCATCAATGGAGCACATCAATCAGCATAGCAGCCCCTTCAAACTGAGATTTCCAGACATGTAGTCACCCACAGCACATGTGGAGCAAGCCCAGGTCTGTCTGCAAACACCTGTATAAACATCTGCAGAAACTTGCATGCACTACAGCATAGCAAACCAGGCCCACTCAGACTTCACATAGGCATGCTTCTGCTGTAGATGGCCTACCACAAGGACCACTGAGGTAAGGTAGGGGCCAAGGGGAAAAATTACCCCAGATAAGCTCCAAAATAGCTTTCTCTAGCTCTGTGACCTCTACTTACTGCATTAAAAGTGATCATTTTGCTGTTCTTTTAACACTTGCCCACATTTTCCAAATCCACCAGTTGTCTTTCATCTCTAAATCCAGGAAACAAACTTCATACAGGAGTGGGCATCTTTTCTATTACACTGCCTAGAGCTCATTACATATTGAGTCTCTTATCACAACATCCAGATGTTGTTGCCACACAAATAATAAATGACAAAATTTATTTCATTTCCGAAGATTGTGCCTGATGACTCCAAATTCTTTCTCTCATCCCAGACAGGTGGCCACTGGAATATCTGAGCATCTGAAAATCATCCTTCTAGTATCTGCATAGAAGATATTTTATTTTTTCTACAAATGAGAAAGGGTCTCATAAAGTAGTGAGGGTGTTTCAAAATTCTTAGATCTGGGAATATCTCCTAAATCCAAATAAAGCATTTCTATTACAACATCATTAATGTAACCATTTTGCTGAACAGAAAATATGTAGCTTAATGCCTGGTAACTTTCTCAATCTTATTAGACTTTAGTGGTCAGTTGTACCAAACTGAAATTGTACATTTGTGTCAGTAAATTTGGACTCTAGTACATAACGTGCTGGATTTCACTTTGGGATGCTCTACAGATGCCAACTCAATAGTGTTATCATCTTTATTTCCTTCCATCTATATCTAAATCCACAATCACCCAGTTTGATCCACACCAGGGAAATGCCCATATTTTCACCAGTGTGCATACCTCCACTAAGTTTACTCTCTTATTGTATACCCATTGTAAGGAGATGGGAAGAAATAATTTGCATTTGCTTCTTCTCAGTTATATGTCATTAAACCTGCCATATCATTGAGTTCTTTCTTAGTTTATTCAGGAAAAGGTAATTAACATAAAGCCCAAACTTTAAATGCACAACCAGAACATACTTTTAATTGCTTTTAGTCACTTTTAGAAAAATAAAGAAACCAGACATTTCCCTCTAGCTCCTTGTCTAATCAGTTTTCAGATTCCCAACACAAATTAGAGGTTTCCTTCCTGAGCCAGATGGTCCTTACTGTGNGTTTCAGATTCCCAACACAAATTAGAGGTTTCTGTATGCAGTTGTGGCTTTCCTTCCTGAGCCAGATGGTCCTTACTGTGCTGTGTGAGCTCGCGTAGGACACCCTTCACACTGTGTCTGGTCTTCAGCCTTCAGTGAGGAACAAAAAAGCAGCTAGTACCTTGTTTTCCAACACTTCCTACTAGGTAGCTTTTGGTTACAATGACAGCAAGAAGTGATATCTAAGCCCCTGACCAAAAGTTGTCTATTTGCAGAGTGGGTAAACAGAATTGGTGCTTCAAACACTGATGCTCTAGTGAGAGTTCTGACTACCTGACTTTCTGTAAGTGCAAGATGGTACTCAAGGCACATCAAAATCCCAGGGCTAGGAATGGAAGCAAGGCAGATTCAGATGAGACAGGGCATGATTTTAATAATAAAGCTAATTAATCATCAGAATGACTTCATATGAAAAGTGCTGACCTTCCCTTAGTTTGAAGATTTTAAAATCAAATATCCCTATCTTTCTGAGAGATCTTCTCTAGCTCAGCCAGAAGTCATTGATTAGTCTTAACAGAGGGATCACTCTGTATAATTCTGTGTTACCTAGGAGTTGTAGCCAAGGGGTTCTTTGGGCCATAAAATGCAATTTAAGTGTGGTGGTGCCAAAAGCTTGATGCAACACAATAAACCCAGATGTCCTAGAGCAATGGATATGATACAGGAGTGAAATCTAATCTCAGCTAAAAATAATTTGACATTGCTCTGGCTTTTAAACACAAGATACCTAAGCCATGGGATCTAATGATTAGCTCTGCTCCCAGCTACCTCTGCCAGCAAGGAAACCTTTAGCCTTGAACCTGACCACTCTCTCACCCATGGCTGACTGGGATGATGCTGCCTCTGTACATTCAGCATGGTTTCTCCTATGCTTACCAGTTAAATTGTGTTTTCCAGTGCAACGGGGTACTACAAAGAGAGCATTCAGTCACAAGTCACCTGTAGCTGCTGATTCTTCCTTTTGCAGAAACATACATTAAAGAGGAGAAGATATTCTCAGGCTCATGCTGAGATTTAGAAGTCCTCTGTGTGGGTGTGGGAAGAGAGAAATGGGAGGAAGAACAAGAGGAGTGATAAAGAATGAATACAACCTCTTCAAAATTAGGGCTGTTGAAAGGAAAAGTTTCCTGACTCAATCTTGGAAAAGTAAATAATCTACCTGAATCTTTGTCCTTTTTTGCTACTGAAAAAAATTCTCCTGTAGGGAGATACCTTAGGATATTATTTGTTTGAATCTAGACCTTGTCCCTAGCTTACTGGGAGCCTGTATTTGTTGCAAATTGTCTACTTTATGCTTTTTTTCACAAAGAAGAGTTTTTTTCCAAAAGGCTCGACTTCCCTTGATGACCATGGGACATTAAGCATTTGACTATAATGGGAGCAAAATTGGACCAATGCTGAGAAGAATTTCTCTCCCATATGCCATAATGAAACCCCTCCTAGTGTTTATGTGCTTTTTAAAGCATGTTAAGTGGTTATGATGGGGCAGATACTTTGAATACATAAATCTCTAGAAAATGACAGAACATTTCAGAAGCCTTCTGAGTGGGGAAGAATCCTGAACCAACTGTGATTTCATATTTAATCCCATTCCCTTTCTCCCCACAACTAGGCAATTCTGATTAGGGTCTACTTTTTAATAAAATAACAAATGCAAATAACAAATGCACATACAGAAGTGTGCTCCACATAAAATTTACATTAGAGCTTTTCTGAGAAAAGCTTTAGTGCTGTGTTTGAAGTCATTTTATTTTTACAGAGTGCTGCTCATTAGAAGTTGTAAATCCCTTTCTGTGTTGCAGAGGATGTGTCTAGCTCTCAGTTAAATGGAAGTATATAATCCTCCTCATTTATTTGCTTTGCTTCAGCTCGTGGTGCTCTCTGTGGGTTCAGTCCTGGAAGGTTCTGGGTAATCCCTGGATACTTGTCAAAAAGACTGAACCACAATGAGACCTTCCTCCTTATCTAGGTGGTATTTCACTTTCCTGAGTGAAAGGCTTTCCTTCTCTCCTCCTGCCCACTTTGTATACTCCTGAAAAAAAGAATAGAGATATGGGTCAGACCTGTGTTTCCAGGCCTTCCACCTTCATCCACTCACAGATCAGAGCTGAAGCCCTGGAAGAAGTTGCGTGCTATGGTCACAATATATTTGCCCCACGTGAGGAGAAGACCACAAGGTAGATTGAGACTTTGAAGCTCAGTTCCTTTCATAACTTCTTGTCTCTCAGTCACTGGGCCAGAGGGTTTGCCAAAAATGAGCCTGAAGTCTAATATTTCAAAGGCTTTTTAGCAGCTAGCTTTGTTGTCTAGCTACTTTAAATAAATAAAACTGTACCTGAAAATTTGTAGTAGCTGGAACCTCCCGTTATTTGTGACATTTTACTGCAAAAATAAATCATTAATGCAAAATCACCATAAGAAGGTGACTTTTTCTGTACTTGCCAAGCCACTGGGGATGCTGAAGGTCTCCTGCAGTCACATATTTCAGCCATGTAGAGATTTTGCCTGTTCTGAGCATTGCCAGGCTTTGGGAGCAGTGCTGAGGTTTTGGGAAGGAGAACACACTGCCATTATCCACAGCTGGAGCCATGACCCTTGAAGGAACTTCCACTGTGCTTCTGAAAGGATCAGCTTCTCTCTGTGTAGTGTGTCTTCTGAAATACAGACAATTTAAGCTGTTGTTTACCTGAGACTTTTAGGTTACTGTTGCAGATACCAGAAGTCTAGTCAAGCTCTTGTGTGAATTCAAACCCCCCCCCCCCAAATCTCCTTTAAAAGATGCCCTTCTTGCTCAATGGAATCAAACAACTTTGGTTTTCTCCTTCAGGTATTTCTTTAAACGTAAATTAATTCAAGGTTATCACTTCCCTTCAGCATCCCCCACTTCACTGGAATTGCTTTTAATTTACTTTGATGAAACATACAATATTGGTCTTAATTAGAAGCCTTGGGGACAGACCTGTGTAAGCTGATGACACAGACACCTTGCACTTCTGTTGGCACCTCTCCTCTTTGTAATTTGGGATGCAGAAATTTGTCTTTCAGCAAGTCATAGCCCTGGTATTTTCCAGCTTTATTGATCAGTTAAGTAGTCAATGACTTCACAGAGATCTCCTGATAGACTCTGACTTACGCTTAACTAGCTCCTTAAATCAGCTCTTGTTGTCAGAGGGAGGAAAAGCAATCTGAGTTAATTGGTTCCTGTGCCCAAGCTATCTTACACACACATCGCACTTCAAGAAATAAAACTTTACAATTAACTAAAAGTTCAACAGAACTGGCCACTGAGTGACTGGAGGAATGAAACCAGCCACAAAATCTTCATTTTTCATGTTCTTTCTCTTCAGGTATACTGTGTGAAAAGAGGGAGGACAGATCTGCTTGACAGATCTGCCTTTGCTCTTGTTCAGCACAGGCATGTGACTTCCTACTTGGCAACAGCTCCAAAGGCGCTGCTTTCTTTCCAGGAATGCAAGTACAAAACTGTTTTGCATTCAATTCTATGGAGTGAAACATCACAGTTTTCCATCATACTTGAGAACACAAAACCAAATACGGGATTTTTATTCTTTTTTTTGTACATGTGTGTATATATATATATATACATATTCATGTCTGTATATGCCTCAATTTCAAAAGAGTTGGAAAGAGGCAAAGTTTGTACATGACACAAATGTTGTTGTACAACTGAACGATCCTCTATTTTTTGAGAAACTTAAAACCCCACTGTTGTTCATCCCAAACTGCTCTCCAGTGAGCTAAAAAATGCAACAGGTTGCAGTCCCCCCTCTCCAGTAACCTCAAGAATGTTTAAACTGACCCTTCTACACCTCTCCCTCCATAGTGAACAATCACACAGCCATGAATATCAAACTCCAGATGTTTGAGATCTTGGCAGTCATGCCCTGCTCCTGAACCTTTGCCATCAGCTGTAGCAAATGGCTGTTATTGAGAGCAGTTGTTGACCTAAATGTTTTCTGACAGCAACTTCACCCTGCCCCTATGACTGGCATTTCCCAGAAAGCTGATGTATCTGATGGACTGTACCAGGTTTGGTACTTGGTGTTTCAGATTCAGTAGCTGGTAAAATGAGTTCAGACCTCATTGTGCATAATTCAGCAAATGCTGCATCAGCTTTAGCATGCTCTGCATTTAATTTATTAGGAGAAAGGATACATTTCATATGCACACATTGATTCTGATTTTACTAGGTGATGTGTTTCAATCAGCAAGTGATATATGTCATTTCCCATATTACACTGTTTCAGATGTTGATACATGGTTCAAAGGGAGACGTACTCAATTTAGCAACATTCTCTAATACATTTTGATATGCTTTTCATTCAGTAACATATCCAGTTTTCTCTTCTGTTTTGTAGATTTGTCAGGTGTGGTTTCTCATTTTGAGTTGTTGGTTTGTTTTTTTCTACAGTGGATGTTTCTCTTCATTTAGATTGTACTTACAACTTTTAGCCCAACCTCACCCTGTTTTGCTTATTTATCTATCCAAAATGCTTACGCATGTAAACCATTGTCACATGTAAACCATTACCACGTGGAAACCTCTGTGTAAAAAGCAAAATTAGTAAATTCTTGAAGACCTGGACTAAGCCTTACAAAATGCTTATAGCAGTGGGACTCTAATTGTAGGTGAGATCTTTGGACATTGCCCCAAACACCACTGAATTCACACCCTGCTTCACATGCTCATTACTTTTCTTGCCATGATTTATGACTTCTGAATTTACTTTATGTGACAATAAGTAGAAAAAAAAATGTGCAAAGTTTTGTGTACTCAAGTGAGTCCATACATGCTTACAAGGAGCTCCCAGTCCTGAGATGCACATTTAGGAAATGTCTTGATTTCCATTTGTACTGGAGTGAGATTTTTCTGAATTTCCAAACTGACAAGTTTTACCACTCACAAACAAACGCTGTTGGAAGAAACCCATATTTTTCCTCCTTGTAAAAAATGGGCCATGTTCCTCAAAATGTATCAGTATGCAGTTGGTAGTAGGCAATGGATAAATATTTTCTCTGAAGAAAGGTGAAGCATCAGATTAAACTGCAGCTTCACATAAGTCTTTGCAGCCCGAGGTTCAGATGAGAGTCAGGCAACGTCAGTTGTGCCCTTTGTCGTTCTGGAGTGTATGCTCTGAGACAGAGACATTTCACTTGAATCATGAGCTTTATCAACCTAACTATGCTGCAGCACTTTAACTTTACAAAACACTTCACAGACAGTGTTTAGTCCTTCAAAGAACTTCCTTAAAAGCTAAGAATGTCAGTATTCCACACAATCATTAAAGAACGCATGACATTCTCAAGAGTAGCAGAGGTTCAGTCCAGAAATAAGAAGAAAGTTTTGTCTCACCTTTGTTTTCTTCAATTCCACACTCCAATCCTTCAAACAACTGCTGCAGTTCAGAATATTCTCTGATGTTTTTGCTGTGAATGATTTTCATAGTGCATTCAGGGCACTTAAACTATGTTTCTCCTCTGAACTGCTCTCTGGAGAAGGCTTTCTCACCCCAGTAAGGATGAAGAGAGCCAATGTATACAAATCTCCTAACTCAGGTACCTTCACTGTAAATACCCTCTGAGGGACTGTTGCTACAGAATGCAGCATTAAGATGTGTAGTGATACCTAGAAGAATTACTAGAGTGTTGTCACAGGCAGGCATCTACATATCATTTTTCTATCAATGAGCACCTTTACAGCATTACAAATGTTCTAAGTGCTCAAACTACATGCAAAGTAAATCCATTTTAAACCAAGCCGTGTAAAGTATAAACAATAAAATGTTTGACTTGTTTTTTTTTTCCCCTTTTTTCTTATATTCCCTACAAAGAAAATAATCATTCGTGAGGCTGTAAAATGTTGGAACAATAAGAACAATTTTATAAAATGTTTTAACAGTTTGAAAAATGTTCTTTTTGGAGGATGAAGAGTACATATATATACAGATACATATATATTCGGATGAGCTTTTTCTTTTTCACACCACTTTTCTGACTCACAAAATGCTTTAGTTTGCTGAATTTATTAGAAGAAAATTGTATGTCAGTGTTTCTGATCCAGTGATTGGCTGAACTTACCTCCTGAGAACTGTGGGAGAGAAAAAATTCTTATGCTTTTTTTTGCAATTGCCATCTCTGGAGGTAGATCCAGAATATTGATGCCAAGAGACTCACCTAAAGCTTATTGAAATCAATAGGAAGGCTGACCACAGTGATAATGATACATGCTGCTAGCCATGATTTTGGAAAATTCTTAAGCAACAGCCTTTACTGCAATGGGATTTGAGTAAATGCTTAAGTGCTTTGCTACACTGAGATTCCATCCTGGAGCTGGGGCTTATATACCTGCATTTATCAAACACGGTGTGTGTATATGCTTGCAGGTGTGCCTACGTGTGCCCAAATGAGCCATACACATAGAGCTGCTATGCCTTTATTACCCAGAACAGATAGCTGGAAATCCATCAGTCACATAAGAGATACTGCAAATAGAGAACTGCAAAAACTCACTGGTTTCTCCAGCTGCATCTTCCTCTCCTTCTCAGGGAGACAGTTCTGTTGTTACATTTGCCAGGCTGTCACTGGCTATTTCTCTAGGAGATCCTAGAGGAGATCCAGACACCAGCCATCAATATATCACATTTAAGTAATGTTGTGCTGAAGACTCATACAGTTTTTCAAGCTATATAGTCCTGTGTGAGATCCCTTCCACAAAAGCAGGGTCTGTAGCAGATTTGCATCATAAGGTGAACTGAATTACAAAAATAAAATTATTTTTATTTCAACTTGCTTATTTTAAAGCTTGCTTGTGTTTGCTTCAGGCCCCTAAGTTTCACGGAGATATGAAATGATCTACAGGCTTGTTATCTAAATGGGATATCCAAAAATCCCTCCACCCATAAGAATTACTTTGTCCTCAAAAGTTTGTGCTGTTCTGTGGCAGTCCCATAACATAAAGGCTTTAAATATAAGATAGAAATCATACCAGTAGGTTTTGGCAATGAAAGAGTTCTGGTAAATGTTCGATGACTGAAGGCTGCCTGTGCCTATGGGTCTGAGAGGCCAACACATGTCAACCTCAAGCCAAAGTAGAGCAAAAAGCTTGAGAAGCTGGATCCAAGATGCTTTAGATCTTTTTCATGTGAGTTTGCAACGTTCTTTTGGAACCACAAAGCCCTCAACAGAGATAACAGGGATAAAAATGTTATGTTACTATGGAGAATGTTTTGAGATAGCAAAGTTTGTTTTGTGCTGCAGTTGTGTACTGTATTCATAGTGGGGGTTTTTGTGGCTGCTCTGTGCTGAATTACTGCAGTACAGAAGTTTCCACTCTCACTTCTCTCCACTTTCTCCCCATCTTTCAAAAAATGCTACTTCAATAACAAGCTGAAGATAACTTGCTGGAGAGTCCTGTGTCTTTCTCAATCATTTCATGTGAAACAACTTTCAGATTTTGGTTCAAAATAAACAAATCCCTACTTATTTGCGGTAGCTGTGGCAGCACTTTAATACTGATTTATTTTTCTGAAATATTAGCTGTGCAAGAAAATACATTTATATAAAATAGTATTTGCCCAGAAATTATGTGAAACTGTAAGAGGATAGGAGTTTATTTTAGAGATGGATGAGGATGATAGACAGACCCAATTAGTTCTCTACACATGTCCAGATGGTATGCTTTAGTGAACTGGGCTTAGAACTGTATGAGGAAAGACTGTGATTTCTAATCTTGGGTCTGACACCACTTCCCTCTGTGGCCTAAGGCAAAGCACTTAACTTCTCCATGCCTCAGTTCACCATTTGCCTCCAACTTGGAGACTCTAACAACAGCTGTTTCCACGTTCTTTGGTAATTAGGCAAACCATCTCTTGCTTGAGGCCTGGTATTAAAAGCTACCCTCCCGCTTAAAGAATTAAGGAGACTTTTGACATCAGTCATATTCATTTTTCCTAGTTTCCAATACTTCGAGATTTCTTTTGACATTATCTTGCACATGATAATGCAGCTAAGATATTTAGGTTCCTGTAGATCTAACAGCTTAGCGCATTGCATTTGCTACTCCAACTGAGGAAACTCAGGTGAGGATTTCAGGGACATCATTGTGACCTTGATCTATCTGTGATGCAAGTCATTGGACACTGTGGTTGTATCTATACAACTGACTAAAACAGACCAGGGACCATTTTCATATGCCTCATGCAGTACATATTTATCACATCCCATATGGAGTGGTTGTAACCTGAACTGCCTGTGTGTATTGGTCCCTTCTACTTCTGGGAGAGTATTAATTGGGAGTTAACTGGTATAGAATAAAATCACATCAGGGAGAAATCTGTAGGTTGCATGAGGACTGCAGGCCATTCTCAGGCCATAGACCTGTTTTATTTGCCTGGATGGATACAGACACTTCATACAACCATAGAATGGTTTGGATTGGAAGGGACCTTCAATATCATCTAGTTCTAACACCTCTGCCATGGGCAAGGACACCTTCCCCTACACCAGGTTGTTCAAGTGGCTCAAGTGATCTAGAGTCATCCTGCACAGCTATGAGTGGGCCAGGACTAAGACTTGAGAGTCTCAAGACCTGTTGTGTGTTGTGTGTTGTAGGAAACAGAGCTTACCCAAAAGATTTCATTTAGACACTTATATTGTATGATGTTTTCACAAGATTAGCTCTGAGTAAAAGTAGTTTTAGAACAAACTAGCAAGTCCCAGGATGATTAGTGACTGGTCTCAGTTACTCAGTAAGCTTTTTCCAGACTTAATTTTCCTGAGATATTCACACTGCTCCTCTAACTGGGAAGTAGATTTTTTTTTCTTTTTCAGATATGAGAGCATTGCCTTGTTCAATGGCATTGCCTACTTAATAAAAGTTTGAGTAGCATTTAATTTCGTGGCCATATCGACATACAACCTTGTCATCAACTGGTGTATCCAACAAAATCTTTCTTCTCCCTAGTCATTTTCAGCAGAACACTGACTGCATTTATAGAAGAACTTTTGTTATTTATCCCCAGATGCATGCACTTGTCCTTTGTACTATTAAATTTCATCCCATTTCTATTACACCAGTTTTCAGACTCATTCAGTTGCTCCTTGCAGATTCTCTGAACCTCTCTGTATCATCGGCGAGCTTTATTATTGTAGTCTCACTTTCTATGCCAGGATTGCTAGTGAAAGTATTAAGTAGTATTGCACCCAAGGCTCCTCAATCAGCATTCCTTCAGGCTGAAATCTTCCAATCTCAGAAGTACCCGTTGCAGTCTGTTGGCTAACTGGCCTGTGGCCACCCCAAAGTTCTTTGTCCTCTTCACAGCTTAGCATCTTCCTGGTTTATACATCAGCTTAAACTTTTATACAGTTTTGCTGAATTTCATTCTCCTTTGCTGAGGAGTCAATGTGCTTTGGGTTTTTTTATAAATGAAAAACTATCAGATTACTCCAGCAAGATCTACCTTTGACACCCCAAATTGTGCTTTACTCTGTATCAATTTTTCTGAATGCTTTCAGTTCTTCTTTTTCTTTGAGATTTTTTTTGAAGCTTTTATACTGTTCAGGAAGGACTAACAAGTCTGTAGTGAGTTGAATTATTTTCCTTTCTACTTTTTCAAAATAATCCCTACAGCTTCAGCTTCCTATACCTTAGAGATTCAGTGCTACTGTCTTTGCATCTTCTTGTTCTGTAATTCAATCAGGTCACCCTGAATTCTCTTAAACCTTCCTTGCTTCTTAATTTTCATTTTCATACCTTGGTGTGTATTAGTCATCCTGCTTTTGCTCAGTGTTCTGAACTGCTGTTCTCATCACCTACTTCACTGCTAGTGAATAAAGCAGAACCTTGGCACAAGCACAAAGACTGACAAATAACTGTCCATGCCATTTAATTGTACAGATACAACTGACCCTTTTTGACCCATGCAAACTAGCTCTGGCAGACAATGCCCATGTTCAGCTCAGGCACTCTACTGGTTTCAGCTGGAATAGAGTTAACATTCTTAGTAGCTGGTACAGTGTTGTGTTTTGGGTTTAGTATGAAAATAATGCTCATAGAACACTGATGTTTTAGTTGTTGCTAAGTAGTGTTTATCCTAAATTAAGGATTTTTCAGTTTCCTATGCTCAGCAAGAAAGCACATGCACAAGAAACTGGGAGTGTGGTTAGAAGAGCTGACCCAACTTATCCAAAGGGATATTCTGTATCATGGGACATCATGATCAGTACATAAACTGGAGGGAGTTGGCTGGTGGGCTGGGACATTACTTGTCTCTTCTTGGGATTTATTAATTTTTTAATTTATTTTAATATTCCATTTCATTATTACTATTATTATAATCATTTATTGTTATTATTATAATTTATTATTATTGGTTTTATTTATCTTATTTCAGTTATTAAACCATTCTTATCCCATGAATTTTACTTCTTTCTTTTGATTCTCCTCCCTGTCCCACTGGGAGGGGGAAGGAGTGAGTGAACTCCTGCATGGTGCTGGCTGGAGTTAAACCATGATGGGGACAGATCCCAGTAAGAAATCTGTATGTGGTCATCGTGCTTTGGGAGGTGTAGAGAGTTTAATCATATCAGTAGTAGCACTTGCTGCCACCTACACCCTAGATTTTAGGTCCATTTTATTCATTAGCATCGTTGTATCCATCGAAACCAAGGCATGGTATTCATTGAGATTAGTTCATTACCTTTCCTCCCTCCACTGTTAAGAATTAGCAGTGAATGACTTTGCAGTGAAAACAAATGAAGATGGAGGTACTCAGTAACTCACTAAGTTCAGCAGAGTCCTCAAACAAGGGAGAAATGAAACAGGACTAGCAATGCAGAGAATGGATTCCTATGTGCCTTTACAGATGCTTTGTTTCTCAAGCCTCTGCCTTGCAAGCACCTCCCTGCTTGAGTCTTTTTGTTCTCTCCACGTTGTGATTTTTATCTGTTTTCTTTTCTCTTTTGGACAACAGGTTATTTAACTTTTCCCTACCCTTTCCACTCCCCATTCTGTTGTCTCTCTTGTCTTTTTCTAGTGTTGTTTGGCTGATTTGGGTTTGCATGATTTCTCACTCTAATAACCTCTTCCTACAACAGTGACAGGGAAGGTGCCATGGAGGGTGGAAAACTCCTTCTTCTTTGTTATTGTCTGCTTTGTGATCTGACAGGCTGGGAGAGGAACACAAAAATGGGAGGGATGGAAATAGGAGGCACTGGAGCTGCCAGAATCCCCCTTTTAATATTTCTGCCAGGTTTTCTAGAAATGACAGGTTCTTCCACCCTTTTGCTTGAGCTTTTCAAGGGGAGAGGGTGGGACTGAGTGGCAGTAGCATGAAAGGATGGTCAGAGAGAGAAAATAGTTGTAGGCTTGATGTGTTGATTTGGGCTTGCAAAGGCTTCACCTCTGGTGAGTTTCATTTCTCATGATCCAAACTCTCTGTGGTTTGGCTCTCTGTGCTGTTTAATTCAGGATGGCTTGTTCTAGGGGAGTGGGGTGAAAGGAGGGATCATAAGGCTGTTCTGGTTTATGGTCTATTTAATCTCAGCAAGGGGGAAAAGAATCTGAAAAAGGACAAAAGGGAATGAAAACAAGACTAATGTTCGGTCTTCTGTAGCTAAGACGATTCTCAGCTATTACAACATCAAATAACACAGTCAAGCCCTGTCAGCGTTTTCTCTCCTTATTTTACACCAAGCACAGAGCAGCTAGAGATCAGTGGCCTGCTTTATAGCAGCTTTGTTTCACCTTCACATTGAAAAATAAAGCAGAGCATTGATTTCCTCCATGTGACTGCATATCCTTGCTCATGTATGGTCTCACAGCTCCTTTTCCTGCATCCATCTGCTCTTATGTCTCTTGTTTTAATATTCCAGTTTCTTACCCTACTGTTGAAACTTTCTCCACCATCCTCACAGTGCTGCTTTTAAGATGATTTTGCCATAGTTTTTAATCATTTTTTTTTTCCTTGCAAGATGCCAAAATATATTCTGCTGCCCACTGGCCAAAGTTGCTACCATACCTTGTTGTCCAGGAGACTAAGATTATACACTCCTTCCAGAAAGATTATACACTCCTTCCTAGCAAGAAGCAACTTACATCACCTTTAGGATAAAAAAAATGCCTTATGTGGAGTCAAGGTTACTTAAGATGAAGACTTTCTGCTGGTTTTATGACACCAAGAGGATTTTTAATATGTTACTATGGCATATCTCTTCCTAAAGCTGAGCTCTGAAGAACAATGTCATTTTCACTACATTCCTCTCTCCTTTTGTTTTTATTTTATAATAAGTAATTATTTAGGATTCCAGTTTATTACAGCTCAGACCAAACAGTCATCAGCACTAGATCTGGTTGAGCTCCTGAGAATCACTTCTGCCTCTCTCTCCATTGTTGCTCCTCTCTGATGTTTAGTGGCTCTCCACAATCATGTTTCTAATTTATTTTCAGGGGCTCTCTCTTCAGATTCCTCCTTCATAATTTGGGCTTGGCTCATTTCCTGGCACTGTGCTTCAGGATCTGGAGAGGGAGTGTTGATGGCTCAAGCAGTTTATGGGATTAAGGAGAATCACCCTTCCAAAACCTCAGAGTACCACTCTGCATGCCAGCTGCACCCCATAGGCATCAAAGCTGGCAGTAGTCCACTCAGTGTGCCCTTTTATCAGCAAGTTTTTGTGCATCTGAAAGACCTGCTCTGCCTTCTGCTGCAGGTGGAGAGAAACTAGGAAAAAAAATATGCTTTTTTTGCAAAACAAACTTTTGCTGCAGTGTTTAAAGTCTGAATTTGTGATAGCAAATAATGGATCTCTTTGAGATCTCAAAGACTTAATTAGAAGGACTCTAAATATAACTTTATTTTTTGCCAGATATTTTAATAAGTATATTTGGATTGCTTGTTCCACTTCTGAATCCATAATTCCCTAAAGCTTTGAAGTTCTTTCTATGAAACTCCAGACCATCCCAATTATAGACATTTCTGTAATACATGACTTGTTAAATACAGCTGTAATTCTGCCTCTAACTTAATTTGATGTTAGACCCCTCAATAATACAACCTCATGTTAGTGGGAATACTAATTCAGTATTTAAATTTAGTTTTTCATCCCATAATAAACCTTGCACAACTCCAGGCTGCTCTTCCCCTGTATTGGATAGTGAGTTTTGTGACCCAAGGGAGCAAATCCCACTGGTCTGCAAGGTGATCCAGGAGCTCCCTGTTGACTCATGATGGATGTTATCTCCAGACCATGGAGTGATGTTCTCTGGGAAGAGCCCTAGGAAGAGCCAGGGCAGGAGTTTCTTTCTCAGAATGGAGTACTGGGGTTCCCCTGTCAGTCCTGGTGCCTCTGAACTCCTTCATGTTTGTAAGCATGAGCCCTCAATCACATAACCTAGCAATCCATGGCTCAACTTATCATTTAGTCTTTAACACTTTTCTGTAATCATGAATCATGTCAGTTTAACTTAATTTGGAGCCTGTGATCCAGTACCTGTAAGTACTACATCATCATTATTCTCATTTAAATGAGAAAGATGCAGTGCATATATTTTGTAATTCCTATACACTGCAATGTCTCATCCTTTGCTGCAACCCCTGCAAATTTATTCCACAGTTTTTCTGAGACTGGATAATTGTTTCTTGTACTTACATTATTACATTTTCTAGGTTTCTTCAATCTGTACACTCTCTGAATCAAACCTAAGCTAAATGTGTTTTTAAACCCAATATTGCCTTTTTATTCCTGTAACTATAACAGACTTGATCAGTTCCAGTTAAAGATAAACTTCACATCACGTAATCCTTTACTCAGAATTAGTTTCATGCTATGCATTCTCAATTATGCTTGTCTTTCCTCTATGTATTTACATTTTCCATTCAATTTTTTCCCTAAGTGATCTATGTTCAGTTTATAATTTATAAGCATTTCATTATCTTTTAATGAAAAAAAATCATTCTTTGCTTCAGCATTTTTCAGACAGACCCCCATGCAGAGCCCCTCCATGTTGCTGTCTGGAAGGAGGCCTGGTGTGCACGAGAGCTTGTTGATTTTTCTGACTGTCTAGGTTGGCCTGCTGAAGGCTACTGCCTGTCCCTGCACACCTTGGCACTCTCTGCTCTCCTGATCAGTGAGATCTTCTGCTTTGTTCCTGCTATTCCAGGCCGAGCATCCTTACAGAGTGGTTGTATTTATTTCTAAATGCTGGAAGTTGTCTGGGTCTGTACACATTCCCACTTCTCAAGCATCTTTTGGTTGTTTTTTTTTTTCTTTGACATTTTCTTGCTGTTTATTCTACATCTCTTCCAGATTCCTCACTTTGCTGTGACCTCCTGCTTCCCAGCTTCCTCTCCTGCTGGTCAGTCTGTTGAGAGTAGTTGCAACTCGATTTCCTATAAGCATTCTCATTCTGCCTCAAGTATTTCTGCAGCTTGGCTCATCCTGATAGCATTTTCCTTAAGTCTAAATCCACATCTTCCAGCAGCCCTTCCTCACAGCTCTGCAACTTGGATGCTGGTCAGTGAATTCTTACTGCAGACTGACAAAGTACTGGAGCTACATATCTGACTCATTAGTTTAAGATCAATCAAAAAAAAAATTCCGGAGGATTCTTCCTTTATTTTCACTTCCCAAATAAATCTGTCTCCTTACAAAGTTTCATTTTTCTTGGGAAGGCAATAATAGCCCAAACTGATGAAGATACCCATTTCTCTGGCTTAACACTGTACTGCTAGAACCAGCAGTGGTAGGGAAGAGGTACTGGGAGCTCTAGGTCACTGCTGTGGATTTAGTTCATTATGACCTGAGTATTTCTGACAGCAAAGTCTTAGCCACTGACAGGGTTTTAAAAAGGACCATTGTGAGCTCTTTCAAAGCTCATTTGAAAATAATCAAATATTATGTCATTTTGGGAAAGCAAAGCCCTCTATATTCCTGCTTTGCAAAGCTGGGACAGAGCAAACTGCAATATTTAAGCAGGTTCTTTTTAGGGTAAATTCTCTGAAACCAGCTGCAGCTGGAATACCAGAAAACCAGGCAAAAATTAAAATAAAATAATGAAATTAAATAAAATTAGATAATGAAATGAAACAAAATAATATAAAACATAAATCTAAACAAATCAAAGCTTCATCTCTCTAATTAGAAACCATCATTAAAGAAAAAAGAGAAAGAAAATAAAAAACTGAGAGTGCAGCTCTCACATAAACTCTTGATTCCAAGTGTTGTGCTGTTAAAAATATCTTGTGTGACTCATGCTAAAACTGTGAGAGGTGGTGATACTCATTTCAAGGCCAGAACTGGGACCTGTGCTTTGCTTGAATAGGAAGTCAACTAAACATAAGAATATTGATTAGTTAACTAACTAAATGTCTAGATTTGAATATTTTTGAGAGAAAGATTCTTTGAAATGAATGTTGTGTGAAGTAATCAAACACAAACTGCAGAACTACCTGTTTCAGCCATCAGTTAGGACTCTGGAAAATTGTGACATCAGTTTAGGCTGGGTGACCTTCTTGCATCAAAATTGATAGTTCTTGGGTCCACTTAGATCTGGATTTTCCTCAAGATTCTAACAAATCTGCAAGAAATAGCTTTCCATGCTATTTCCATGCTTTCACTCTCTAATTCTAAAGAAGATTCTGTTGCGAAATAAAAATATAAAGAAATAGCACAGGTAAGTTATTTTTGGAGGGGTTTAGGTTTGTTTAGTAGTTTTCATGTTTTTTTTCTTTTTGCAATGCTCTTTGAAAAACAAAGCCTCATTTAGAGTATATTAAGTCACATGAAAGGTACTTATTTTAAACATAGAGAATGATGCTAACATATTCTTAACATTCTTCTCTTGATTGAGAAAATCTGTGCTCATGATTAAAGGCAGGTTTTTAAAACAATTACACTTTTCTAACAGAAAATTAATATGGACTAAATTGTTTAATTAACATTGGGCCACCTTTCTGGAAATAAAAAACAACAACCACATTAAAATTAAATTTGTGTGTGATTACTTCAAACATGTCCTTATTAGTAGCTACCTAGATGATCGTGGTCCTTCATGCATTCATGTTTAGCTCCCAATTATTCACAGTTTGTTAATTGGTGTGATATGGGATGAATATTGATGGTATAGTCTGAAGGTGATTTCCATACCAAAGGAGCAGGAATATTTACTGTCCATGTATACAGCAAAAAACCCAAAGTTCCAAACAGATCTGACTTTGAAATTTTGCAAACAGCCGAGGCAAGGAAGGAAAATTACTAAGTTCAGTTCTTTAATTTGTATAAACTTCCTGACAATCTCTGGACACACTAGGTGATTAAGATAATTGTAATAGACTTGGTGTTTCTAAAAGAGGAGGGCCAGCATGTGTGGATGGCTATCCCATTTACATCAAGACTGAAACAATAGTGTTTCCTGTGAGGAAAAAAAGTCTTAGGAATTCAGATTTGTGTCACATTTTTCCCCAAGTCGAATCATAAGATTTCATTTTGAGCACCTCTGTGCATCTGTGTTAAATCTGGCACAGCCATGAGCCAAAATTATTCAGAGAGGAGGTAAAACATCCCTGAGAATCAGTCAGAAAAACAACTACTTTCCCCTTCACTCATTTCACAGAGTTTTTGTTTGGTTGGTTGTTTTTGCCATAGGGTAGAGCATACTTGACCAGAGGGACATGTTAGTGAGTAACAAAGCAACTCAAGCTGGAGAAGCTGGAGATTATGAGAGTCTAATCTGGGGGAATAAAGACATGACACAAAGCCTCCTATACAATCTGCAATAAAGGATTTTCTCCTAATGAGAGAGAAAGTGGAGTTTGCAAAGGAGTAAGTGCATACCCTACTCTGGAAACTAGCCAGCAAAACAGGGGCTCATGATGTTTGTGTACCATTTCTTCTTCACCCTGGCCACAGTGTGCAGCATGTAAAGTAAACCAATCTATACAAGTATGTGAAGTTCTTAATGGATTTTATTCTCTTTTGAAATGGCTGAACTTATCATTGAAATGTAAAGAAATACAGCTATTCTATAAATGCTCTGAAAGCCAATGTAGGAAAAGAAAAAGCATTAACATTTAACTTGCATTTGAGATGGTCTTCACCTTTGATCAGATAGCAAAACATAAAAAAATGTTATTGAAATAGTGACATTTCCAATTTTCAGGCAATATAATTTTGCACATAAGATGGAGAATAGTTTTGGCTCGAGTGCTTTTCACTAAAAAAATTGCAGTTTTAGTACAGTTCAGGTAGTCTATTTTATTTTTTTTCCTATTCAGTGGCAATGGCTGGGGAAAAAGACAGTTAAATTTCCCATTCTTCATAGCATTATAAGCAATGCAAGGCAATAGAAGATCATTTTTCTAGGTAATTCTACATGACAGAGAGAGAGAGATGCTCTGGCTGTATCTATACCAGCAGAGTGGACAGGGCAGTACACAAGACACAAGCACTCACATTTCAAACATCACCCTTTCCATTAAATTCTCAGAACAGTCTCTGGCATGATTTTGACTACTTCCAAATCACGTTCTACCAACCAATGCCCAAGTTTGGTACAGGGCTTAGCTTAGGCTGGAATAATTTTTAGCAGGCAGCTCGCAGGTATCCTCTCCTTATCTCTACCATATTTCCCTTGCCACATTCACCAATAGAAGGAAAAAAGAGCAGAAAATATTTATTCTTAAAAGACTGAGAGCTTAGTTGCAGAGTCCACAGACCCTCCTTTATAACAGCATGTTTCCTTGCAAGTTCGTGGAAGAGGTGGATTTCTTTTCAGTCTTGCAGGTCTCTGAAAAGACAAGTAGACTTGCCATATGTGTAGGCACACACACTTAGGCTTGCACATCTCAAAACTATCAAACATGTCACATTATATTTCTTTCACCTGCTTATGGACTGTGGACACCTGTGACTTAATGGCAGCACATACTGGTTGTGATGGGGAAAGTTTCTGATACAGGAATTAGCTTCATGAAACTATTCTGGATTCTCTCTCAAATATTTCATTATCTGTTTGAAGCAATTCTGTATGTGTAAATTAATAATTCTTTCAAAACAAAAACAAAAACATCTTTCTTCAGAATTCTACAAAAGCCTACAGAAGACCTAATGAAACCCCAAACCATGTAATTATTTCTTTTTCTTACTACACAATATCTTCACTTGTGGCAAGTGGAATCAGCAGTCTGCAAACTGAGCAACAGATGTAACAAGAGTTACTAAGCAGAAAGAACTTTAGCAGCAGCTGCTAGGTGGTGGAGGAACCTTTTGCTGTAGCAGAAGTTAGCAGGTATTTAGGGTATTTGTGCTTCTCTGATCATCTGTTGTGTGGGCTTCCCTCTTTCCACTGACTCAGAGCTGAAGCATTTGGAATTTAGTGTATTTCTGTTAGTTGTACATGAGGTTAATGGGTTTCAGAAGGGCACCCTGCAGCAGAAAAGCCACCTCACCTGAGGACCATGCAGGCACAGTTTTGATGCACACATTATAAAGGAGATTTTGGAAGCTTTGTCAATAAGACATGCATCATAGTTGTGAGAATATACTATATTTTTTCTATGAATGAATACAAAACTTATCCAGAGGTTAGAATGCTTGCTACTAAAATAGAGACTGAATTGTTAAAAGTTAATGGAGACTCAATTTCTTTTGTCAGATTTTCTCTTCCTGGTACATTTTATCATCTAATCTGACAAAATGCACTAAACTAGATTGACAAACCTGATGACTGCTGTGTGATGATTCTGGTATCCAAAGGCAGAGTGGCCAAAGATTTTGACAGCTGTTGGAGGTGTCAGCTCCTGATTCTTCTTATGATGTTTTACATCCATCTCTCTAGCAGAGTGTAACCTAACCATTAAGTCTGATGTACTGGGCATGCATCTGCTGAAGCCACTTCATTCCACCTCTGAAATTTAAGCATTTAATGGAATACAAACTAGAACCCTTGTCCCAATTTCTGGTTTAGTATCCTAATCACCAAACTAGTATCTTATTTTTTCATTATTTAAAGAGCTATTTCAAGTGTTTTATACAATACAAAAAGGCTCCAATGAGGAGAGCTGAGATAACACCACCAAAGAAACACAGATCTGGTATTCAGGCAATATTCTGAGTGTCAGGAAATGTGTGAAAAAAATGTATTCTGAATATTGTTTTCCCTCCTAACAGATATTTAATCCAAATACAGACAGGTTTGTTAGACAAAAAGAAGACTGTCCACCCTTTCCTAGAACTGATTTGTGAACCAAAATCAAACTCTTACATCCCAGCCGAACCCACATGGGAAATTCAGCATGAATTTGGAAGCAAGGTTTGTGACAATCAGCTGCACTTTTCATCCAGCAGTATTCATCAGCTCTTTTTTTTTTTTCTTTCAGGAAAACAGTGCAAGGATCCTAAGACACAGTGGGTTGGTTGTTGTTTTGTTGGTTGTTTTTTTTTCAGAAAGGTTAGGGAGTGTTTTGAGACACGATTTGATTTTTGGCTCAGATCCATACATTGGTGATCATTAGCAAAACAGGTTAGAAGGTAAGTAATCGCTCAAATAAGTGGCAGAGGGCTAGGAATCTTGGCTTGTAAATGTAATTACAGAGCCTGTCAATAGCCATTGATTTCCTCAAACAGATCACTTGAAAGCATTCAGAAAGCTGGAAATAAAATGGAGGAATGCTAAGGAGAAAAATAGCCTTTTTTCCCTCTCTTCCTCCAAGTCGTGTACTTCCATGGTGGAGCACCTTACACATCAGAAACATCTTTTGTATCTTTGGAAGAAAATGTCCAGCATTCCCCTTGCTCTCCTGTACATGCTGATTTTAGTGCATTTCATTGAACTCTGACTTTAAGAAGCCTGATCTAGTGCTCTACCATGAAATGATTACCAAGCACCTCCAACATTTCTGTTCTCTTAGTCCATCTGCCCTCTCCTGTATGATTATTTTCCCATTAATATCTAATGTTTCTTCTTATTATTAGCTTTTAAATTGAACTAAGCTATCTTAGTATTTACTCTGCACTGGTGAGGCCCTACCTGGAGCACTGTGTCCAGCTCTAGAGTCCTCAGCACAGAAAACACATGAGCCTGTTGGATTGAATCCAGAGGATGGCCACAAAAAAATATTCAGAGGGCTGGAGCACCTCAGCTGAGAGAGTTGGGTTTGCTCAGCCAGGAGAAACCTCCAGGGAGACCTTATTGTAGCATTTCAGTACTTAAAGGGGGATTGTAAGAAAGATGGAGATAAAATTTTAGTCAGGTCTGTTGCAATAGGACAAGGAGTAATGGTTTTAAACTAAAGGAGATGTATGCTATGTTTAAGGACAACAGTTTTTACTCTGACGCTGATGAAACACTGGCACAGGTTGCCCAGAGAGGTGGTAGCTGCCTCATCCCTGGAAACATTCATGGTTAGGTTGGAGGGGGCTCTGAGCAACTTGATCTAGTTAAAGGTGTCCCTGCTCACTGCAGAGGGGTTGGACTAGGTGACCTTTAAAGGTCCCTTCCAGCCCAAATTATTCTATGATTCTATCATTCTAAAAATTTACTCTTGCAAAATTGCTCTGCTTCCTTGCTCCTTCTTTCCCTGAGCTTTGTGTCTGACCTTGTGGATAGGAGGGAAATATTTAAAGACTGAGCCCAGAAGTCTTTCTGTGGAATTTGTAGCAGGATGTAATAAATGGCACTGAAAATATCAAACAAAGCTGAACTGTAGTTGAAGAGAAGAGAACGAAATGTAAACTCATTGTGGAAGTTACCTGTCAGGTAATAAAAATGTGAATATTATTGACTACAATTCAAACAGTAGCCTGGAGGAAAATTATTGTAATTAGTACCAGAAGATAACAACTCTTTCTTGTGCAAGAAGTGGTAGAGATCCAGCCAAATACTTAACAGCAGGAAAACAAAAAGTGTGTATCACACTACTTTTCCATCATGTATTTTTGAACTCTTTCTTCATTTTTTTTTTTAAACAATTGCTGCTGTAAACCTTTCCCATGTTCTTATTTATAAGCAAGGATATAAATCCTATTCCACCCACTTGGTACTGTTGAAATATGACAACATGGCTGAATTACAGCTGGAAATAACCAGTGGAAAATTACCTCCCTGTTGAAGCTGTTTTCTGGAGGGCATAGATGATTGTATTGGGTTTGGGTGGAAAGGGTTTGGTAGTGTGAGGGCTACAAAGGTGGCTTCTGTGAGAAACTGCTAGAAGCTTTTCCCATGTTTGATAAAGCCAGTGTCAGCTAGACCTGCCACTGGCCAAAGCTGAACCCAGCGATGACAGTGCTAGTGTCTCTCTGATATCATATTCAAGAAGGTGAGAAAAACTGCTGCACAGTAGCAGCCAGAAGAGAGAAGCTGAGGATACCTGAGAGAAACAACTATGCAGATTCCTGCTCCCTGTGCTGGAGCATATACTGCCCTGCAGCCCGTGCTGAAGACCATGGGGAGACAGGTTGTCCCCTGGAGTTTAATGGTGGAGCAGATATCCACCTGCTCTCTGTGGAGGACTCAATGCTGGAGCAGGTGGATGCACAAATAGAAGGCTGTAATCCTGTGAAAAGCCAGAGCTGGAGAAGGCTCCTGACAGGACCTGTGAAACCAAGAAAGGAGTTCATGCTGGAGCAGGTTTGCTGGCAGGACTTGTGATGCCAGGGGAGACCTACACTGGAGCAATTTGTTCCCCTGAAAAATCAGTGGAATTCCTTCCTCTGATAATTCAGTGATGTGTTTTCAGAGCTGAGCTTAGAGATCTCTGAGGCTACGGTCCCCTATCTTTAGCATGTACTCCATGTTCCTCTGCTTTGAAGGAATTTCTGCTAGCAGCTCAGAGTTAGAGGAAGAAAACAAGAGTAAACACTGACATTTCAGCCCCTGCCATCAAACACCACCCAGCACAGTATTTTTGTTCTTCAGATTTACAGAAAAAAAAAATGAAGTTGCCTGATCTTTCTTACTGATCTGGGGCAAAATGAAGACTACCACCACAGGTTGACTGGTGAGCTAGATTTTCTTAAAATCATCTACAGAAGATCTTGATGGCACAAGTGCTGCAGAGGTGGATATAAGCCAAGTAACCATATGTGATCACAAGGAGTGTATGGATGTTCTTTCCCTCAATAACATCTGCAAGATAAATAATTTACTGTGGTTTGTGGCTAGGAAATAGCCCAAGAAGTATGAAGACTCTCCCACTGCTTGCATAGATAAGAATGAATACTACGATGGTGTCAGATGGCCTGAGAGTCTGGCCAGGCCTTTGTGGGCAAGCCCCTTGAAAAGAGAAATCTTGTTTTCTTTAAGGTCTGTGAAGTTTCTGTACCCTATGTTGCAGAAAACAGGTGTGTGGAAAGGAATAGAACACAGCAATCTGCTGAACATGCCATCCAGTTTTGAGAGGAAGACAGAAAGCTACAGAAAAAAAAAAACAACACCAATAAAAATAAGTTAAGTTACTTTAAAAATCCCTTAAAATCTCTCCAGTGTATTGCAAATCCCTGTAGGCAGGGAGACTACATGGCTGTGGATTTTTCTGTAGAAATCTGCAGACTTTGCAAACACTTTAGGATGCTGCAGGGAGCAGATGCTTTCTAGCTGTCATCACCAGACTATAGCTGGCCAATTATAATTTTCTTTCTCAGCACCTTTAGTATTTTCCATTCACTTGATCATTTTCCCTTAACTTTTATTAAGCTGATCACAAGCTTTCAGTTGCCAGCCTGATGGACTTGGAGAAGCAGTTGTTAAGCAAAGCAAGCTTGTCCCTCGAGAGTTTGTCTCACAGTCAGATAAGAATTCTGATAATAATGATATGGGGAGGGGTGGAAAACAATAATTTGGGTAATAGAATACAGTGTTCATTATGTTAATTCACTCTAAAGTATGTATGCAGTGTTACTTGGCACTAAGAAATGAAAGTCAGTCAGTCCTGTGCATGTAAAGAATTTGGTAACAGGAATGTGAAGTGTTCAGGATTTCATATAAGGCAGGTAGTGAAACAGGGTAATGCTTTAATCCTTTATCACAGAAAACATGCATTCAACAACATCTACTTTGTTTATCTTTTATCTAACCCTCACTGGGAGAGATTCTGCTCTGTCAGAAACCACCAGCACTGAAGTTCCCTGGACAATTTCTATATAACTCAGATTCTTTTCTAGGACTATCTCAGAGGGCATAGGGAAATGAGAGTCCAGTGTTGGTTTAAACTTACTTGAAGCATCTGCATTTCTCCCCTATGTAGTTGCCATGTAAAGGCTCAACAGTACAAGGGTGCAAGTCTTCTCTTGGAGCAAAGAGACTCTTCTCAAAGCATAGGGTTTCCAGAAGGAGTTTACCCTGGATGTACAGTGGATTCCTTAGACAGTTTCAGTTACATTTCCCCAATGAAAGTCATCCATTTAAAAAGAAAATAATCTTTGCTAGAGCCTAAACCAAAGAATGTTGGGGTATATGATCTCTTTAATGCCATTTCAATCCTTGAGTGAGAGTTTGTTGGGAATTTTTGGTGTGGGTTTTTTTGGTGATTTGTTGTGGGTTTTTTTTTCTAGTAGAACGTTGCCACTGAAGTTATTTTCAGAACATCATATGGATTTTTCATTGAAACATCTGTGTTAACTTTTATCATCCTTGCTCTGCTTTGTAATTTTGGAAACAGATATAAAGAATGAGCAACCCAGAGCACAGTAATATAGTGGGAAGCATCCTTCATAAGTCAATTGAGGAATTTAATAATCTCTTTAGAAATAAGCTCTGCAGCTATGAGAAAAATGTGTGGGTTAAAGGCCTTCCAATTAAGAAAGGTTTCTCTGTGGATTTATAGGCTGGTGGTTAGCTCTTCCTGTTCGTGTTTCCATGGCAACTGTCAGGTAGATTTTCTGCTACTTGCTAGGAAGTTGGAAATGTTGAGTCTGGTTGAGCCTTTCAATTCACTGAAGCTTAAATGAAATTCTTTGCAAGGAACTGGCATTTAGCCTGGGTCATTTATTCATATCTAGAAGAGAAATCAATTATAGTAATCAAATGTGCAAATTTATTTATTTTTTTTTTTTTAGTTGGAATTATTTTGGATGGACAATTTTTTATTATTATTGTGCCACAATCTATTTTTAATGCTAGGGTAGGAAGGTTTGATCTGCTGCAGCTGGCCTCTTTGCTGCTGATGGCTTATGGCTTTAATTACAGCCCAAGACACACAGAGGCATGTCTCTTTCTGGTCTGCTTTTACAAGCTATAATCACTCCTGGTGATACTCATGATACCAGCTCGAATCCTGTAGACTCATTAAAGTTGAGACACCTATATTGTGAGAAACACAGCTTACCACCTTTTCTCCTTCCAATTTTCTTGTCTTGTTGATTTGTCTAAATTAGGCTTGAGAAAAATAAATAATTTTGAGGTTGTTATTCCAACTTTCTGAGGGCATCCTGGTTTTAATTCCACATCGGAATCTCTGTGTGTTTGCACACCTCTTTGTGCTCCTTATATTTTCCATCCCACACTGACTGCTGCTTGACAGCTCCATGAAAGCTTCATTCTTTTAATTCTCTAACATCATATAGGTAGGCATGCATGGTGTGTACCTATAGTTTCTCCTGTCAAACATAATCTGCACCACCCAAGGAGCTGTGTCCTGCAGGCTTTGTGTGAATAATACCTCATAGGCTTCATTGACTTTTCCTATAAGCAGAAAGCTAGCATAGCTTGATCCAAAAATCACAGATTATCTAAACAGAGACCGGATGGTCTTCTGGGTAGAGCAGTAGTTAAGAGCTTGGAAAACCTGGGGCTGTGTTTCCCTGCTCTGCCTCTGGCTTCCAGGGAAAAAGAGAGATTCATTTAGTGGCGAATCCTGAACTCCATTGAAGTCCTCTCATAGCAGAGTTAATGGAGCTGTGACAATTTATGCTAGCTAAGACTCTGCTCCATTACCCAAGCCTCACTCCAGCTGTATAATAGAAATGATAGCAGTGCCCTGCCTCAGAGAGGTGTTGGGAGGATAAATAGTTAGATGGGAAGTGTTAGGATGCTACGATAATGAAGAATAGAAAAATACCTTTGACTATTGACAGAAATCAGCATAACTGATCTGACGTTTACCTTTATTCTTTCACTCCTTCTGCCACAGAGAGATAGTAATAGCTTGACAAACAAAAAGTGATGCCCAGCCTCCATTCCTCCCATTCCTTTGCTGCACTTGGTTTGCTTTCTTGCCTTCGTTCTTTCTTTCTTAGAATTTCAACTAACTTCCCTTCAAAGACTTAAGAACCAGCTAACAAATATTTCATTTCATTTTCATCCTCACCTTGTCCCAGCATATTTTAATTGTTTGTCTCTTCTGTTTTATTCTGCTTATCTTCATTTCCATGGATTAAGCCAGAAAGCTGCACACACAGAAATCCAAACAGACTTAGCTAACTTGAAACACAAAATTAGTTCCTCTGGTGTTGATAAAGCAGTCAGAGACAAGTCTGTGGTTGCAAACTTTAGCAGTCACTTCCAGGTCATCTCAGAGAACAAGAAATTATTTAAGTCTGAGGACACATAACACTTTCTGCTAGAATACCCTGTCCAAGATATTAAAGGTATGTTTAGACCTCAGATTTGGGCTAGACAGCTCAATTGGCTGCAAGAAGTTGTGTAGGAGGGGCAATATAACTGCCCAGTTTTCATGACTGACTGTTTATCTTAGGAAAATATGCACCCCAAGCTAGTTTTCTAAAACTAGCTTTGCTATATTATGTAGTGTAAAGTGCCTTGAAGAATAACTCTAATTTTTCAGCATGGATATCTTCTTTTCCTGTGGATCTGCCAAAGAGCTGGTCTGAGCCTTTCTATGTGTTTCCAGAGAAGGTTACATCACTCTGAGCAGCAAGTGTGAATTTGTGGGTTGATATCATCAGACACATACCAAGGAGCATAGTGACTGGATGGACTCACAGAAGCATAGGTAGGAGAAGGAGCTCGGTTTCTGAATGAATGTCTAGTTCTTATAGCCAGAAGGGTGTTCTGATAAACCACTCAGACCTTTTGCACTGGTTGTGGTTGTATACTTCACCAGGACGTGATGAAGTCCTAGTCCAGAAATCAGATTTTAAACCATCTCAGTCTTCAAGACACTAAACTGTTTTGCAACACAGGCAGATAAGAGAAAAACAGAAAACCAAAGAAAACTGGCAGTGCCACCAGTATGTATGTATTGAGAGTTCTACTCTGAGGTCTGTTTTGACTGCCCTTGTTCTCTGATTTGTGACATTAGTTCTAACCAGCAAAGGGAGGAGAAGCTGTGCTAGTTGAGGGGACTGCCTGCATGACAATACAGCTCTACAGGGCTGCCAAAACTTGCATCAAACTCTTTTCCTACAGCAAACACACTTGGAATAGGCAGGACTGATATTCACCAGTGTAGAAGATAGTGATGTGATTATGATTTTGGAAAGATTTGAAAATGTCCTCTTGTGTTGCTACAGAGAGAGAAGACAGGATCCCTTTATTATGGCTAGGGACTTCCCAATGCATTGCAGATTACAATGCCAAAAGGCTGAAGGCTTGGGTTATAACTTAGTGTTCCTCTGTGTATCTCTTCCGTGGCTATTCAAACATCGGGTTCAGGCACACACAATAAAAGAAGCCAAGTGCCCACTTAACCTCAGTCTGGCACAAGACATGGACAAGAAAAGGCTGGGGAATAACTACACTGCTCACTGCATAGTGCAGCTGACTCAGTAGTGATGTGTTGGCAAGCTAAGAGTGGTATTGCTGTGTTTAAAACTTGTCTACCTTGCTCTGATACAACTAAGCAAGGAAATGAGGGGAATTGAGACAGTGAAGCGTAATGAGTCTAGGGTGGTTATCTTTATACAGCATACAACAGGCTTTGCTGACAGCTGTGTGTAAAGTAATTTTTAATCATCTCTACAAATATATGCTGAATATCTGATCCCAAAGCAGTACAGTGTATAATCTCCAAGCATCAAAATGGCAATGTGTTGGAAAGCACTGATGCTTGTTACACAAAACCTGAAGCAGCACATTCCTTCACTGCTGTGTATAGCCACATGTGTTTTAAATGTAAAGGCTGCTGTTGCAAGTGACCTTAGATACTTTCAAACATTACAGTGTGTTAGCCAGTGTGTTTTGGAAAGGTTAAAAAAGATGTAGTTTCTTTTTTTCAGGAGCTATTAGTTGGATACAAGCAAGAGTATTTCAGCCACATGATGTTATTGTAGGAAATAGCAGGATCACTGAAGGTTTAGTAATGGCTTGTTCTTCCTGGCACTAAGAATTGTGGCATCTAATTAATGACTATGCTTTTCCATCACAATCCCAGTAGAGATTCATATTTCCATTTGTGCAGGTGCTCACAGGATTATCCATATACAGTTCCTCTGTGGTTGTTCTTGATAGTTCTGCTGTCAGGCAAGAAAAAGTTTTACCAAGTCATTCTCTTCTAAGCAGAATGGCAAAAGGAAGAAATGAACACAAGCTTTTCTTTAGGTGCAGTGCTTGAACTTCTTTTAGGAAAGAGGAGTGCTCATGAGGACCTATGTGACAAGTGAGGTGAAAGCATCCCTACCAAATGGCTTGCAGACTGCTGGGAAGGGACTTAAACTGGGTGTGGGAGAGGATGGTGATAACCTTAACTTGGACTGATAGGGAAATGGGGGACAAACTCTATGAAAAGGGGCAACCCTGAGTGCCTGCACAATGATTAAGGCACACAGGGAACGAGGTTGGAAGAATCAGGCTGTAGATGTGGATACAAGCACTGCTGAAGTAACTGGGACATGGTAGGAAAGGAGACCTTCCTGTGTCTCTTCCACCATCAATGGGTTTGTGATGTGTGACCTGAGTGGAATTACTCAGTATTTGCATTCCTCTAGAAGGCATTGACCCATGCCTAGTTTCTTGATTCAGCTTGCAGTCTTTCCTTTGAAAATTCTTCCTTCTCAGTTGATCAACATTGTCCCTTTCCAGAACAATAACTTTTAATGATATTACCTTCCAATTCTTCTCCTACATCCAGTAGCATAAATCTGAAATAACTTCATGGAGACCAGTGTAGTGATCCCAATTGACATCTCTGTCATTGATGTGTGGTTCAAGAGCTTTACAGCATGAAGACTTTTCAAGATGGTTATGGGGATAGATGAAGTTTTAGATACACTGTCTGTTCTCCATATTGCTATATCCACCTTTCTAACTGAGAGAACAGCTCTTGAGTTTTTGAACTTTATTTAAACGCTCTAGGATATTGACACTGTAGGGATATATTTTCTGTATGTGGGATCAGCCTGCTCCCTTTCCATCTCTCCTGTTCTACATCAGCAGAAACAGGCCAAAGTCCTGTGATTCCCCATCTAAGGCAGAACTCCAAGGTAGAGATCTCCAAGTTGCATGGATCACTGTTCTATATCTTACACCCTTTCAACTATTGGCAAGCACACATCAGCAGGAAGATCTTTATATTGCAAAATTTTAATCTGAGGCACAAATTTATTTGAAAATGTTTCAGCCACTAATGATTGCTCTTATTATTTAAAAAAAATAAAATAAAATCTAGTCTTAATTGTTGCTATGGTAACTAACACATCTGCCAGGATATGTCGCAGTGGGAAATGAGTGTGAATTCTGTGAACATTTCCTGTTGTCTTTCCATGGAAAGACTTAGAGCAGGGCTCCTTAGTGGCAACTTTATAAACTCAACTAGAAGGCACTGTGAAATTGAAAGGCAAGCAGTGTGAAACCAATGGAAAGGAACCCTCCAGTTTAAATAAACAAGCAGAAAAAGCATGATTGGCCAGTAGATCTCATTGCCTTATTGGATACAGAGGACTTTTTGTAGAGTTTAAAATGCTATCAGGCACTTTATATAGATGACAACATACTCACTTGGTAAGAATTCAACTACCTAAGTTTTCAACAGACTCAAGAGAATTACCCTTGATGATTCAGGCCAGCTCATTAATATGGAAGGAAGGAAGGCAGCAAAGGAAGGAGGTCAGGTTCTTTAGAGTTCCCATCATCCAAACGTGGCCCTACACAGGGGCGTGAGGGGTGCTTGTTTGGATGCTTGCCTGCTCCAACACAAAAATAAACCAGAATATTTCCCAACCTTTATCTCTCACTGTCAATATGATGACCTGCACCTTCTCTTTCTCACCCTTCCTGCTTCCCATATTTTTGTGCTTCATTCTGAAAGGATTTGATGCACTGCTCCTCTATTTATAGCTTAAACAACTCAACTGCAAGGCGGGTGGTTTCACTGAAAGATAAACAAACTTCTAACAAAACCCCACTGATTCCTAAATGACCAACACTGCTGACACTGCAGGCTGCAGGGGACTTAAACTACCCTGGGAAGTTAGCCATTTACTGTACTACACAATAGAGCCCCCGTGGTTTCCTTGGCCAGGGAACAGCTGGTGGATTTTCTCTTTTTCTTTCTATTATTTTTCTCCTCATAAAAAAAAAAAAGAATCAATTTCTGTATTGTTTTGTAAAAGGATTAAAATTTAAATTCGTTGCTGGTTTAATGTAATACATAAAAGACAGTTACTTGCATTGCATCATTTGTTTAACACACTTATTGATTTCAAATTGTTTTGGTGGAGTTTGTTCTTTTCTACTTCTAGAATGTAGTTGTGAATCTAATGGTTTATTCCCTTATGTTCAGGACTTTCAGCCTTTAGCACTGAGATTTCCTGTCTTGATCTTGTTCTTGTTGATGCCTCTCTCTCCCTGAATTAGAGCAAGTTTCTATTCCATTGCCATTTCTGTTCCGTACAAAAGAGGTGGTGAAATGTATGAGTTTGTGCTTCATCTCCTTTCAAACTCAGAGGGCTTCTGGGTGACAAATAAAATACTTTGTCTAATATTTCAAAAGTAAAATACACTTTTGTCAAACACCATGGTTGCATTTTATTTAGAGTCTCCTTCTGTGGAAATGACCTAATATTGATGAAATATAACCTCTGCATCCCTTAGAGAAATGGAGGAGGACAGGAGATGACTACATACATATGTAGCATTTCTAAGAATCAAGACTGAAGAGTGATTGATTGATTGATTAGCCCAGCAAAGAATTTTGCACCAGCTTACTCCACCTGAGATTCCTTCATTGGAGAGATGGCTTAAGTTGCTGTTTTGGCAAGAGAAAAGCATCCTTCCTGCATGCTTTGGCACAAGCAGGAAAAAAAGAAAGGAAACCATTTAGTACTTTTAATAGAATTTTTTTCTTCTCATTTTTTTTTTACAAACTCTGAAGCATACTTTATTTTAAAAAAGAATTAATACAAATTAGATTTTTTAAATTAAAAAAGGATATTTCATTAAAAAACAATTTTAACATATTTTCCTTATTATGAAAATAAATATAGAACAACAACCACAAAATAAAAAAAAAACAACACACAGTTTTTTAAAATCTATTGGATAAATGTGTCAGTTACACTTGCTTAAATTTTTGGGCACTATATCACTTCTAGTTTACATCTTTTCCTGGAGTTGACTCCAAATCATCTCATGGCTTGTTTTACATACCTTTTAAAGGACACGTTGGTTTTAAAAAGTAAAAATAACAGGACACACTGAAAGGTTGGAATTGTCTTAAATTACTGGGTTTTGTATTCAACATCTCATTGTGTGCATGACAAAGCCACAGAAACCAGCAATGTCAAAGATACTAGATCATTCAGTGTTTCTTTCTTAAAATGCAGAATTCTACTTGCTTTGATATCAAATCAAAAGATACCAAAATGGAACTATGCATAAAAAATTAAGGAAAATGGTCCTGGCCTCAGAATACAAGTTACTTTGGTATTTTATATTTCATGTCTCTGAGGGAGGATTTTCTGGAGATACAAATGGGAGTTGGGCACCTGAGTTGGTGGAAATCAGACACCTGATTCCCATTTGTGCCTTTGAAAATCTTCCTTTTATGAATCATTGTGGAATTCCTGAACTATGATAGAATGTAGAAAGGGAGAGAGGGCTTAGAATTAATGCTTGAAGTTCTCTAAGGACTATAAGGATACCCTTTCTACTTCATTCCCTTTGAAACCAATATTCTTGGTTAAGTCACTGTCTTTAAATATAGTTGGTCTTTTGCAAAGAATTATGGTTTGCAAATTATGATAACCAGCTTTCCTGCTGCTGGACATTCCAGTGTCTGCTGTGTGATCTTTGCAAATAAGCCTCACTGTTGTTTGTCCCCATCTTTTAATACTAGTCTGAATTAGTGAATCTTGGGAAAACACAGGGAGATGAAAGCATTCTGCAGCTCACTGGGCCACTGATTGCTGTAATTATTGCAACACTTTTCCATTACTTCTGTTGCTTTCATTTTTTTTTCTGTTTTGAGGCTTTCTGACCAGCTCTTACACTATCCTAACAAGAATGTACAGAAAATCAATGACCTGAAAAGTTCAACACACTGTAATGTGACTTAACTTGGAAATACTGTGCAATATGGCATTACTCATGCTCTAATCCTACCTCAGTTTTTCCCTTGTTGTAACAATCTTCTTAATGCTTTATAGACCTGGTGTAGTGTAACTCTTCCTTCAAAGTAAAATCTTTTCTGTGAGGTCTAGGATAACAGCAAAAGATATTCTGATTTCCCATCACTATTTTTTTCATCACACAGAAACCCAAGAGAAATGCTGTTCCCTTTCAGCTGTGAGGATGTTTTGAAAGTTGGTTTGTATTCTCCCCCAGGATAAAGTTTTCCAGGTCTTAAAACCAGACTGGAATTCATTCAGAAGAACAGGCAGGTGTTCAGGGAAATGAATGATACTATGATGGAATAGGATGTTAAGTCTGAGGAAGATGAAACATTTTTTTAATTCATTAATAACTGAAGAGTACATAATACAACACCTAATGAATATACTACATTTTATGCCATCAGGCTCAGTCAGCTTACACTTTATGGTTCTTTAAGAGTTCTTCAATGAAATATGACTCAGTTACTAAGATATGCTTAATAGATCCTGGACTACTTGAAGATTGAAAAAAATACTAAAGTGATAATATTCAGAAAGGATGTGTGGAATCATCTGGGTAAGCTTGAGGTTTGGCAGAGTGACACTAAGTTACAGAAAAAAAGGAATGTAAAAAAGAAATAGGCATTAAGTTGATGGAAATTCAAAGAATGAAATATCAGCCAGTAGTAAAGAAAAATATATCTCTTGCAAATTTGAATGTCATCTTTGATGAGATTATGAGTTTGGTAGGGATAATTAAGAGGTGAAAGATATTACTTTGGGCATGCAAATTAGGTATTACAATGCCTAAAATGACCTCACATGGAGATTTACAACACCTGCATAATATAAGATGTGCTTAGGCAGTGTCTAAATACTTGGTCCAAGAGAGCTGTAAAAGTGTGCTATTGAAAGCTGTAGGCAGACAGGATCTCTAAGTCAGTCTAACAACTTCCTGTTGCCTAAAGAGGCAATAATGACCCTCCTTCCCTCCTCTCCTCCTCTTTCCCAACTTCTTCTGTTTCAATCCATTCACTTCTGTTTACTATGAGGCTTATGTGACCCTTTGATGAACTATTCAACTTGCCAACTCCACATGAATTTATTCACTGTTTTGCTAGTCAATTTTTTTTCTGCTTTTAAGAGTGGAATTGATTCATCAGGAACTCAGACAAATGTCAGAACCTGCATGTGAAAAACAGCTGGAGCATGTGGCTGGGATCCAGCTAAAGGAGGTGGAAAGATAAAAAAAACAGGATATCTTCTTCTGTCAAAAGAAAACTACTGAGTCAACCCTGACCATCTGCTTGGAGCACAAGGTTCATCTGGTGCATAAAATGAAGCATCTCCAAAAAGCACCTTAGCTGAAGTAGACTTGGTGCATCAACTGAAATGTCTCCAAAGCAGTGCCTCACTTTGAGCAGATTGATTCTCCATCATGATAGAGGAGAAAGAGAAGAGGGGTCTAAAACTACACTGAATTTTAGAAAAGAAAAAAAGAAACAGAAAAAACCCCAGGATCCCACATTCCTGAATAACAGGTTGAGTAACTCTTCTGTGCTCCAGTGCCTAAATTCTGACAAAGTCCATAATGGGTATTCAAATGGACACATAAATACTCATATGTTTATTCTTCTGAAAAGGACCAAGTAACACTATAACAAAAGAATAGCTTCACAGGAAATCAGTTAAACAACAAAGATTAAACTGGACATCAAAAAAAAAAAATACAGGAAACATTTCACTCTATGAGAGTATTTCTAGTAGCATTCTGCAGGAATCTA
Source organism: Bucco capensis (assembly GCA_013396975.1). Lineage (NCBI taxonomy): Eukaryota > Metazoa > Chordata > Aves > Piciformes > Bucconidae > Bucco > Bucco capensis. The sequence continues at coordinate 63,069 of VWZO01012345.1, forward strand.
TATTAAGGCTGAGAAAACTCAGTGTTTCCATAGCAATGTAGAAGTAAACATGATACTGCTGCCAAAAAATGGGTAATTATTGGCAGAATGATAGATAACGATAGTGACAAGGAAATCCTGCAGAACAATCTGACAAGGAGGGACTGCTCAAAGAAAAACACCTACAGATATTTGCATGGGTATAGGTAGTTGCACACATAAAAATGAGGAACATCACAGGATTGGGGATTGCATTCTGCTAAAGCACTAACCCTAACTTATGTAGCATTGTGGTGTTACACAAACTCAATAGAAAGTCCTAATAAGTTATTGGGCCAAAAGGACAATCCTAACTCTTTCAGAAGCAAAAGATTGATACAAAATGTTTATGTGGTCTTAATAACCAAATAATCTTGCTCGTTCTTGTTGGCATTCTTACTATATTTTTAAAAAAAGGAAGTTGCTAGCAGTTGGTCAGGGCATAGGCAAAGCTACAAGGATTAATAAGTGCTACAAAAAAACCCAGCTTTCATTTTCCTGTTTAAAGAGCTTAGAGTGTGTCTTTTGTCTAAATCCACACATATATGTGACTGCAGGACACAACTCCTGAAACCATAGGAAATCTGCTGTCACCAAGAAAATATTACTTTGTTTTCAATTGAAGGCAATTTCTTCCAGGGGTGAGATAGCTTTATTCCTAGGACAGCTTCCCAGGTTAATTTGTACACGGCTGTCCTATCTCGATTAACTCCATGCTCTTCCCTTGGAGCAACTCCACATGCACAGCCATGGCTTGAAGGAAGGTTGAGAGGTGACTTGATAAGTACCTCCAGGAGCAGAAAATCAGAGGTTTTAAATGGCTATTTAATCTAGCAGAGAGAGCTGTAACAGAGGGATGCTAAACCAAGCCAAATTCAAACTGGAATGTAGGTACCTGCACTAAACACTGAGAGGGATTAATCACTGGAACAAATTACCAATGTGTTGTGGTTTAACCCCAGTCAGCAACAATGTTGGTTCCTCTGTCTCTTGATGTCTTTGTGCCAGGTATAGATGTCTTTGTGCTAGTCAAACAACTCCAGTTTGGTTCAATTCAGGCAATATTAAATAGCTTCTGGCATACAGAGGGTCAGAGAGCATAAACTGAAGGTTTCATCTGCCTCCATTGCATGGCTCTCTGAGCAAAAGAACAGGACTAAGGAATTATTAAGTGGATATTTTAAATATTTTTAGTATCAATTTTTCCAGAGCTGATTAAATATTAATATACAATCCATGGGTTAGTTTTTTTTTGTTTGTTTGTTTGTTTTTTTACTCTAAGTTCCACTCAGTGATATTTGTTTTCTCCAGTGCAGCTAATAAAGATATGGGGATCTCAGCTTTTAGCAGAAGTAAATGAGGCTTTCTGCTCTTTATGATGCATATAGCACATAAAAAAATGTCAACTTCAATCGTTTTTCCAATAAAACCATAATTTTAGCACCGGTTCTCATGAAATCTGTAACAAAACTAATATTTGCATAATCTGAGATTATAATCCAACTCAAGAAGAGAGAATGATTTAAAAAAAATGTGGATGTGTGGCTAGTCACCTAATTTGTATGAGAATTTCCTAAAACATTTTTGCAAATATGGTGAATGAATAGCAAATAATAAATTAGAGAACAGCAAATAACTATCCTTTCAAACATTTATGCTTAATACCTTCAGGATTCATAAGCACTTTTGCAAAACATCTGGCTGCCTGAATCTTCAAATAACATGACCCCTCTAGAAGCAGTGTGTTGATTAACTCTGTTTATTTATTAAAATGTTCTTGACTAAGTTTTTTTGGTTTTTCTTTTTCTTTTTTTTTTAAATCAGACAACTCTAATGGTAAGAATGTAAAGCAAGATCTTAATTAAAACATGATGGTAAGATCAAATGGCTTTAATTAGAGAAGGATAATACTCCATGTGTAATGGAAGTGATTTAGAATGTGGTTAGTTTGATTTAGTTGTCTCTCAGCTTGAATCTTGAGACTTATTCCTCTAAACATTACACAAATCCTGATGAAATTCTGTAGGATTTGAGAGCCTTGACATTCTCTGAAATATGTTAGTCAACTCCTTTAAGGTTGCAGTAGTGTATGTGAGTGCATCTGTTTGCTTACCAAAGTGTTTAAATGTAATTTTCACAAGAAGTTTCTTTAGTGTTTGACAATTAAATGTCCCTTTTTCAGTTGTCTAGCAAAGCAACAGTTTCTGTGAAAACACCTTTCTGCTGCATCAATCAAGCTGCAGGTTTGATAGTCAAAACCACAGAGAATCTTTACCTGTACAGACATTTCCAATAACTCATGGAGAGGTTTGGAGGCTTCTTTTTTTTTTAACTTGCCTGAGCCATTTAAAAAGATGTATAATTTGATCATGAAACTTTTTAATTATAATGTGTAATTGAAACACATTTCAATTAAAACAAAGCAGCCTAAAACCATAGGGTGTTAGAAGCTTATAAGCAGGGTATAATTTATTGCCATTTCGATGATCTCTAAGACTTCAACTTAAATCAATTATAAATAACTCATTTGAAAATAGATACAAGTGAAATTAACTAAATTGATATCAGTTTCTTTTTATGATCTGAAAATATATGCATAAATGGCAAAAATGATAATTGACCTTAACCTTTTCTGTGATAAGTCTCTTCAGGAATGCAGTAATACTTGGCACTTATATAGTATAGAAGTTCTTATCTAAAGATCTCAAAGAGCTTTACAAAAATTAATTAAATCTCACAGCATTTCTTTGATGGAAGCATATGAAGCATTAAATAGGTGATTAAAGAGAAAGTGAGAGGCTAAGGCCAACATTTTCAAAATAGGGTGCCTAATGTTAGGAATGAGATCCTAAACCTGCTTATTGTGGTACCTTATTTTCATTAAAACACAATTCCCATTGATCCTAGGGCTCTAAAGACTCATAAATGCAGAACTCTTGACTCACAAGGTCTTTGGCACTAGAACTTGATTACTTTGGCCTCTATCATCCCAACCAAATCAGAGGTCAGACAGTGCACCCAAAAGATCATTCTTAGTTGAAATTTACATTCTCTTTGAAAAAAAAGATCTTATGCAATGCCATCAGCTGTATGGATGCTAATTAATAATTGGGATGGCAGCTGCTGGTTCAGTAATTTATAAAGGTTTATTTACCAGCATGACCACAGAGAAAGCCAAAACTTTAGGTGCAGATTATGTTTTCAGCTAGCCTTTGCATCGTCCATCCTGTTATCATACAAATAATTCCTCTGTCATTATCTCTACTGAAACAACATGAGATGCATGTCCAAGTATTTAAAATTCAGCAAATGCTGCAGATTGAGGTTGAACTTTGCCCTGCTGCAAATGAGTGCTGTGATCCCAGGATAAACCCCCTTCTAGTGGCTGCTGGCAAACGACACAACATGTCCTTGTTCAGCACCCGTCTGCGGCAGCGGCTGCCCGCGCTCCGTGAGGGGCTCTACTTCGACTTCATTCCCCAGACCTGCACCACTCATCTATTTGTCCTACTTGTGTGGGCCTGATTAGCATAGCAGCAGAGCAGCTTGCAAGCCACATCTGTTACCTAATGATACTGCCTGCTGACACATTCATATATCTTTCGGGAAGTCTTTTCTACCTCTGCTCACAGCTGCTTCCAGTTCCTTTCTAGTCCCATTCAAGTTGAGTGGTGCAGAGCTGTGCGAATCTCACTGTCACCTGGATCCTAATTCTCATTTCACTGCCTCTCTGTGTGCATTATATTGGCTGGAGGTTTTCTTTGCCTGAGCTCACTGCCTCTACATTTCGATGGGAAGGAGCTAATTGGAAGGGATTTTGTAGCACAACTCAGATAAGGAACTTTATTCTCCATCCTGCCCAGCAAAGAAGTTTACTGCTCATATGGGACCAATGCTCAGCTGACAAATAACCTTATTGACATGAGTGCAGCTCTACAGACTTATATCAGATAAGGAACTGGCTTTCCAGGGTATGCTGAGGGCCTATCTTCTCACGCAGGCTTTTGCTTCTCAGATTGTCAGAAAGACACTGGACTTAACCTTCGCTGCTGACTTGACCTTTAAAGCCTAGTCCCAAGTGCTGCTCTTCCCCACCTGAAATGAAGACTACTCAAGCTCTTTCTGCTTGAGGAGGGTTGGCAGGACACCTCCCTTGGCTCCTGAGCTCTTGCATGCACCCCAGGCCAGGGATAACTGAGGCAGCTGCAGAGTTTGTGTCTGTCCAAAGGCATCCAAGGAGGAGGATTTGGCTTGAAATACAGTTCATAAAGTTGGATAATTTTTATTTTTTCCCCTCTACTAGTTTTCATTAGGAGTTTGTTGCAGCTGGTTTTATTTGCAGGACTGAATATAACTCGTGTAATTTTAAAGACACTTGCAACTCTGGGGAAGACTACAAATATGAACATTCATTTTTGATTGTTCAATCTTAATTGGCTAGCCCTGGAGGGATTTTGTGATAACAAATATTTTCTCTTAGTAAATCAAGCTGGACACGCAAAACTGAGCTATATCTCACACTAACCAGTAGCACTAATCCTTTTTAAATAGCTTGCCTGCTGCCATTTTTTAAAATCCACTTTATAGATCATAATTGATGACCTTATGTCTTGTAACTTGTTTAATGTGTCCCTTCTGATTGTTCTAGTGCTCAAACATTGAGTGATGCTTGAAACCAAATGAATAGGAGTCTTGTTCTGTTCACTGCCTGCTAGGCTGTCCTTGCACTAATAGAAAGAGAACAGTAAACTGCATCATTGAAAACAGTCCCTTATGGTTTTAGGTGACCCTGTCAAATAATACCACTCATAAATCTATTAAACTGTATCTTCACACCAGTTAAGTTTCTTATTCTCCCTCTTGCTGTTTATATGCTGAGCCAGGCTGCTCTGATAGTTACAACATTGCATCACTGTTCAGTTTAAATGTATTTGTTCTGTGATTATGTTCACACATATTTTATAATGTCCAATATCACCGAGCACAAGCAACAAACATTTTTGACCTGCTTCATAAAATTCTTATTTAAAGAGACACAAATGACATTCTGTAGCAAGGTGGCCTTGCTATGTGCCTTTAGACCATGCAAGGATATATATCAGTCTTTAGGCAGCATGATGGATAAAGAGAGGTTAAACTCATATCAATTGCGGAGAGAAACTTGCTAAACTATATGGCACTGAAGACAATTACAGAATGCAAGAAGGTTTTGTGTAATTTCTGTTTCTGAATAGTTTCTTATTGGCCACTATACAAACACATAGGTCTTCTACCAGGCCTTGAAAAAAGACCTCCTTTGTTGGGATGGATGGATGCTTGCTCAGAGTTAGAGGCATCAGTGAAAGCACTGCAAAACCTTGAGAATTACTGCAATAATATTATGGACAGGACAGTATTTAAAATGTGAAATGTTCTTTTTCGTGACAAGGATGACAACGATGAATCAAGTGTGATAGATGCTGAGACACTGATATTCTCCAACCAGATTTTTGGTTTTAAGACATTTGTGTGCAGAAAACACTTCCTGAAACTGCTCATTGACAGACCAAGGCTTTCATCAATCTTCTTCTCATCCTGTATCAAGGCTCTGGAATTATACTTTATATATTTCTACATTTTTAATTTAGCCTGAGAGGTTTTTTTCAGAATTCTTGGCCAAACTCAGAACAGGTTCAAAAATAAGGAAGGTTTAGTGTTGATTTTGCTAGGAATAGATAGACTAATGCCTCTTAACATCTTGCTCCAAATGGGCAATCACAGGATAAATCACCGGCTCTGAAAGTCCCCTGGCTCTGCATGAAACTGGATTGAAGCTGCTCATTAGATCTACATGAGCATTATTAACCTTTCCCTCTGCTGCTAAAATCTGAGGGCTGTGGGAAAAGGTTTCAGCCTTGTTTGAAATTGCAAAACTCTAGGAAAGCACTTTGCACATGCCAAAAAGTACTTCCTTGAAAATATGCTCGGACAGCACTGAAGTAATGAGATTTGCCTAGAAAACATTAATGGCACATCCAAAGATTTAGATCAAGACTTAGCTCTTTGTATCGAAAGCAGGCTGAAGATGCTGATTTAAAGGCTCCTAAGATGACTATAGAAGTTAGCAAGTAAAGAAGATCAAGGAAATAAACTTTTTTCCCCTCTCCTATTTCAGGGAAATAGGTCATGCAGCTCTAGGAGGAAATATCCTATCTCAGTGCTACAGGGACCACGTGATATCACAAGACAATTAGCACTACTTTCTTTTCATCAGAATTATACACAGCTGTGAAGTTCAAAGCATAGAACAAACTGAAAGATTACTTCTTAGAATGCTTAGAAGTAGATTACAGTTACTCATCTTAAACACTGGTCTTGATTTATTACTTCTACACTTATTTTTCTATGTACTTCTCTCTGGCTTCAGCCAACCATAACAGCAGATGTCCTTATAGAAACAGATATAATACAGGGAGGAAACCAATAGGTATCCAAGGAAATAATTCTGACTGTCTTTTGATGTACGTGTTTCTACCGACATTGCAATCTGGAGGTGGATGGCTATCCTGTGTAGATATACCCAAATTAACATCATTCTAGCTGTGTCTCCATGGTAGCGAGGACTTCCTGTGAGATGTAGAGTTCTGCAAGATGTGAGGTGTGGATCCTGGAAAAGCTGACTCCTGAGTTCTGCAACTGGCAGATTAAAGCTGACTTGGAGATGTCCATGTAAGGTGGTACCACACAACAGTTTGGGGTTATTTTTGTTGTTGAAAGTTATTGAAATAGTGCTAGGTTGCTTTTGAGAGGATGATTCAAATCCATACAGAAGAGGGAACAAAACCTGAAGTGCTTACCCATATGGAACAAAGAACAGAGCAACTTTCATCAGTTCTGACTTTAAAACACGGTCTCTGTGGAAACACAGACAATATCTGTAGCCTTGATTAAAACTCCTAATTCTTAAAGAGACCATTCTAGTCTTCAATGCTTTCTTGTCGATTGGTCTGCTCACTATTAAGCATTGCTCTTCTGAGTTGTTTATCTTATCAAATGTGTTGCATGGCAAGCTTACGTTTCCAACGCCAAATTTGGGGGGGTTACATTGCAAACTTATTACGTCAAAACATAGATATTGCAGCACTTAGAAACATAAGCACCAAGACTTTATTCTACCTACCCCTCAGGCCTTAAATTGTCCCCATACTGCTCATCCTCAAAGACAGAACGATGTATTTCATGTGATTTTTCACCCCACTGCTAGAGCTTGATATTAATCAGTATGTGTCACAGGAGAAGAGTCAGATGACCTAGTAGATAGTTTGTTGAGTTTTATTCAGCCAAATCCTTTTTTGGGGGGGTTGGTGCTGTCTTCTCACTGATGGCCTCATATAAGAGGATTAACTTTGATTAGCCCTACTTACTAAGCACCTTCTTGGACTAAAGTTCAGTTAATTCACAGAGGAGGAGTGCGTCCACCACACTCTCCACCCCATTACTAGTCAATCCACTTTACTTGACAGAGTTGTAGTACAGTCACTTCTTGTCTCTGTGCCATAAATACAGGGCAGCAATAATATCACCTTTTTGATAGGCTGGTATGTAAGTTGATCTATCAGATTTGCTAATTATTTAACATCTACATGGTCACTCAGAGCTAATATATGTTGCGATAGGAGCCATAGTTTGGTATATTAAAAAAGAGCTAACGGTAAACACAAAACTACAAAGATTAACCAGACTGTGGCTTGTTAATTCAAAGATTCAGTGACTTTTTGGAGTGGGTCCAGAGGAAGACCAGAAAAATGGTCTGGGATGGAAAAATGAAGAGATGAAACACCTCTCCTATGAAGAAAGGTTGAGGGACTTGAGGTTGTTCAGCATGGAGAAGGCTTTGAATTTTAATACTTAATGGACCTGTAAGAAAGACAGGGACAGTCTTTTCAGCAGGGCCTGTTGAGACAGGAAAAGGGGTAAAGGTTTTAAACTAAAAGAGAGATATGCAGGCTAAGTGTAAGGAAGACATTTTTTTTTACAATGAGGGTGGTGAAGTACTAGAACAGCTTGCCCAGAGAGATGATAAGTGCCCCATCCCTGGAAACACTAAAGGTCAGCTTGGACAGGACTCTGAGCAACATGATCTAGTTGAAGATGCCCCTGTCCATGGCAGGGCAGTTGGACTAGGTGATCTTTAAATGTCCCTTCAAACCCAAACCATTCTATGATTTTATGATAATATATATTATATACTTAAATAATAATATATATAGTAGTATATAATAATATATATTGCATCAAAAGAGGGGAATCTTAATATAATGTGGGAAGTTTTCCTTTGTAAATTACAATTACGATTACTCTCCAAAAACTGACAATTTAAAAATACAGTATTAGTGCTCTTTGCAGGCTGCTACCTCTAAACAAAAAGCCAAATCCATCACTGGTGTGACCCAGTGTGACCCAGTGTGACTGGGAGAATTATAGTGGAGATTAATTTGGCTCCTGTGCATTTAACAGCATTTCAAGAAACAACACTTTGGAGACACAGCCCTGGATTTTTTTATTTTTTTTTATTCCTGTCTCTTCTTTACATTGTGGAAATGATGAAGAAATTGCTGCTGTGCTATTATGCAAAACCATATTTGTCAATCTCTTCAAAAAATCAGGAAACATTTGAGAAAGCCAGGGAGGAAGTTCATAGCAGCTTTAGCTAATCTGTAGAAAATCCAGCCTACATGACTCCCGTGTCACTGCTGCTCCTTTCATCTATTCTTTATAAGGAATCTATTGAACTTTAATTAATGTGAAAAATTCAGGTTTTCATCTGATTTAAATGTGACTGACTTCATGCTGCTACTAAAAGTGGAACAAAGTCCAAGTGCGACAAAAACAATGCTGAGCGTCTGGATTCAAGAGGGAATCTCAGAGCCCACAGAAAGCCTAATCTTACAAATCTGTAATGCTGTGTAACAGATAAGTAGAGGAATGCCAGAAACTCATTTATATAGATGCCTGTGATAAGGATAAGAGAGGGACACATGAAATATCTATATTATCCTCAGCCCGGAAAGTTTTCCAAGCACTAATCTCACTGTTGCTAGTCAGGTTGCAGCGGGTTAGAGGCCACGATATGGATTAACGTTGTCTGAGCTCAAAATAGAGGAGAGAAATCCCATGGACACATGACCATTTTTAACAAGCCCATCCAAACTACTCTTGTCACATGTGCCACAGGTCAATTTATTGCTTCTTGCTACATGGTGAAGAACTTGTTCCTAAAATATTATGTCACATTTCTTCAGTTTCCTTAGCTATTCTAAAGAGACTGTTAGTTACACACCCAGAAATAGGGCAAAGGAAAAAATAGGTGTTTACATGACAGTAGTTTAAAAATGGAAAAATGTACAGATGTTTTAATTTAATTTAGGAAGGAGGCAAATAAATAAATAGGTAAACAGGTGTATTAATGACAGATTGCCCAAAGTAGTCCTCATTTTAATAAATTCTATTTTAAGCAAGCCACTCATTGTCATTACTTAAGGTGATTCTGCATGTACATTTTACTGCCTTTTTAAAATGAATATTTATTTGTAAAACTGCATGTAAAATGGTGATTATTTTTCACAGAGAGCTCAATCAATGCTATTAATAGTTAATATTGCAGAGGGTGTTGGGATTGGCTTCTTTTTTTTTTTAATTTTTCTTTAGTACAAAATCTCTAAGTGATCAGTATAAGGCTTGGCTTGGCTTCATTTTGGATGACAGTCTCAGATAGGAGCAATCGAAGACAAGCATATCCTAGAAGCCTTTGAGTCAGAGTTCACTTGCAGCCAGGGAGACTACAGGAGCTCCTACTCTGAGAGGAAATTCCTTTGAGAAAGAGGAGAGATGGATTTAGGATGTAAGTCTGTTCCCAGCCGCAGAAAAGATATGCATCATTATGTGTCACACACAGAATCTCTGGCACATAGAAGAAAACATCTCTGTTTTCTAGAACTATTACTCCCCTCACTAGCACAGGCAGTGAATAATGCTAGCCCCTCAGAGGACAGCAGCTCACCACTTATGGACTTAGGGGCACCTACAAGCCTCCTAAGGCTTCTTTAGCAAGAGGGACACTTTCCTCAACTATCCAGGATGACTCTGAAGATAACAACCATGGAGACCCAAGTTTGGGCTATCAGGACACTGAACTGCTCTAGGCAGCTTAATAGGCAGCTGCCTTGCAGGTCTATCAAGTTAAGCCAAGAAACATCAATGTACCCTCATGAAACAGGAGAAGAAACCTCTCCTACCACAGCCTCTACAGTAATATAGAGACTCTATTTCTTTAGTCTGTACAGCTGCCAGATATATATCCCAACATGACACTTTTTAGCATATTAAAAAGCAATCCACGCTAATAGCCAAGCAGTCAGTAAGGCAGGGATGTTTCTAAGCAGATTAACTGCTCTCTCCATCTCTGCCAAAGCTACCTGCACTCTGACTTTTTATAAATAGCAAGGCTGGACAGAAGTTCCAGCTACAGTGATTCTTAACCTGCAAAGGAACCAGTGAGATAACGTCCATTAGACAGTTAATATCATTAATAACATCAGACATTTACTATCACCTTTCCACTAACACTGTTCATGAGAGAGTCAGCAGCAAGGTGCAACTGGTCTAGTATTATGGGGATCATGAAGACAAATTCTCAGCAGGAGGCTAATGCTCTATGCTCTATTAACCCTCCCTTGCTCTCAACTAGATCCCTCAAAATTTTCTTTTAGATCCAAGCTCTGTTTTGAGAAGGCAACTTCTTGCTTCACACAGACTTCTAAAAAAGCTTAAGCTAGACTAGGCTGTGGCAAAGACTGAGGTTTATCATCCTCTGCATGCCAGAAACTTGACCATTTCAGCCCATTTTCAGCAGCAGCATGACTCCAGGACATGTTCATCTGATCTAGATCTGTATGTAATCCACCTTGCCTAGGATTTGTCTTTGGAATAAGGGAAAGGTATGTAAAACTTGGTCCTGGAGCCTGGTCATCTCCACACTTCTCAAAACAGAAGAGTTGGGCTTCTCACTAATTTTGGGATGTACACAGACCCACAGGGGTGCAGGACCTCTGTCCAAACTTGTAGGAAATGTTGGGAATTCATAGCAGATCCAAGCAGTAGCTCTCTCAAGTGTGTGATGTACAAAATTGCCTGCAAGGATATGTTACAGTGCACCATTAAGTCAGGTGCTTCCTACATGTCTCACTCATTCCTCTGTCAGGGCAATCAAGACATTGACATGTGCAGCTGAAGGACAATTTGACATAGACCATTGTGAATTTACTCACTCAGTCTCCTGGAGGAAGGCTCAGATCCTCAAGAAGCATTCAGCCACTGCAGTCTAGTTTAAGTTCTTCCAAAGATGGAGGTATAAGCACTCCCAGAACTTGTTCTACAACAGCAAAATGCAAATAAGCCTTCAACTAAAGAAAACATCAGCTTTCCATATTGTTATCTACTAAAATTGTATTTACAGAGATTGTAAATAAGCAGGAGTACAACACTTTTCAGAACAATCTGATAAGAACTTAGATAATGTCCATTTTCCAGGCAGAAAGAGGATTACTGCTTCCATTTTTTTTTTAAAGAGCTAAAGCAACAGATATGCTAGTGAGCCATGCAGAAAGAAAGCCTACTGACTATTTTACGAGGGTTTGAGGGGTTTTGGTTTTACTTACCATAGTTTATAATAGATATTCTAAGGCTGAAGGAACATCTTTTTATTGTCACTCACATTGAAATCTATCTAGAGTATTTTAAACAGTAGGTAATGAAAAACAAAGTTGCAAGTTGCTGGGAGGTATCTAGCAGGTACTGCAGGAGTCAGGTCAGGCCTTAATGCCTTCATTTTGGTCCAGGGGAAAAGAGTAAACAGAATACTAATGAAAGTTGCAGATGGCACTAAAATCAGTAAAGGTTATCAAACCCTGCAAAACAATGCAAAAGGGCCTGAACAGGTTAGGAATGTGGGCTTAAAGCAAAATTATGTTTAGCCTGGAAAATTGCAAGCTAATCCCACTAGAGAAAAAATAATTAATGTTGAGTAGCAGAGGGAGGAAGGTAAAATGAGCCTGAAATGCAGGGTTATTGCAAGTGATCTGAGGTGAAAGAAAACATAAAAGTTAAGACATAAATTTGCAGTGAGAAGCAGAAAGGAAAAACATTGTTGAGTTAAAGACTTAGGCAAAATTCATATGTGTCATAAAACAAGATGAAACATTGTAGCTTTGTGCATGGCAATATCTGACAGAACATCTCTAAATGAAAGCATCCCAGTACCAGAGGGCAAAGTACAAGGAGTGAAGGCATCTTCTTCTTACCTCAAGGGATAATTGTTTTTTAAGGACATAATAAAGAAGTTCTTGAATAAGTCATGTAAAAGTGAGCCTGAAAAAGTAATGTGAAATTGGTCATGTCCCTCCAGAAATAAATATGTTCCTCTTCTGCTAATACTTTCATTGTTGTTGGCCAAAGAGAATGAGATGAATTTGAAGAGATCTAAATCAAGATCTACTAGGCAGTGTGGCAGCCACACAGAGTGGACTTAAGCTTTAGCACTTCAGGCATTTGAAGGAAGGAGTAGGCAATTTTAGAGCTGTGCAGTAATAAACTTCAGTAAAATTGGAAAGTAAACTAGAGAGCACAGCAGATCTTCCACACTGTAACTTGTAATGCTTCCTACTGACTTAAGCTTTTGTGTCAGATAAAACTTAATTTCTAGGAAAGCATGTTTCAAACTTATCCAACCCCCTGCAGGAGTTTGCTTCAGTGTTTTCATGTAGCATAGAGATATATTTTTTTTTGGTCCAGTCACATTAGTCTAATTAATATGATAGATCACTAGAAATTACAGATCAGCCCCGCTACTTAGTTATTTACTGTTCCATCTAGACAGCTTTAGAAATAAAGCAGTAGCAGTGTGCTCCACGAGAATGTGCTCTGTGTTCAGAAATGTGTCCTTTTTCCTGTCCCTGCCTTTCTTTGTCTCTATAGGGAAGTTCTTTAATATATTTTAGACTTTCCTTACATATGGGTAACACAGAGTTAGTAGTACACATTTTCAAAAGCTCTTGACAATGAATAGAACTTCCTGTAGGAGAGACAGATTTTATATCATGAAATATTATATATACACATTGATATTGCATTTTAACTAACTGTATTGTTTTGTTCAGTTAAACTACTGACTCTTTTCTAGTCCAGAAGACTTTGGTCAGTAAAGAGTAATTTTCAGATCAATCAAATTTTAAGCCTAATTTATATGCTGCTGTTTTTTTTTCCCCCCCTCTGAAAAATCCTGTTTCAGTCATTTCAGTGAGAGGTTCCTATTTTATGTACAATACTTAAGAATGATTAATGAGTTCCATTGTTATGGCAAAACCTTTAATAAAATCTATCCTAAATGCTGTAAGAACTAATAACTAGTGCCACTGAATTATCTAAAATAAATTGAATTGAAACAAATACAGCAAAGAAAGAAAAAAAAATCACTTGCTGCTTTATCACTTATGCAGATTCCACAAATTCCACATACAAATTCCTAATTTGCACAGGTGACACAGTGATTTGCTATAGAGCAGTTGTACCTAGAGCTGTCTGTGCTTAAGGTCATTGCTCTTTCTGCTTCATGGCAAATGGTGTTTTAATGTCATAAAGCAGGAGCAGGGATCTCTGACAAGGCAGGCGTGAGCTGTTTCTCATGCTTGTCGTCAGGAAAATCCAGTTCTGTTCCTGCCTCATTAGACAACAAAAGGATCTGGGAAGGGAGTTAGGCTGAAATCTTGTGAGGATTAAAAAGAAAGGTTGTTCTGACAGGCTGGAGGGTTTAGGAAGATGTTTTGACCCTTGTGTATCTCTCCAGCTCTGTACAGGAGACCATCACACCACCACAGGAGGACAATTCTTCCTCTGAGCCCAGACATAAGCTGTGGGCTGGGGAAGGTGCGTGTGGCATACGCTGTGATGTGACAGCACAGCAGAGAGGCACTGCAGCCTGAAAAGTGACAGCTAGGGTGCACTGATACATAAGTGCCTGGCAACTGCTCTAATTTATTGCAATGGCTGTGATGGCTCTCTGTGAAGCCTAAAATAATCCATGAGCGTTTCACATTTTAATAGTATTCATGTTGAGGGGCCTCTGTGTGACTGCAGCTATATGATAACATATGCCCCAATTGGATCTGCCCTTTGTGTACAGGATGACACAATTTGTGCAGAGTTAGCCATGAGGGACTCAGACATTACCCGTTTCCAGTGCAGGCAATGCTGGGTCTTCCAGCCTCTCACATACACCAAAGAGACAAATATTTTCCTTTTTTAAGAGCATTTACACCCTCAGAACTCAACAGATGGGATGTTTTTTCCCCTTCAAGGCAAATCTCTGCTGTCAGAAAAGACACACAGAGGAGTAAGTAAGTAGCAGGAGCAGAAACCAGTTAGGAGATTAATAGGATTTGGCTGATTATTACATTTTCTTTCATTATTATTAACTCATATTTTGAATAACACCAAGGACCTCATGCAAGGGACACCATTAGGAGTCTGTACCATTTCTAGCAAAGAAACATGCAAAGATGAGGACTTGAAAAGTTAGGAAAAACTACATTTGTCTAGCAATAGTCTCTCCTCTGAATCCCATGTTGTACAATGCTGCACAATCACGTGTTCATTGCACCATTCCTCTTTACCCACCCAGCCTATTTCTAACAGAACATCTCCTGTCTCCATGTCTGAATCAATCCATCTGATTGCTTGCTCCCACCTTTCCTCTAGTCAAGAAGTCCTGCATAACCAACCTATTCTCCTCTCTAGCAGCATCTCGGGTTTAGTTTTCCTTTTCCTAGTATTTCTGCCAACAATTCAAGTGCTCAGTGTTTCCTGTGATGGCCATACCCACACTAGTAAGTAAAGTGGGTTACTGTCTTGAGAGCAAGTGACACTGCACAAATTGATATGCCTAAATCCAAACTTTCTCTCCTCAAATTAGGATGGTGTCATGTCATTCTGGTCATGCTGCACTGCCTCCTAAACCACGTGGGATACAGCTTGTCCATCCTGTGTTTTATACTAGTATCTCTAGAAATGCCTCATTTGTACAATTATCTTTATGGATGTATTTTTTCCTGTCTCTGGCACAAATGCCAAATTTCAAGTCCCTCTTTGAATCCTGGCAGACACAAAAAAGTTGCAGATCTCCTGAAAGAAAACGCTACAGCCATCTTAAGATGCTTTTGCCCTAGTCTGGCTCTCAGCAAAGACTGGGTTGATTTGGCTGAAGTTTTCCCACAATCAAAGGCAGACCTTTAGCAGAGAAAATTTAATCTCAAAACGTAACGTGATAAAAAGCCATGAGCAACTGAAAACTGAGACTTTGACAAGCACTGCTCCTAGCCCTGCTAATAATACCTTTTTGACTGCTATGATATTCCTTGATCCTCTCGTAAAGATTGCAAAAAAAGAAAGAAGCTTTTACAGGTAGGCTCAATAAATACCAAATCATGTCTTTGTCAGGATATTTGCATACTTCTGTTAAGTTTTAAGCTCAAAGGCAAAAAAGTGCTTGGCTCAGGAGCTGCCAACCTGCACTTTGTGAGTTCTTGCTGTATCCCTCCCAGATCTACAGAATAAGGTGCAAACACAAACATCAAATGTCAGGGTCAGTGCTGTGTAGGTGGATGCCTTTTTGCTGAGGAGCCCACAGAGCACATTCCTATGGTACATCTCAGGATTTACTGAGCACAGTTAGGGAAGCTGCCAAAGTGTTTGGAGTGCTTTGGCAACAGAAGAAACAGCTGGTCCCATCAAAGTGATCACATTCCTGGGCATTAATTTAGAGTCTGAGAGGATGGAGAGATGCTTGCCAGAGGATAAACTTCATAATCCTAAAGGGTTACTGAGTTAGAAATTACAGGCTAGTAAAGGTGTGGTTAAAGCTGTTGCAACTGCTTTGCTAACTGGTGGCTTGCACCTTGGAGAGAAGTGTATTTAGGCAACATGTAGTTTCCAGGTTGACCACTTTCTTTCAGTGAGAGGAGCTATAGATGCACTAACAGTGTAAGGCATTAGACTGAGCTCTGGGAGGCATTTTATGGACTCAGTGAATAACAAAAGTCAGTGGTAGTGCAAGAATGAATCATTCATGAATGAATTACTCATCAGTGTGTATTGTGAAAATACACTTGAATGGGTCTGCTCCTAAGGAGCACATGCTGAAAGTAGGTAGAGTGTCAGGAAAAATAAATAAAAGCATTTGTGATGACCATTAAAATATATAAGGCCTATTACTGTCTGATTATTGTGGCATTTGTTAAATATTAGATAACTAGCTCCTATAAAGTTTTGGTGTTGAGCCTCTCATAATGGTCATAGTAGATCTTTGGGTTCTTTTTTTACCCTTCCAATCTATAGCAGTGGGAAATGTTCAAATACTTACTGGGACAATTACTAAGTCCTTCTCTGCTCTGAGGCTGTTAGAAAATTCAATAGAAGTCTGTCATGAACACCCAAAGTTGATGTTAGTAAGGACAGTAGTTGTCTTACTCTTCTTCTCCTCTTTACATTACATAGGAAACATCCCCTTTCACCTCAGAGCCAAGGCTGCTATTGCAACACTGCACATTGCTAAGTAATTTGTTTTTCCGCTTAACTGTGTCCAGCTCTAGAACCTGGAAGTTTCCATTGAAGCATCAGTTAATATCCCACTGAAGGAAAACAAACATCAAAGCAAATCCCAAAACACATTATGAATAAAGGTGGGACCCTTACCATTCACTTTATTTTTCCTGTGAAAAGAGCAAGAACTTACACACAGCATCTGTCTCTTTCTTGTCTTATGGCTGTACTTCCAACCCACAAACTGTTCTTAAGACATGAGCAGATGGAAAGCTAACACACAAGGATGGATTAATTTATTGAAGCACCAAATTCTCTGGAGGTATTTTTTTGTGTTAGCCCCCTTGGATTGCAAGACAGCAGGATGTACCAAGGAGACAGCAACACAGGCATGAAAAATGAATTCAACCACAGGCAAGGCAACAGGCAAGAACTAGGATGTGTACCTGTCATTTATTAAATCACATAAACTACACATGTTTTTCTTCCTCAATAAGAAATATTGGTAAGCAAACCTACACATTATGAAATGATGATCTTTTAATGAACACTGTAACTAGCCATTTTTTTTTCAGCTGGAAAACCCTGCAAAAGCAAGTGTTTGTTATCCACAAGGCAATCAGAAGTTTACAACCTTACTTTTGACTTTACCAAACCATTGCTATGGGCTGGATTTTGCTGGGGGAAAGGGAGGCCTCCTGGTGGGGTTTTTTTTTCAACATAGGTTAATTAACATCTATAGGTCATCACATCAGATGTAGAAATCCTCCAACAGCACACTACTCCTGAAATAATGCACTAGATTCAAAGAGTACACAAAGTACTCCATTAACAGCAGGTGTTATACAAAAAAACCCTCTCTTTAAAAGAGCTTTTAATTACTGTATGTCTTTGTTTAGAAGCCACCACCTTCAACTACCTTTTCCTTGTGAGCTGCAGGGGAAAGCAATTAAAAGTATGAGCAAGCCACCCTCAATTTAGAGCTGCACGAGCAAGCAATTAGTGCAAGAGAAGCCTTACCTTGTAGACAAAGCAATACGGTACCTGATGTCACCAGAGGCTGGGGACAACTTTGAGATAATTAATACATATTGCAAGTCTTCATATGTGTGACTACTAAAAGTTGCAAGTCATAGATGGCTGCATGGTCCCTGGCTATTCCCAAGTCTCCCTTGTAACAAGGGAGCTGGCTGTCTACACAAAATTGCATCTATATCTCTTAGCTGCTTAATTCACACCTTCTCTAAATTCCTTTTATGTAGGCAAAGGGTCTCAGTATAGGTGAGTGAGCCCCTTTGCTTCAGAGGGGCAGGAAGGCACAGGGGTTTATTTATTTGAAGTAACATCATTTAGATAGATCTGGCTGTGAGGAAAAGCTTTAGGAGAGGAGGAAACAGTTCTTTCTGGTCTTGTTTAATATTTGCCAGGTTCACACGTTTTGATTGTAACCCAGGGACTAATCTCATAATAGGCTAACTTGCCTTCTTCAAGCCTTTTGCCATTACAGTACAGCAGGGTCTATGTAGGCATAGTGAAAAAGCAATTTTTAGGGTTTGGTGTGTTTTTTTTTTTAAAAGGAATGGACATTTACAAAATGTTTTCAGTATTTGTAGGACCTAATCCTTGATGGTCAATGACATGAAAACTTGTGAAAGCAAAACAAAGCAAAACAGCCAATATATATTCTACTGAAGTTAAAGGCAAAAACGTTCCTGACTAAAACAAGAATAGAAAATGCTTCACTCAGTGGTGTTTTGTAAAGTAAGCAAAGGTTAATTAGATACTTTCTGTTCCATTATATACTAGGAAACCTCCATTAATTACTACTACTTTAATTTAACTGATTCATTAAAAACTGGCTGTGGAACCACAAGAAAAAGTATTATCTTTCCTATAGTTTCTAACTTCTCCATTTCAAAACCTAAGACCTTTAATCAAAATTAAATTTTAGCAGAGACACTGAATGGTTAATAGTTATATAGGGCATGACTAAAAGCCTAAAATGAATGAGATTCCACTGATTTCAGTGTTTGTTCTTTTGTTTTCTAGTGTCCTACATTACAGGAGAAAAGGTTGATATTAAAAGTTTACCACTTATTTCAAGTTAATAGCACAAGTAAGCTTTTCTGTAAATGCTTAATTTTATGAGCTCCTGTGCATTTTCCTAACCAATTAGTCAAATTCTTGACTCTATCTCCCTGCTAAATCTAGCTTTTTTTTTTTAGGTTTTGTTATTTAGTGCTCTGCTCTATTCCATTAAAGGCAAAGTTCAATTATTTGTCTTTTGAAGGTCTGAGTGCCTGGGTTAAAATGCCAAGTGTGTTAAAAACAGGCCACCCTTGACTTCTGCAAGGAAATCTAGAAGGAAAATAAGTCAGTTGGATTTAACTGAATTTTGAAACTGGGCATGTGTGTTTATGTAGATATCAAAATAAGGATTAAATACTGTCAAATCATCAACAACACTTTTTTTTTTTACCATTTACCATTTCTTCACTTCACAAGGAGCAAAAAGAAAGTCTTGTGGTTAAAAAAAAATATAGGAAGGCAGGAGACACTGATCTTGGATGAAAATGTATACTAAAACATTTTTGTTAGCATAAAAATAGGGCTTTAAAGCCACATAAATGTATATGAGAGCAAATTCTAGTGGAAAAATGCTGCATTCTTGCTTGTAACTACTTGGGGAATCTGCTGGGGAATCTACTTGTGAATTACATTCACTGTCCTTAGGTATTTCCATTTTGAAGACAACTCTTTATGCTGTCTCTTCCCTCTATACTGAGACTGAACCCACAGGGGATAGAAAAAATTCTTGTAGACTGCATGAGTCTGCTAAGAGACCTTGGTGAACTTTGCCAAGCGATGGTCGTCAGCCATGCTGATTTAAACTCCTCTCTGGAATGGTGGGAGATGTCTACCACCTGGAGAAATGGTTTCAGGTGGCCACCTGTTAAAAGGGCTTGGAGACTTTAAAAGAGATGAAAAGCAGCTTAAAAGTTGACTGTGATACCAATTTAACATGACTGCCTGTCCATTAACATGATCATTTCAAGGTCTGTAGGGTACACCTTGAGTCTGTTGTACAGCTCCTGGTGGTAGGAGTCACCCTATCAGAGCTACTTGGATGAGTAAAGGCTGCAGAAGGGATGCAGGCATAGTAGCAATTAGTTTCTGCAGTTTGTAAAAATCTACTTAGAAGCTAATTGTCTATGGTAGGTAGGTTAAGCGTGCATGTGTCTCTGCCTGTGTAAATGGCAAACTTTGAGTAAAACACAGATTAATTTAATTAAGTTTAAACATTTCATCTTTTTATTTGATGGTTACACACATAAGTAGAGCAATAACTGAATACAAATGTTGCATATTTACTCTGGCATGATCCAAGCAATTACTACTAAAGTATTAAGGAAAAGCATCATTTCACTTTTTTAATTTTGTTTTATAATTAGGTGGGAACCATATTTTGGTGAATACATTTAGAGTTAGAAGATATAGATTATGCTTCTCTTTGTTTTGGAAGGATGATTTTAGCCCTGTTGCTAAAAGCCTGTTAGCAACAATTAAAATAGCTATAAAAAAGGCATTCATAGCTTTTGTACTTGTTGTTCTTGTTAGTTTTCATCCAATGTTTCACACTCATACGATGTATGCAGTCTGCTAATAGTCACCAGCACAGACTTTCAAAAATGATTCTAGACATCTGGCTAAAAACATCACTTTTTATGTCCTGTGATTTCTGGTTCATCCTCCCTGCATAAGTTTCTGCCAGTTGTTCGTTATGCCTTTGAATTGTTACTTTTTGTTCTCAAAATTGATTTGAAAGAGTTTGGAAGGAAAACTTAAAAGGAGAGCAAAAACAACGCTGGCAACTTTTGAGTGTCTGAGTTTTAACTGTTTTATGTTGAAATGTGTTCCTGACTTTCCATTCAAACACTTTTGTGCACAGTACAACAGGAAGGGCTGAATGCATGCCTGCAAAGGGCAATGTGGTGAATGTCTGTGTGTGTGTTCCACATATACCATACTCTCCAAATCAATCTCTTCAGGTTAGTTTCCATTCTAGGGAGAGCTGGGAAACACAACCACCAGTTTCTGTCACGTGCTGCAGCGTATCAATTAAAAATAAATTACATTTCATGCAAAGAACCCAACTTAAAAATCCCAGCAAACAACAACAGAACCTTTCCACTAATGATTTTTTCAGTGATCAGAAGTGGAGAGAGACTCAGACAGCAGACAGCATGGTCCCAGCATGCTTTTTGCTTTTTTTTTTGTTTGCACAGTAGCTGTCAGTTGCAGCCCTGCAGGTAGTAGAACCCAGTGGGAAGAGGGGCGGGACAGAGCGATGCTGCCTGAACTGACAGCAAATTTAAATTACTGAGCTTTCTTTTTCTTTTTCTTTTTTTTTTTCTCCTTTCTTTCTTTGCCTGCCTTTTTTTTTTTTTTCCTTATTTTTCTACTCTGCGACAAACTGAAAAGATTCTAGCACACACTAATTTAACAACCCTGCTTCATCATCGGCTTTTTCTCCCCCTCTTCTGCTTCCAGGATAATTAAAAGAGAAACCTGTAAAGGCAACATTCCTTCAAGCAAGTTGGCGCTGCAACGTGCTGGTAAGATGAATTTAATTCTTTCTTTTCTTCCCCCCCTTCCCTATCTTTTCATTTTTGGAGCTGAAAGCTTTTGTATCTCTAACGCAGTCCTAAGTGTGGTTCCCCTGGTGTGGAGGGTGAGGATGGAAAGCAAAGGTGGAACTGCTTGATATGTGACCTTCTTCTATTACTTAAAAAGGATAATAAGAGCTTTCGTGTGTGTCCTCCTGATGCTTTTCTCTCTGTGAATTGACTCTTTGCTCCACAGAAGCAGTGCTCTGATTGTCGCACTATGACAATGAGGACTTGATTGTTTTTTGGTTACTGTTCCATGCTCCTATCAGAAAAGCTACTTGAGTTGGGGGTTTGGGTATGTGATGTTTTTTATTTTCCCAAATGTTGCCTGAAGCACTGATACGCCGGGGGTGGAGAAGGGGGTGGAGGAGATGGTCTTGGATACCACTCTGCCTGTTCAGCTGTTTACTAGGTAGGGAAGTGCAACACTGAAACTTTTTGAAAAAATAAAGAATTTTTTTTTCCCAACTTGCATCAGGTGGAGTCAGTGTATCCAGGATTTGTTGTTGTTGTCCAGTGCTGGGTAAAGTTCTTACTGTCTCTTGCATTGTTCTTCTGGAGAAGGGGGAAAGGCAGTGTTCCACTTCATATCTTCTTGTATCATTGTAATAGCTAATTGCAAGAAAGTTTGAGATGAAATGCCACACGTTGCTTTTGTAAAGAATGAGTTTGGGGCTACAGATAGTTTTCTATGAATGCAAGCTTGCCAGATACAATCAGATGTGTGTTACACATGTTGCAGTTCCTGCCTTGCAAGTCCCCTGATATGCAAGGTCTGATTTTTAGTCTTTTTCTAACACCATTTTTTTTTTAAATGAGATGTGCTTTGCTTTATATTTACACTTATAAAACCTATGAGGTGATGCTATTTTTTTCAGGCTTTCTGGATGTATTTCTGCCAAATAATAAATGCTTCAACACCTACTGAAATAAACAGGAAAACTGAGCTTTCCTCTATTTAAGAGGAAATTGCTGAGTGCTAGCAGAAATGGATGTTCTGATTGCTGAACTCCCTCTCTTTTCCTAACTGCAATTAGTTTTTGTTACACTTAAGACTGGATCATGTGGGCTTTTACTGAAGTATTTAGAATAAACACTGGTCTTACAGTTAGTTTTTCACAGGTCTGTGTCCACTCTGAGGAAAACTTTTTAAACATATGATGGGAATTTTCGGAGAAATCTAATAGAGTTAGAAAATGAGTGTGATTCAGTCCTCTAACTCCTTGAAAGCTTTTTTCCTTACTATTAAAAAAAATAGGTGTCTTGAAATTAATCATCTGCAGATCCATATCTCAGACTTTCCAGACTCAGAGGTCTGTTTTGTTAAATGCATGATATAATAACAGGAGCAAAGTTGTGCAAGAAGAGGGGAGGTGAGGAGCAGTCAGGGATTAAATCCAGACTCCTTTTCGTGTCCCTGGAGAGAAGAAGAGGACACACCAATCCCATATGGAAAATCACATTCTTTCACAGTAACTTTGTTAGGGCACAGGGTTAAGGGCACTGCACTTGCACATCACTCCCTCTTTCAGCCTCAATATCAAGCACTGCAATGCTTTTCCAAAGGTTTCCTTCACTTGTGCAGGAAACTCTGGTGTCTTCTGAAATGAGGTCATTGTAGCTCCCACATCTTGCTTTTGCCCTGACAACTTGCCTCCCCTCACCCCAACACCAAGGTCTGCAAGGCCCAGAAAATTAGGCTTTGTCCCTTGTAATCCTAAGCTCCCATCCATTCATAACCAGAGAAGAAAAGGATTCTTGTTATGGAAATAAGTTTTTATTCACTCAGTATCAACTGACAGTTAGAAGCGTATCTGATGTAATATGAATAAACTGTAGGCTGTTGACAGTAAATTATGCAGCTGTAGACTCACATTCTCCTAGAAACAGTGCTTTTACAATGCTCAAGTAGCCTAATGGGGTGAAACAACTACCAATAATCTAATTTGAGTTTCCTAATCACCCAAAGCCATGAGAAGTCGATGGTGGTTGATTCCCACTGCCCATGGCAATGGGCAAGGCTGCGTGGAATAGAGCCTGAAGGAAAACAGAGGTATTCAGTCACAGAGGTGATGTCAAAGTTGCAACATGAGAACATAGTACAGCCACATTTAGA
Source organism: Bucco capensis (assembly GCA_013396975.1). Taxonomy (NCBI): domain Eukaryota; kingdom Metazoa; phylum Chordata; class Aves; order Piciformes; family Bucconidae; genus Bucco; species Bucco capensis. Next base: position 86,502 of record VWZO01012345.1, read on the forward strand.
TGCTGAGTTTGGTGAGAAGAATTTGTTACTAAAGTCATGAAGCATAAAAAGGCAGATATCTATACCTTGAAAATAAACCAAACACCCTAACCCAGCCTACAGATCTACATTTTGAATTTAGTCTTCAAATATGTATATTCTTAACTAATCTGTGCACTTTAAATTACTGTTGGCTTCTAGCAACCCTGTCTTTTACCTGGTGCTTGGAAATTTCTAGTTGAATGGAATTGCCTGCATCATAACAAAAATTGCAAGCCAGAAAAATGCTGTCAGTAACAGAGAAATAGAAAACACTAGGCTAATAAAAATAATAATCTGAGTTTACAACTGTTAACAAGATTCCTGAATAGTAATGGTGCTATTATGCACAAAAAACTTCTATCATCACTAGAGGAATGTGGTATAAAATTATGAGTTTTATTATTAGGGCCCTGTCATCCAATCAGAAATCAACCCATAATCTTACTTATGAAATGCCATAAGTTTTGGCATCTTTCCTCCCCTCCTATTAATAAAATATTAAAGAAATTTTATAATTAGGAGCTTTGATAACATAGCTATGGATTTTCTTTGTGGGAAAAAGCTGGCATAATTCTGTATTTCTTCCAGATCTCCAACGCTCCACATAAAGTCACTGCAAGTCAGAGCAGGTAGAATTGGGGTAAATCACAGACTTGCCATGGGCAGTGGTGGGGTTTCATATGCTTCTTTCCCTGAGAGATGCCAGATTCTCAGTCTTTTCTCAGTATTCTGAAGAAGTGCCTATCAATATGTCATAGCACCTCTTTCCCTAAATGGAATTATCTATTAGCATTAGATTTCTGATCAGCTGAATTGAAGTATCTTAAAGTCAGGGCAAAATGCTTAGATTTTAACCTCTGAGGATTGGTTTTTTTTTCATTCTAGTAATAAAAGACTTTTACATTTCTCTTCTAACTGCAAATTATTTATGGCATTATAAGGGGCTTCTGTGTTTCCATTTGATTTAACAAATCCAATGGAATCAAATCAAACTAAATCAAATCAAATGACATCAAATCTAGTGGAAGATGTCCCTGACCATGGCAGAGGGCTTTGAACTAGATCATCTTTAAGGTACCTTCCAACCCAAGCCATTATGTGATTATATAATTAGCTATAGTCATCCAGCAACCACAATTCTTGAAGCCCTACACCACCAAATGAAGTAAGATCACAGTATCTGACTCCGTGTGATGCCAAGTTTCTAGCTGATTGATAACATATTAGACCAACACTTGCCAAGATACACTACTTCCATAAACCTGGCAGCCAGTCATGTATGCTGGTGATATGTACATGGTTTACTGTAGACACTTTGGGACTCTTAACCCTGTGTAGGGTATAGGAAACCCTAAAAATAATCTAATATCTCCTAATTACTTTCATCACTTCCAAGGCAATAAAGCACACACTATTTATCAGGTCACTAGATATGAATTAAAAATGTAAATAAAATTTCTATTCTAGTAAGGTAAACAGTAAAATATTACCAAGAATGAAACAAGGCAAAAGAAAAGTAGAGCCCCAAAGAGCTCAATCCTAGACTCTAATTATTACACAAAACCTTCATTGATTGCTTTGTGTGTCCCATGGTTTGTAGAGGCTGATATCTTAGCTCATGTCCTAAGGCTGATGTTCTCCAAAAGCTCTTGGAGCCAGGTCTTCCCTACTTCCATTGTTAAAGAGACTTACTGCCATCTTCCTTGGGGGTTGTAGAAAAGTAGGTGCAAACCAAAAGCTCAGCTTTCTCAGATTGGGATGTCCAACTGCCCATATAAATGTTTGCTCTCTGTTCATGACATATGGACACCAGAGGAAAGATTCATCTCATTCAAATTTAGACACCTATAGTGTAGACACCTATATCTGGGCTATCCATCTCAGGCTTCGATTACAGTCAGAGGAAAAAAGCAGGCACTTTCAAGGAGTGATTTATCTGACCTATTTTAAATGTCTTTTTTCTCTGAATCCCACTGAAGGACATCACATTCAAGACTCAGATCATTTAATTGCCTCTCTTCGAATTTCCTTAATTTAGACATGGCTTAATTTAGTCTGCTTGACTTCTCTTGTGTCTACTTCCTGAAGACAAAGGGCTTAAAACTCTCTAAATTATATACCTTAAAAAATAATCATAGTACTAGTGATGTTTCAAGCCTCACATAGCTGGCAGTAGGCTTACAACAAGGCTAATCATAGTGAAGTTAGTGCTGGATTGCATAGACAGGGTAATGTCACTCACATATATCATTAGTTCTCAAGGGCTGCTGGGGGAATGCTGTCACAAGTGTATTCCAGGCAGTGTGTTTAATGTACAATTAATCTTGTTCCTCATGGTTACTTTTATTAAGCTGATCTGATGAAGGAAGGTGCTGGAATTGGTTTGTTTGTTCTACTTTGCAGATCAGTGACATTTAAAAGTTACACTGCAGTGCTTTACAAAATCTCAAAGTCAGGAAACTCCATGAGTATGATGAAGTCTACCTCATTTAGACACCATCATTTTAATGAGCTGATGCTCCTGGTGTAGGCTTCCTTACCCCGAGGAAGCTACGTGCATTTGAAAGCTTCTAGGTAGGTTATTTGGCTTCCTAAATTGGTGCTGCAGCTAAAGCTTCATTTACAGAACACTGAAAGTATCTGCTGCAGAGAGGTCCCTGGCTTCCAAGTGTTACTGTGTACCTCACCTCCACGGCTCGCCTGGAGATCTGTGAGGGGCTAGTTGTGTCCTCTTGGCCCTGTGCTTGGCCTCAGGTGTTTGTTTTTGTGCCTAAGTACATGGCATGAACGGTTGTGGGTGATGCTGGTGGGCTTACAGCCCACTTGAACAGGGTTGAAAGGAGCAGAGGGAGCCAACAGTGGAGCAGATTTGTTCATAATATCTAGAGGAAATGATACCTAGAGATGACCAAAACTGGCATCACATTTAGGTTATCTTCAAGGAAAATATGATTACTTCCAAAAATAATTGAGTCAGTACGTAAATATGTATTTTTTATATATAAATACACAGTATGACTGGTAGAGATATAAGATTACACTAGATAGTTAAGACATTCAGCAATAAGGAAACACTACATCAGACAAACATAGTCTTCCTTAGGATTCATTTCTCTCTTAATTAACGTTCAGCATTCTAAAGATTAAGTGTAGCTTTACTTTAGGGAAACTGGATTCTACTATTTATTTAAATACAAAGCAGTTATTCATCAGGCATGACTGAGAGAACTCTGCTCTGAACCTGAGTTCTGACATGTTTTGAGACAAGGACAGTAGCCACAGTTTGAAGCATGCAGAAATGAGAGCGCTCTGAACACAGAATTAGATCTCTTACACATTTGCTGTTATCAGTGATTAATGTATAATCACTGTACAAGCCACTGACACAGTGAGCTCTCCAGAAAGCCTGTTGCCTGCATTTTGGATAACAAGAGACACAAGTATAGATTAATAGTGGCTCTTAATCAATCTGATGCAGTCAATATTTTCCATAGGCACTCCATTAATAAGCAGCTCTGCTAACATCTTTCCTTTGCTGTGCCCCAAGTCACTGACAATTCCAAAGGACATATGCATGCTAAAGGAAGCTTTCACGCCTGAGTGAAGAGCAATAGCCACCCTACCCAGTGTCACCATGCAGGAAGGGAGACCACATTCAAGGGACATGAAAAGCTGGGTACTCTTGCTGAACAAGGTTTACACATTTAAGTCCTTGATCCTGCAAGGACTTACACAGATACTTAACCTGATACACTGGGAATGAAATCCTGGGCCTCTCAAAAATCAATGACAGTACTCCACCAACTTCAAAGGGCCACTCTGTGAATAGCCTTTTGGGCTTGAGTGCAGCCACACAGAGTGCAGAAGCGAGTGAGCTGATCTCCCCAACCTTGCTTGCTTGTGTGAAGTCTTAAGAGATTGAGGGAGCTGCTAAGTGTAACTTTCAAAACACTTCTGTCTCACAGCAAACTGTAATCATTCAAAGATGTTTTCTTCTTTGATCTGTGTTCTTTAGGGGTTTTGCCTGCCCAGACCCTGTGGTAAAACCTGCCGGAGTGGTTTCTGCTGGAGAAGTCTGTGAGCAATCCATAATGCAATCCTCTCCCTGGCTAGTATTGCACTCTGAGCAGATTGTTTTCTTTACTTTCCACAAGATCCAGTCCCTGGAGTGAGATGATTATGCTGGAATCACATCTTTATTTTTTTTTTTTTGAAGGAAAAAACCAAAAATCTATAACTCACACGATTTTATAGGAAATCTGGGAAATATCTACTGAAATGACTTACAGGTCAGGAAACCAATAACGTAGGAACTTGTGCAAGATCTAAGTGCTGGTTATCACCTGCTTGCTGCTGGTAATTGAGATATCCTGTTGCAAAAAATAGCTATCTCAAGATCTATTGGAGATCAGAGACCTAGTCCTGGCTCTGCCTCCGTGTGCAAAACTGTCCCCTGGCAGTGGTGCCCCTGAGAACCACTGTGGACTCATGAGGATTTTGGTGCAGAGTTGGGAAAGAGAGAAAGTGAGTTTAGTCCCATTTTTTAGCATAGATTCCTTTCCAAAGCAGATTAAGTCAATGATCCTTCCCCCTACACTGACCCTCTGGCTCTGCTCATGATGCAGTGTGCACCAAACCCTCATGGTGCTTGAGATGTTGAAGCTGGGGGCTCTTTGGCAGCCCTCAGTAACACCATGGTGTCTCAGTTGCAACAGCAAAGCCCATGCTGGTAAACGTAGATCTCCTGAGCAAACCAGTGAACAACTGGTATGCAGACACCTCATTGTGACTTGCACACACTAGGAACAAGGAAAGTCTTGGCTATCATCTCCCTAAGCTTGTAAAAAGATTTGTGAGGACAATTATTCCAGGGTAAGTGTACCATAATAGGAAGAAAGGGGTTTAAAAAGAGATTTATAAAGTTTTGCATCCCAGTTATGATTTAGGATAAGCCTGTGTTAACATTTGTGTAAGCCAAATTATCACTTCTTGCCTAAATTGGTGGCAGTAATTTGAAAAGAAGAGCAGGTTGGGTGAGCCCAGCAAAGCTTTTTTTTTTTCTATTTCAACATTTTCCTCTGATTTGTTTCATTGCTTCAGCAGTGGAAAAATATCCCCTGACTTTACTCTTTTTTTTTTTTCCCTGGCTTTTACTTTAAAAGTATTTTAATTTTATCTTCATCATGCTCCTGCACTAATGGGCTTTACATATTCCCAGCAAAGCCCTGTGTGAAATTCTTAACCATAGAGATTACAGAAATTTACTGCTTCACTGGCATGGTCAAGTTGCCACAAAATTGCATTTGTTAATATAGCTGTGAAAACACATGGCACCTGCCATCTCTTAGCATAAGGATTTTAAATGTGGCTGGGAAGAATTTAAGAATGCCTATAAAATGGGGCTTGGCCATGCCAGTTTAGCTTTAGGAAGGAGACTGTGCTATAAAAGCCTCACCCATAATTGGACACAAGTGACAGCTTTACTTAACTAGTGTTCACAAATGAACAAGCAATGAAAACGTTCTGCCTTTCTCACCCCAGAAGAATGACCATGGCAGATGTTAACACTGTTGAGAACAGCTTTATTGTAACTACAGGTGAGACAAATGGGAGATTTATTAGTCTGGGCATTGAGGGAAAGAGAGGGAGGGTAAAAGTCGTATCCAGTGCTGTTCCAAAGAAATGCAATGTACATTATCAAACACACTGCATGGTGCACAGAGTGCTCTAAAACAGAGGCTATTCTGTGCCCATGAATTCATGAGCATGCCTGCTTTCTTGTTTGCTTTTTAAGTACCCAATACCCAGAATCACAAATTGTATATGGTTCTGTGTTGTGGTTTAGGCCTCCCCAGCCAACAACAAAGCAACCACTAAAGTCACTGGCTCACTCCTACCAACCTCTAGTGAAATGGGGAGGAAGAAATACCACAAAAGGCTTGAGGGTTGAGACAAATGACAGGGAGAGCTTGCTTACCAATTATGGTCATGGGAAAAAGACAGACTAGACTTGGGGGGAAAAAAATCAATTTAATTTAAACAAAACCATCATCAGTATATCCATTGAATCAGAGTAGGACAGTGATAAATACAACAGGATCTTAAACATAACCCTTCCACCCACCTCTCCCTTCTTCTCAGACCTATGTCTGCTTCCTCCTCCCTTCTGGCAGCACAGAGGGACAGGGAATGAGGGTTGTGGTCTGTGCCATGTTGTTTCTGCTGCTCCTTCCACCTCAGTGGGAAGATCCTCACAGTCCTCCCCTGCAGCAATGTGGCAAACTTTCCACGGGAGACAGTCTCCATGGGCTTCTCCCACCAGGATGGCTTTCTTCCACAGGCTTTTCCTTGGATTCATGGACTTCTTCAGGAGTAGTACCGTGCTGCAATATGGGCTCCTCCACAGGCCACAGATGGGCCTCATCTCCATGGGATGAAAAGGCTCAGTCTGCCAACTTGCTTAAGGGGAATGGCTGCTCCAGTGTGCCTCCCCCACTCCTTCCTTCCTCACTTACTTGGTGTCCACATGGTTTTATCTCCCTTGTCCTACACCTTATCCAAACAAAACAAGTTCCAGAGAAAGGGAACAGACCTGAAAGTTTTTTGCCCTCTTACATACATTATCCCAGAGGTGCTGATGGGCTCAGCCTTGGCAGAGGCAGGTCTGACATTAGAGCCAGGGGAGCTTTTCTCAAAGCTTCTTAAAGGAGCCATGCCAGCAGCCTCCTCCTCCACTACCAAAACCCCACCAGGCCTAAACCAAACACATTCTGCTTTTTGTTTCCTCATGCCCTAACCTGCACCTGTTTCGGGCAATGCCAAATCTCTAACTTCATTGATAATACAATGTAATCAATGACTCAGAATCTGGGAACTCACTGACCTGGGAAAAAGTAAACAAGAGACAATGTTGTTAATGTGATGAAAGTCTTGAGAGAAGGCTTGATGCAACATCTGCAGGATCCTCTCTGTTCATTTTAATTAGCTTACAATTGGTCCCTAACATAATGTGCATTCAATAGAAATCAGCATTGGTTGTTCAGGCACTGATCCAGTAAAGCCCTTAATTATGTACTTAAGACTGTGGAATGGCAATGCTCACATAGAAGCCACTGCAACCACAGAAATGTTTTAAGTTCAGCAAGTAAGTAAATGTTTAGTTGCTGGGTATCACCATATTTCTTTTTTTTTCAGTCAATCCTTTCTGCCAAGCAAACTAACAAGGACAGTTTCTGGAAATTCAACACCATGAGGTGTCATAAACTTGGTGATATTCAGATTTGTACCCAAATATTTTAGCTGCTTTGTGCCCAGATACAGCAAAACACTTCCCTGCAATTGTGATTTGAACAGGAACACTTGCAGCTTGAGATTCAAAGCTCCCTCTTCTTTTCGATTCAGGGTACACTCCTCACATGTGTTGCTGCTGCCTGCTTGTCAGCCTCAGTTCTGAGTGGAATAACATTTCTACATTTTAAAGTAAACCTGTTTGCAGTGTAAGCAGGAGAATAAGCTTCTCTGTAGTTAAAGTAAATTCTATCAATGTGCCCAAAACTCTTTAAAAGGCTGCTTTCTTAAAAGAACTGCTGAAAGGCAGTTTGAGCTTTTGTGCCATGTGGAACACACGTTGTTTAACTGCTTCACTTCAGCTCACCCCCTTAAACTGGAGGGTACCAGATTTCTGTATTACCTTGCTTTCATGAAACCTGTGATATTCACCAGGTTGTTCAGGTAATGCTGTTTACAGCAAACAACTGCTTATGGTGTTTCCACAAGTTTCCTGCTGTCAGAAGCATGAGGGCCAAATTGAAAATATTGGTTTGGGAGAATGTAATCTTTTCAGTACAGACTTTGGTCAGCTTGGCTGTGTGCAGTGTGAGTGCCCAATAGTAATGATGTCCAGGCATAGGGCCAAATGCTAAAACTGCCCCCAGAGTGAATATACTCATACTCTGCAAGAGAAGCAGTAAAGTATGCCCATATCCTGGCCAGCAACATCTGAAAGCACAGCTCCCCATGAGGATAATGCTTGCCAGGAGTATGAATAAGCTGCATTGAGGCTATGCATTATGGCAACTGCTGCAGCAGGGACTGCTAACTCACTCATAAATAAGCAGTGTCTGCTGCCCCCCAATACCTGTATTGAGCTTCAGAGAATACTTACATAGGCCCAAGTATGAAAGACTTGGATAGTGGCCTCAGTGGACTTTGAGAAGTGCCAAAACAGAAGTGGCTTCTTTCCATCTCCTGCTCCTTCGACTGGCCATAATTTTTCTGGCAAGCACAGACATTCAGCTCCTAGAAGGATTTGGCTTCTATTCTTCAGTTCGTATTCATCATTTGTGTTGCTCCAGTGAAGTTATGAAGCCAGGAGCTCCTCTTATGGCAGGATAAAAATTCAACCACAGCTGAAATCTTTATTAATAAATGAATTATGAATAAACACAGAAGTAGGCACACTTTACTAAACCCATCAACCATCTTGGTTTGGCCACACAAATGTAATTATACCCACATCAGAACTACAGTTAATTGTAGGGGGTTTTCTTGAGTGCTTATTTCCAGTTTGTTTTCTTGAGAATGATATAAGTTCTACTCATATAATGAAAGCCTGCTGGACTTTCTGCTGATATAATTATCCCTTGCAGTCTGCTGAGCTTCTGCCCCAGAATGATAGTCTCCAGAGCCTGACTAATCTTTAAGGATGATAGAAGTTACTGATCCAACACATACAACTTTTTTTGCATAGCATAGATAAAATGTATATCTCTACATCAGTTTCACAAAATACATATGGAAAAATTAAATTATTTTAAAGCAAGATAGGAACCACTTCAAAATTAACTAATTTTCACATTGCAAAACTAGTTTGGGGAACTCCTTAACTCAAAATATCCTCTATGCCTCCAAGTTTCTTTAAGCAGCTACATTCAGAAAAACAATATATTTCTCTGGGATGGAAGATTTATTCTTAGGACTGACAAGTGAAACAGAAGGGAAATTCTTTTAAGCTTGCTTTATGCTTTTACAGCCTTCACTGGGCATCCACTGTCATCCACTGATGAAGAAAGGACAGGGGGTTGGATAGACACCTGGTCTAACCTGGTGCAACCCTGGTGCAGAATCCTTCTGTTACATGGAGGGGTGTGGGCAAAGGGAAGGAAACTTTCTGTCTTCATGAGAGGATAGGATGTAGGCTGTTGGTACTGAGCTAATGAGACCTAATGAGGGTTTCTAGAGTGGAGCTGGCTTGCACCAGCTACTCATCAATATGTCCTTGTCCAGGAGCAAATTGGATTCTGAACAAGCATCCAAAGATATAAAAGCATAAATATCCTGATGCTATCCCTTTGGAGAAGTCATCTGCATATATTTAACAAAGCAGGAGAGGGTGAGGGAGTGGGAGTTTTGTTATTCTACTCACTTGAAATGTCAGGTTAAATAATTTTTCTAATTGAGTCTTGATATTTCACTGCTTCCCATATTACCCAAAATGATTATTAACAAATAAACAGATCTTTCTTAGTTATCTCCAAAATAATAATGGCAAAGGCTTCATTGCATATACAGGAGCTCCAATTGAGGTGAAAATTATTTCTGGCAGCGCAGCAGGTGGCATCATGCAGACATATCTAACATATCTACTAATAATGCTACTTACTTTGGTTTGTATTGTGCAAGTAGCCACAGCAGGACACGTTCCAGTCTTGGTTTTATTAAATAAACAATATAGACCACCAATAACTGTTATGTCAGTGGAAAATAAAAATACACAATATGCATATAATATGATGATGTGAAAATGCTCATAGAGGACCATATCATTGTGTTTTCCTTCTGCAGGGTTTTGACAAGCTTCCTATGTGGCTGGCCAGTTTAGAATTTAGCAGAGTCAGAAGAGATTTTCCAAAATTTAATATCATTTGGATTGATGAATAGCAGACTGATCTGAGGAGAACTCAGTCCTCTTTCCACAGGATAGATAAGTCTTCCCAGAATATTTCCCTAGACAGATTCTCTTTTGCATATCTCTTTGGCAACTGGAACCTTTTGATCTCAATATCTTTAGTGCCAAATTCTTTAATGGTGTAAATGAGTGAAACTCCTCCTAAGGCAGTGGAGCAGATCCCATTTACACCTGCAGAGAACTTGGCTTTGATTCTCTAGCCAAGGAGAGATTAAAACCATTGGTTCTAGTAGATTTGTGAGCCCATAAAAATGCTCTTCATCTCCTGTTGGAGATAGCTCTCTTATCCACTCCAAATGTGAGAAGGAAAAACAGCAGAAAATGCTCTTGAGGAGGTGAATCCTGGATAGGGAGTGTGATACACTGGAGATTTAACAGGATTTTGTGATCTCTGGCATATGATCTAGTATACATTATCATCATTTTGATCCTGATCTCTTCACCTGCTCTCTGTGCAGCTTTTTCCAGATGTCCTAACATGAATCACTTATTCCAGATTGGTCTTTGAAGAAGGCATCTACTGATACATCAGAGATTAAATGAGTCACTCATGATGGATTGTGCTTCATGGCTTTATATACCAGAGAAAATTATGCATTTTACACTACCTTGTAAAATAACCATTTATCTAAGTAAACATATTGACTCCTTTGGGGTTCATATGAAAACCATCCTGGGTTGTGAATCTTAATTTAGCAAGCTCTTGACAGGGATGAAAAAAGACAGCTAACAATGATGGAGAAGAATCAGTTACTTAAATGTCAAGAGAGGGAGTTTAAAAAATGAGCTTAAAGTAACAGATCAATTTGTTCTCTAGTGTCCAGTCAGAGATACAGACATGGCAACTTTTACTACCTTTTCCCNGCACAGTTATCGCACCAGGGGCCACAGGAGACCACAAGGGATTTTCAGACTGTGCCTTATTTGTGGCAAATGATGCAGTTATATGCTGCTATGGTGTCAATTCAAATGCAGTAGAGAAACAAATGAGGCCAAGTGGTTAGAACAAAGGAACAGTTGAACAACATTTTCTAGGGATTCTACCTCTTACTTTTCCACACTTTCTGTAGGTACCAAAGCATGATATCTCTTTCCCAAGCATCTCTATTTGCACATGTGTTATATGGAAATTATATTTCTGAGCCATATTCTCTCTGGCATCATTCCATGTGGGTCACCATAACATTTAGACATCTGACACTGGTAAAATTGGATCAGCAGAAATGCATCCCAAATCCTCTTCTGAGTTGACAGTGTCAGAAAACATCATGCAAGAATGTAGTTTAAGAATGGAAATATAATAGCCTCAACCCAAGTCCTTTGGAAATTCCTGTATTTGTCTATCTAGGGAGCAGGAGTACATGTTAACAGTAATGGAGTCTTGCTCAGCTTTCAGAAAATAACAGGTTAGATTTTCTTGCCCCTGACCATTTCTGCTTGTTACCCGAGATTGCACTTAATTGGTGTACCTGCCTGATTTTTGTCACCTTCCCATTCTGTTCCTGGTAAGTATTTACACTCCTCTCACTCACGAAAGGGTCTAAGATGCTAAGTGCAGCATTGACTTCAGCAAGCTTTGGCTCAGACCTGTAATCACTTCAAGCCTCTGACTAGCTGCCTTTAAGTATTTAGGATGAATCATCTCAGAGGCAAAGGAGAATAACAGAGCAAAGTATTATCTTAGATATTTCTGCTTCCCCAAAGGTTTACTCTTCAGGAAAATCCATTGTCCTATATGTAATGTAAAATAATTCACCATGGAGCAAAACATTGTATCATGATACAGATCTGGGCAGTGATTGAAATAATAACAGACTGTTTAATTGCTAAATTACAGTGGTGATATTATGAAATAACATATTATATCCGCATTTATAATAAATTAATCCATCATGATTAAAGGTCTCTCAATGAATACCAAATGAATTAATACATGATTGGCCTTTATAAGTATAAGCTTTTAAAATTATGCAGTATTCTGCAAGCAGCTACCAGCCTACAGATTAAAGTTGCATTGAGAAGATGTGTCACAAAAAAAACTTTTCTGCATTTCATGGTGAACACCTTTCCTTTCAGAACATTTTTGCATTGAATTCACTAGCAATTATGACAGATAGTTTTTTAACAGGGGAAAACATGTCCATAATCACACAATGTTTGGGGGGGAGGGTGAAATTACCACAATATGACTAATTTTATGAAAGACATCTGTCATTTTCTACTGTTGTAATACAAGCTGTTTAGTAAGTAAATTTAATTAACCAGATTTCTCATTTCAAAAAGGGGGAAAAAAGGCTTTTACAGCATGCCAGGAGCATATCCCTTGAATATAGTTTGTTTAATGTGCCCAATTAGACTGAATCATCATATTTTCTGAACCTTAAATATCCCAAATTAATTTGTTTCCACACTACTTTTCAATATACTGGTTTGCAGCCATTTGTACTGTGTGGTAGATATTGTTTATTGTTGATATTACTGATTTAGTGTCTCTGCTTCAAACTGATGCTTTTTGGTGCTCAGTGGTTGGTGCTCAGAAAGAAGTCTCTACCAAAATGTTTCCCATTGTAAAGGAGAGGCATACAAAAAGTGAGAAATGATAAAGGTAGGAAGAAGAAGTAAATCTGCCCCAGGTCATAAATAATTCAGTGAAACATCTGCATCTTGGTCTAATGTTGTATCAAATACTAGACCATGTTATACTTTTGGTTTATAATAGGATACAACTAAGTCAGTGCTAAGCTCCTGCTTAGGACTCTGAAATTCCCTCTGTTGCTCATAGGAAACCAAAAAGGCAAACAATTCCTTTTTTTTTAATTGATGTTAGTGTAAATCTGGTGTAGTTACACTGACTGTATTTTAATCTAGCTAAAATAAAAATCTGACTAGACAACTCAATTCAACCTCAGTTAAAACAAATACTTAAATAATACCAGAATAGCTGTAACTTAATATAGCAAGTTTTCCACTTATTTAAACTACTCTTAAGAATGTTTAGGCTTGTAGAAGCTACTCATTTACTAAACAAAACCTCCTGGTGAATCCTTCTGATGTAAGAGCACTTTCTGAATTCTGCTCCTAAATACAAGCACCATCCAAAATTTAATATCTACTGCTTTTGTATGCAGAGGAAGACTTCATTCCTATTCAGAAAAAAAACCCTAATCACTGCAAAAAGTACCCATGCCTATTGCCTAGGCAGGAGTCTGCTGAACTGTACAGAATTTCACTGAAGGATGAAAGCTTCTTTATTTTTTTTTAATTTGCTTTCATTTAGAAGTATCTGCATAGATGTTAGGTATGGAGAGCATAACATTAATTCTGGCAAATTTTACCACCCTAAACTTAGATTTAGGAAGCCTTACTGTACATATTACGTGGTATTTAGAGAGCATCATTCACTTAACAGTGTGAACAGGGAATAGTGTGAATTCAAATGCTAAACATGAAGAGAAAGGGATGGGGAAAACTGAAGGACTTTGGTTATTTTCCTGTATTGTTGTATGTTGTAAATCTTCTGGAATAGCTGTAAACTTAAATACTGCACCTAGTCCTTCAAACTAGAACTTTACTCCATGCTGTTGTAAAAGGACAGATTTCACTCTCTCTAGTAAATGCCCCTCATCTCTTACCACAGGGCCTTTAGATGGGTTGCAGCAGAGAAGAGTCAGAAAGTTGTCAGAAAAGTACCAGGCTAAGAGTTGATATGTGGATTTAAGCATAATTTTTTATTTTTATTTTTTTTTTGTCACAGACTTACTGTATCCCCTTTATCAAGACTCTCAGAGCTATAGTCATGAAGTGAATGAAGGCATGAAGTGCCCACATCTGGTAAGAGGAGAGAGCTGGCTGCTTTCTGAGGAACAACTAATTCTTTAGTAAGGCACCACATAGGAGGTTGCTTAGAGCAGCCAAGAGAAAATGTTAGGTCCAAACCACTGTTTACAGTCTAGAACATTTGAATTTGCCTTTTAGGTTCTCTTTTTTTTTTTGGTTCCCCATCTATAAAATAACACTTCTTAAATGTTCAGATCAGATAAATGCAATGGAGCTTAGTATTAGAGGATATAGAATTGTTTATTTTCATATCTGTGCTACACAGATAGATGAAATATGTGTTTCAGCATATGATGCATGCAGACATGAAACAAACCCACCCTGAAGGGGTCAGTAGCAGAAAAGGTGCTAGAAGCTCGAGGGAATTTTATCTGAGCAAAGGCAATAGGATCAAGCTCTGAGACAGAACAGCTTTTAAGTGAGCACAGACAATCCTGCAATTAATGGAGACATATCTACTCAGTATTACAGTACAGTCGACCTGCATCCTTGGCTTATTAATTTCTCCCACTAGTACAAGTAGGTTGACGTCTTCTAAATTAAAAACAGTTCCGCCTTAGGAAGAATTGCCAAAGAATTTGTACATTAGAAGTCTCAGGAGATCCAACTCTTGCATGCTGCCTTCGCTGGGGAAGAGTACAAGCTTATCCTTCAGGAAGTGTCATCTGCCAGTTATGACAGCTACACATTTGTATTCATTTATTAATTCACCATTTACAACTGTGGCTATTTAACACAACAATTCCCTGGAAAATCTTTGGACTCTGTGTTTGCATAATAAGAAAAAAATTTTGAAGAACAGCTTCTCTCCCTCCTCCTTTTCTGCTATTACTCTTTTGTACTCAACTAATTTTACACAAGAATAATTTAAGACAGTATTTGGCAGGATTGTTCTGGGCTCTGTGCATGTAGGAAGCTTGTGAATCTCTTGCAATCTTGCTACAGGGGACAACATTTCTAACAGGGTGTACTCAGGAGAGTTGATTTTGTTATTCAGTAGAGTGAAAGTGTAGTCTGTCACCTGGGCAGATATGACTGGTATGCTCAGATCAAAAGTTGATCCAAACAGAGTATTTCCATGAGTCTGATTTTTTTTCCTTCTTGTTCATTAGTGGTGGTGAAAGGTTGATGAAGGAGAAGAGGATGTCAGTTTGGAGGGGAGAAAGGATGATTTTAGTAAAATATTGGCCTCTGAGAACTACAGGGAAGCAAATGAAAGAGAGCTGTTGGTGGACTTGTGCCTCAGAAAAGGTGAAGCAACATGCTGCTTAGAGCATACGTAACAATGGGAGATTTATGAGGAGGAGAGCAGATTATAAGAATAGCTCACATTAATCTTCTGCTTCAAACTCTCCTCATTAATCTCCCAGCAATAAATGACAATGGTCAAAAAACCCAGAATATTCCTTTAGGTCAGTTTTGCCATGATTTTACAAAGTCCTCAAAGAGCTTCCTAGAAAAGAGATTCTTCTGTTTCTCTCAACTTCCCATGTTGTCCTATACAGACACAGAAAATCCCTAGCCAAGCTGTAGGTTTGTAATAACATGCCTCATCTTTTCTAGCTGGAAGTCAGTGTCCATGAAGCTCCCATCTTCTTTTCTTTCCTCCCTTCTCCATAGCTAATGAGATAAAACAGAGCTGTAACTTGTTATTGTTATCTGCTGATTAGCCTGAACCTGAACACATTGAGTAGGTGAATTTGCATTTGTAACACTGAAATAGTCAGGTAGCTAAATAAACATGAACATCAAAAATGAAAGCAAACAAACAAAAAAAAATTGACAAGATAAGAGTTTCTTTTAACAATCCGTATGAAAGGAAATTCAGCAAAAAGCTTTAATCTATCCTGAATCTGTCTCTTATATGTAAGGATTGCAGAAATGCACGCTGCTTAAATCATTCAGTTAACTTGGCAGTATCTCAGTAAAATAGATTAGGCTAATCACTAGCCATCGAATTCTATTCTACATCTGAATTTGTTGGCTTTAGTGTACTGCAAATGCTCAGTAATTCTGGTTTTTATGATTTTCAGTTACCTTTAAAAATATCTTTGGAAGAGTGGAGGCCCTGACCAGATAGGGATCATGGACTCCATGGAGTCATTTTTCTTCACAGAGTACTAGAAGTAGCACTGTCACTACAGCAAAATTGTATTCTGTCCAGGGAGTAAATATATTGATCGCTTACTTAGCTGAACTAGTGAACAACGCACATTACACCTATTCTCTGTAGCTTGTACTGACTTCCAATTTGCTCTTGGATGTTGGACTTGATGTATAAAGCTGTGGGGTTTGTGTCTGTGATTGTTTTCCTTCTTCTTCCCACCTTCCCCTGTCCTGCCACTAGAGATCAGTTGGGATCCATCTGCTAACAATCTCCTTTAACCCAGAGGGACCGAAACTTCTTCCATACCAAGTACTTCTTCTGCTGCCCCACTAATTTTAACCCATTTAGTGCCTGGTACAGAGACGATTTACTTAGATGATTACCTTGGGAATGAATGTAGGCTGAGTTGAGACCATCTGTAGGAGTTCATTATTTGACATTTTTCAGTTTGTTGTGCAGTTCCCATTCTCACCAGTTCTCTGCCTGTGACCAGATGTTTTTACTGTAGTAGAGTTTTGTTTTGATTTCCCAGTATAAAATGAGTATGACAGGGGTTTAGCTCTTCAGATCTACTTGAGCTCAGTTTAGCAGTGACCATACACTGTTTAGACACAATTCCACAGCTGCTGTGATGAAAAGGCTGAAGCTCTCAACCTAAACTCAGCATCTCTGAAGGCTAGTCTGTCTGGTGGTCTAAGCAAGGAGCTCCCAGATCTGAATTAAAGCAAAAACCCTCGCTGAAACAGTCTTTGCACCAAGGTATTGCCCAGTTGCTTTGGGAAACTTTGCAGCTATTTTGCTAAAATTGCTTGTGGTCCTTGGGGAAATGTAGAGATTCAGATGTTCTGTGCTGTTAGCTGCACATCTCCCCAGTACACACATTTTTAAATGCAATTGAGTGGATCAGCAAATGAACATTAGGCTAAGCAACATGCACTTGATGTTTCCTTAGATAGTTTGCTTTGCCTTTTAGATATATTTTTTTTTTTACTCTAATCATGATTTCCCTCATGAACCTGTATGCCTGTGCTATGGGTTTGCTAATATATGTCTCTCTTCAATATAATATATGTGAGTAGAGAAATCCTACTCGACTACAAGGTGTGGTACAGGATTTCTGGTAATACAGTGCAGGTGTATTAGCTATTAGTTAGGTATTGAACAGCTTCATCATGCACCTGCCTTGCTTGGGTCTTAGGTTTTATGTGAGAGACCCTAAGGCCCAAGCTTGGTGTCAAAGCTTCAGGGACTGAATATGATGTATATGGCATGGAATACCTTGTTTTGACTCAAACTAGGACAGCGAGAAGGGATTAAATATTTTATATATGGAGAACCCCTCCGATTGGCATGGAAAGCCAATCATCTGCTCTGCAGAGTATCCTGGGGAAGGAGAGTCCCAAGCATTATCGTGGCTTCTCTCCCACGCGGTGTCCTTTGGCCATGCACAACCCACTGCCCAACCACTGCACTGAGCTGCTGAGCTCTCGTGGCTCTGAGCCCTCTCCTCCTCTCTCTGCAAGAGCACATCAATGGGAAGAAGGTGTGTTATATCCAGCACTGAGTGAGTGCTCCCCAAATCTGCTTCTTCAGCTCTGCCTTTTATCTTTTCTTTAACACCAAGCAGCCACCGCTGATAACAAGCAGATTAAAAACACTATCAGATTAACATTTTTATGTAATAAATGGTCAAGAACTTCACATTAAAAGAGTATCTTTCCTGGCATTAAGCATCCTTCACTCACCCAGGAAGCCTTTATCAGCTTGAACCTGCTCTGCTCGATGCATAATAAATCTCCCAACCCTGATTTCATCGTAAGGAAATTCTTCATGAGGACAGCAGGGAGCTAAATGGATGACTGTGTTTGAAAGGAAAATCAAGCAAAAAGATTAAAGTGCTGGTCTTCTTTAGTTTAAAACTAACTCTCTGTACTAAATCTTTTAGCCGGGGGATTGCTTAGTTTGGATATTCGATAGAGTGACACAGTTTTTTGCTTTCTCCAGGGCAGTTCAAATTTAGATCAGGTCAAATTTACTCCAAATGTAATATATTTAATGAAAAGTCATTCTATTTTTTTCTCTTCTAAAGCAATATTACTATTAGCACTTTTGGGTTTTGTGCTCATGCTACTCATTTTATCTTGGAGAGTTTCTGGCATCTTTTGTCTAATAACAAAGTACTTCTCAGGTCAAACACTGGACTTCTAAAAAAGTGGAAAATCTGAAAAAACTGCTTTGATAAACATGGCTATGGTAAATATTCCACAGAAAATCCCGTGGAAAATGAGCAAAGGTCATTCTCAACCTTGTCAAATGGAAACACACTTGTAATTTAGCTTGGACAGCAGTAGTCTTACAAGTAAAATATACTCAGAAAGTTAATCCATTTTTCCTGGAGTTGCCACTAACTTGCATTATTCTGGTTGTGAGGAGAGCAAGACTGAGGGTGAAATAAAGTATAAGAAAGACTCCTTTTATCTGTAAGCTCAGCCCCAAAGAATGAGGGCAAGGAGTGATGAAGGACTGGCGTTTGCCCTGCAACTGCTGCACCCCTTGCAGACAAATAAAGCTTCTGAAGCTCTGACCTCTTTAGATGAGCATTAAAGCCACTCAACAAAAAGTGAAAAAATATCTCTTTGTGGTAAAATATCTTTCTACTAGACTGAATAAAAGCAAAACTGTCTTGCACAGAAACATTGCATTTTTGCATAGTGTATCTATGTCAAATATGATGATTTAATGAGGTTTTCGGCAACATTTGGCCCAGAAAGTATTTTGTATTCATTCTGTCCTCTTTTAGCAAGTTATTCAAATGAACATCTGTATGAAATGTACAGGGAACCAAACAAAAAGTTTTGTTGGTGGTTTTAACAACATATACACTGCTTTTAGTTACTGACAAGTAAATCCTACAGCAATGCATCTAGGGTTGAATTTTGCAGCCCATATTCACAGTGATTAAAACATATCTGGAGCTAATGTGCATCTCCCATATCACTTGAAATGTTTCCCTTGATTTCAGTAGGCTAACAACATCTTGGGGGAAAAAGAAATTACCAAGTAATAATTGATAGCATTTTCTAGAAGCTCATTTTTAGCAAAGCCATGATATCAGACCCACTTGACAGTATTTTAACCCCTAACATTTCAAAATCAAATGGTAAGGAGCCAAGCTTTTGTTTGCAGAGCACCTTTCATCTAAGCAGATCCTGAAGTAATGTGCAAACCTAACTGATTTCATGAACAATGCAATGATTCACTGCAGCCAACAGCAAAGTTCAACAGCAGCTGAGGCTGAACAAAGCATCCACATACAGGAAGTCCAAACAAAAGGGCAAGAGGCAATAAGGATTCTACAATAAGGATTCTAAAGGCTCTTTTATTTTTAGTGTACTAAGATATTGGGGAAGGAATAGAAAGGTTAGGCATGGAGATTCCAGCAAGCAGGAGTGTAAGAGGCTACATGACCAGGCAGAAAGCAATGTCTGGGCAGGAAGACCAAACAATAGAAGTGTTTTCAGCACCAGATGCCAATTTCCAATAAATTCAAGCATCACATAGGGTTTTAGCCACATGACTCCTCTTGACTTTAATAGGAGTCATGCAGCTAAAAAAAAATTCCCTTATTGCTTGGCCAGTTGCTTTTTAAAAAGTGAACACAAAAAATTGATTCAAGACAGAGGGGCTGTTCTGAGAGATCTGGCTTAGAAATACTATGAGTTATGCCAGCAGAGAATTTGGCCTGATAGTTGTAATATTACCCTGGACACCTTTTTCCACTTGACACTGTACGTGTGCCTCCTCCAGCTTTAGTTACTGGATAAAGAGGGATGTGAGCTCAGTGGGCACTTGGGCCAACTGCCAAATAGAACTTAATAGAGTTAATAGACACTAATCCTGATTTAGAATTTTTCAGAGATTGCTCCACAAATTACTGTGGCCACTGTATGTTTAAATTCTTGTTTTAAGGAGGAAATAAGTGTCAAGAAGCATAAGCAACAATTAGAAGCATAGTAAGTGTTTAAAGATGCAATAAAGAATATATAGATTTGAATCAGGCCATCTTCAAAGTGCTTGGTTTGGAAGATTTTCATGAGGAAAATGAGATAAGTTCATTCTTGAACATATGATTGTCATATGGGAAATCATCTTTTTCAAAGTTTGTTATTGATAAGCTGAGAAGAGGAAAATACCCAAACTTGGATATCTTGTGTTTCACAGGCTAGACTCTCTTTCAGAGAAGAAACAATCCCAAGTTTAGTGCATGAGTTCATTTTACTCGAAAACAATTCTTCACAGGCACAGGAGCCTAATGCAATTTTAGCTGTTTAACATGCAGATCTCTTACCTGAATTACTGCCTAATCATTTTCTTGAGCAGGGTATTATACATCAGATGCAAAACTATGATTGCAAAAAGCAGATGCAATACTGAGTATTCCCATACTAATATGCCCACGTCATGGCAGCCAGAGCAGTTTTTTACAGTAAGAACCTTCTGCAAAATGTTACCCTGTATAAACACAACTCAGGTATCACATAGGAATGCTGAGTTCTAATATCTTTAGCTTAGCCAAACTATCAGATTTATTCCTTATTAATGTGTGTGCATCCTGAAACAGTATAGGTTTCTGTATTTAAACAGGTTTGAATAGGTTATAGGTTTCTGTATTTCAGTTTTGCTCTGCTTAAATACATTCACCTCCTTAGATCCTTGGAAATTACAGGTAAAGGTCAAGGCAAATTTTTCACCTGAGGAGCTTCAGCTCTTCAATCAACTTCCAGTTACAAGGGGTTAGAAAAAGACTACAGTGTTTCAGGAAGTGGTAGCTTTATCCAGCAAGTTTCAGTTTCTTGACTGTTTTTGTGAAACTTCTAGTACAATACTGGATGAGGACATAACTTGAAAGTGAAAATGAGAGGCCAGTTCCTAGGATTCTTTTCCTTGGTCATATCATAACACCAATTAAGTCAGTAAGTGGATAAAAGAATAAAAGCACATGTACATATATAGAAGAGAGCAAGTAATGCAGTCCTATATTTATAGACAGAGCTGATATTAAAAATCTGAGACAGGGAGCTTCAAAAGGAAGCCATGTGAAGTACATGGAAATGAGGCTCACTGATATTATCACGTCCAAGAAAAGGATGATGCATGCATCTACTAGGATGTACTGACATTTCTACCAGCATAAACAGTATAAGATGAAGGAAGTCTGTGAGATAACAGTGAATCTGGAAAAAATGTCTTCAACTCACCCATGGCACATCCATATCTCTCTTTTGCCATGGGTTTTTGGTTAGCACGTTGGCTCCTGTTAATGTTAATCTGGGAAGATATCTTCCCCCCCCTTTCAGGATTTTAGATGACTAACTTCTCCCCTCTGAGTAGGAGCACTAGTTTCTCAACATGGAAATGCTAAGCATGACAACTGCCTCTTTCAAATACCACCACAATTCTTGCCAAGGTGCAGACAGCCTCTCTCATCCGGATTTCTGGCCAGCTTGAGGACACAAATAATGATTTGTGGCAAGTCTATCCAGACATCATCAGCAATTCTCACCATTCACCCTCATAAAGAGAAGTAATTAGAAATTGGAGTCTACTACAGAAGAAGGTTTTAAGATGCTTTTCTTTGGTTTCTGTCCTTGTAAGTGAAAGTGGGAGCCCCAGTCCATTAACATTGCTCATTCCTTCATAGTGACAGATCAGAGGTCATCAAAAGAGAGAGGAGGAGGCAAGATGGAGAGGTTGCAGTCAGAGAGTTTCCTCACACTTGGCCTTACTGGCTTCTACTGGGATGCCTGCAAAACAACAGCCCCATGCAATACACCTGCTCATTACTGGTAGAAATACAAAACCTTGCTCCATTTTGTACAGGCTGAAGAAAGTCCCTCAGTTAGGGGAGGGAATGTGGTGTGTGAGTGCTTATTTTTCAATTCACAGTTGTGATGAGAAGGCTGAAATGTTTTGATTTCTCATTTAAGATGGTCTTCCCCAGAGATTTCAAGGTCCTCAGCATAAAGATAAATGTGTGCTTTAAGATAAAAAATAGAGTAGCAAACATCCTAATGTGCCATCCCTGGCAGTCGAATGCAGCAGAATACTTTGCTCAAACTTCTTTCTTTGTGTCAGTAAAAATATAACCCTTAAAAAGCAAAAATTAAAACATAAAAAGAGGAAAGAAATCAAACCACATAAAGGAAATACTGATACCCCAGGGACAACAGAGGAAATATATCTGAAGTCCAGAAATATGTTAATTGCAAATCAAAGAAGAAAGCACAATCCCAAGAAGCAGTGATCCTCTGCAAGTTTCAGCTGACACCTGCAGTTAGCATCCTTGGTTTTTTCCACCTTAATGAACATATGGATACTGTTCTATAAAGGAACCAACATGTCATACTCTCTGTAAGTAGTTTTGCACAGTTGCTGAAATGAAACAGAATAAGTGGCTGCATAAACACCTTTCATTAATCACCCAAATACTTCTATAACACTTAAGTTAGCAGTCTGATTATTAAAAGCCTGTGTTCCTGGATTTTATGTTCATGCAAATGTTATGTTATTCCAATGAAACATTAGGAAAATTGTGTGTCAAAAGGAAATTAATCAGTTGGCAGCAGCTGACTTATTTTTCCATTTCCCTCTTCTTTTTATTTTTTTTTTTTTGGCATTATTTTAAGAATTTATATCTTTAAAAACTAAAGGTAAAAATCTCTGCTTACTTGGCTTAAAATCAAAGACTAGATAGAAATAAGGGTGTCCAGGTCTTCTATGCACAACAGTGTGGAAAATCTAAGGGTTTCTGTGAGGTTGACATGTCCCAAAGCTGTGGACCTTGAACCTCACCTTAGTATTTTCAGAACTGTAGAAAAGCTGAAAGCTACCACTTGGTGTGGTAATAGATACAGGAACAGAGCAAATTCAGGACTTATCAGCACTGGATGTGACAAGTTGGTGAGTTCTGTCTAGTCCAGATCAGATAAACTCCCTGAACTTCTTCCATTTTTGACTACTTTCCTTCTTCATATCCCCCAATCCCACTCAGCTCTTAGGCTGTTTGGGGAGCATTTCTCAGTTCTGGCATTTCCTGAGAAGTGTAGAACCTTTTACAACTTTGAGTTGCTTTAGATTCCCTGTTCCTAAAGCAGCCCACGGGCCTGGACTGTGCTGAAGCTGAAAGCCCTAACACCTTGGCTTTGAAGGCAGTTGACAAACTGAGGCTTCCCAGAGCCACAGAAGAGCTAGGCTTCTGGCAGATAATCTGGCAGATGGCTGAGCTCATTTCTGATAGAAACCTGAGTTAGTATAATTTCAAAGGGCTAGAGGGGGGAATCTATTTCCTCAGAGAATCATATTTAAGAAGAATTGGCATTTTTCCACAGAATTCTTTGCCAGAAAATTCACAGCTGCAGCAAACTATTTGAAAAAATGGATAAGACCAAAATGTCAGAACACAATTAAAATCTAGGAGTCAAAAAAGACATCTCCATTTAATGGTATAGCAAGAAAAACACCCCAAAAAACAGTCACAGAAACTCACAGTCTTTTTTTTATATTAAATTATTAGTTTATATTAAATAATGTCTATTGAAAATGAGATATCTACTAAACAGATTAGAGAACATGCCTGGAAAATAATTTCAAAATTTCATATTACAGTTGTATCTATTTTTGTTCCTCAGGAAAAGTCCAGGCTGGATAAGCTCAGAGTACTCACTATTACTGCAGTTATTTCAAAATTGTTCTCAGTTTTTCTCCTCCTATGGCATTTGCTCACTTTTTATGTGTTTAAAACAGCAAAAATATCACAGTCTGCTATTAAGAGAGTTGATGGCAATAGTTCAAAACTAGATTACTGCCTCTTGAGATTTCTCTAAAGAAAATAAAGTCTTCAGTGTGGCAATATTAGGAAAGGGAAATATCTGATTCCAGCCAAGCTGTGTAGTTTGCAAGGAATTGTACCTTTTCTTGCTGAACAAATATCTAAAGGCAAAAAGCCTCTTCTATATCAACACCTTTAAGCAGTTTTAAAGGACACTTCACTGTAATAGCTAATTGTGTGCATCAGTATGAGATTTGTCTTATAAGCCAAAGTGTTTTGTGTCCATGAGTCTGGCTGTTGGTAGGTGAATCTGTACCTGCTGCCTGTAAGCAGCCAGAGAATATTCCCTGTACTCTACTGGAAATTGATGAGCACCTTACTGCAATTATGCTTGGACAAGATATTTGCTTATGCAAAGAACTAATGCACACAGAGTTTCATGGGCAATCTATGTGCTCTCCCTTGCTCCTAAAGGTCAGGTTTGTTTTTTTGTTGTTGTTGTTGTTGTTTTTTAAATAAATGTATTTGCTATCATATTCAACTAAGTCCACCATTAGAGAATGCAGCTTCACAATACATTCTCTACATTACTAGGGACTCTGAGGACTTGCTCACTTCCATACACAGCACAGTGTCATACCAGTCCTTCTGAGGCATCCTGGAGATGACAAGCTGGCAAGCCTCATGAATGATAGTATTTGAGGATCATTGCTCCAATACATCACTTCTAAGACAAAGGCTTTGAAGGCAAGGTACAGCAACTCTGTGTCACTAGACTTCCTCAGTGCCCATGTGATCCAAGAAGATAAAAGAGTTTGCCCCAAGTTATGGTTTAAGCTTTTCAGTTCAAGCTGTAATTGTTTTTTTGTGTTCAGCTCTGCTGATTTAAGCATTTTAGGGCAGTTAAGTTTGCATACAAGGGGTTTTTTTGTTACCTCTGTTTCATGAGCTGAACAGCAGTCAAGCAACTTTAACTTTCATAAATGATTGTTGCTCTAACTCCAGGTCAAATAATGTGTGCACTGAAGTGCTTAGCACTTCAGCCAATCAAACTTTTGGTGTTTCAAGAACGGATCTTGTGGACTATTTTAAGGCAGTTCAGCTAAATGTATAGAAGATTATAGATGTGTAGAAGATCTTAGGAAGAGCCAGGCACAAGACTATCCTTCTTTACCTTAGGGACTTAAAGGTATTTTGGCCATAGTCTATATAACTCAATCTGAAAGTTCAGATTTCTAAGACAAGTGATTTACTTTCCTGTGATGTACCAATAGCCTATATTCCTGTTAACTAGACCATGTATGTATTTGAGATAACATATACTGAAACTCAGTGCTTTAATACACTGCCTCCTACCCATGTATATGATTTGTCTTTAACTCATAGGGAAAAAATAAATACCATGAGACAGTTGCCAGTCATTTTATAAAATTGAACAGAGCCAGTACTGATCTATGCCACCTAGATTTCTTGCAACAAAATAGGAAAAAAATGGCTATGACATTCAGCAGACACTGCTTGGCTCTCTTTCTTTCCTTGTTAATACAATTAACTCCCACATAGTCCCTGGTAACACTCCCATTAACCCTATCCAAACAAGAAGAATAATATAAGTTTATCCTGCCCATTCTCTGTCTAGCAAAAAACTGAGCTATCCTGGCACCCATTTAAAACCAAGCCTAAAGCCATCCATTCCTAATGAGTCAAAACTGACAGATTTATTCATATACCTCACCATACACACTTAGCCCCGGAGGGCCTTGGAACATTTTCTTCCTAGATCCTCAGGGAATTTATGCAAATGCTAAGTTCTGTACTTAAAAGAGTTTGGGGAGTGGAATAGCCAAGGTGGTGTAGCTCAGGAGTGGGGAACTGTGATGCAGGGGAAGATTGCATTATACCTGCCAGTATGAAAACTGGGTCTTGCCAGTATAACGAGCACCCACTTTTATGACAGTAAATTTGCATTAGAGAGCTTTTGGGGTTAGGTTATGTCAGTCCTCTTCAGGCTCACTGCTGCAGGCAGGATAGCATGGCCCCTGCTTGACACTAGAGCTGAGTACTCTGAAAAATAGATTATTCACTACAGCATTCCACCTGCTTTTTTTTTTTTCTAAGAGTCTAAATATGCCATGCTGATGTTTTGCAGAGGTTGTGTTCCAAAACTGCTTGATTAAAATCAGAATTTTGTGAAGGATTAAAGGAAACCAAGTTGCATCTACTAATGTGAGTAGTAGATTTGTACTCCAGTTCTGTACAGAATTCCCAGATTCTTTCTTCTTCCAAAAAGCACCTTCCTCACTTGTGAATTGGTTGTTGCTCTAAAGGTAGTGCTTTGAGGAATTATTCCCAAGAAAAATTGTAACTGGAAGTTGCAACTTATGAAAGTGCAGGGCATCCAGAATGGTAAAGAGCCAAGAAGGAGGAGGATGAAAGACTTCTAATGCACCTAGTGATTTAATTTTGTTAAGAACTTTTCTGAAATAACCCCTGGAGGTCATGCAAGACAGAATAAGGTCAACCAATTGGCAGTAACAATTGTGATCTAGAGAAAAATGTGGGGAAAATTTACAATTAGAAATATATCAGCAAAATGGAATAGTCAGGAAGTAGTAAGGAAAAAAGGAAAGATTGTCTGTAGAAAAATGGAGGGCACAGAAGCCACAGCAGAGGAGATAATGTAGAAGACTTCTGAAGGGTTTAGAGGAAGGTCTTGTGAACTATTTGAAGCCAGCCCTTACATTATTTTTACAGTTAGAACAAATACATCAGTTATCACAGATAAAGCAGAATCCAAGACAGCTTGGAAGTTTTCTGATTTCTGTCAAGGAATGCATCAGATGTAAGTATTTCAAGAGGTTCCATGTACAGCTTTAAAGAAAAGGCAGGAATTAAAGCCTCTGCTAAAGCAGGAAACAGTAAGCACAAATGGGCTTTCCCTTTTACATTTTTATTTTAGATCATGAATAACAGAATCTCATAAAACCAAGCAAAGGTTGTATACAAATTCCTAGAAGTCTGAACTTAGTGGGAACCACAGGCACCCACAGCAGAGTTCATCTCATCCAAATTTATGGAACTGCTATGTAGACATCTCCATTCCTGCTAGTTACACTAGGTGCTCCTTTATAGTCAACAGAGAAAATCAGGCATTTTTAGGGCATGATCTATTTGGGATATCTTCATAAAATACATTCTTCCCAAATATTCACAAACTAGAAAATGTATAATAAATATTAATCAAAAAAATTAATATTGGTCTTTTTATCACAAGTAATTGACATACAGAAAACAAGAGAAATAGGTAAATTACTAAAATACATACGATTTTAAAGAAAAAAGTGATGCAAGTAAACAGATGGTTTGAGAAAGACTGGAAAAAATATTATCCAGAGTATATATTTTATATGTATTCTTTTTAATAAAGTGCTCCACAAACAGTTCTTGATTTCAGCTGCCATCTATTGGTGTCTTAGCAGTGATGTGTTATGCTAGAGAGGTGATAAAAAATGGGCTTCCAATAAACCCTTTAGTTTCATCTAATCCTTGAGTAGTTTGCCCATTAAAGAGTATTTGTAGGGTGGTTCACCTTGTGCAGATTCAATGAGGTTCATTTTTATTGTTCTGAATGAAACATCAAACAAGCCCCCCCAGATTTTTCCTAGATACTTTCCTTTTCATCCAAACTCTCTCTCCAGTGCTGTCTCTGTTCAAAATAAATAAACACCTTTCCTTGAAGCATACAAAGCATGTATTATTAAATAGAAGGTATCTGTGATTTTCCGCTCCAATTCATGTTAAAATTGAGGCTAATGTTTAACTTGGAGTTCAACAAGTTATATTGTGTGGAAGCTAATCACATGCAAAATGGTTTTTTTCCACCATCACTCCAATTCTACAAAAATTTACATTTTTGCTTCACCTCGACCACAAGACTTATCCTACTGAATCAATTAAATTGGTCTTATCCTTAAATTTACAACATTATATGTGAATTTTAGGTCTTGAAAAAAAACAGGATTATAGTAACAGTACCAGGCATTATTACTATGTCTTTATGACAAGAATTTGATATGGAGATGAAATTTTGGTAGATTTTTGTTTAAAAAAAAAAAAGCTATTGTTTTTTTCTTTAATATTTCTTGTCCCTAGAATTTAGCTCAGTTTTTTTTCCTGTTGCACTCACTCAGGGCAGCTATGATATCATAGCCAGGAAAGATAATTGAATGAAAAATTGATTTTTATTGCCTGTAATAAAAAGCAGTTCTTATTACTTTTACAAATTACTCATAATTACAATTGTCTAGAGAATGCCTTATCACCCTGAGTGGAGCTGAAATAAGCTGGATGCACAATAGTACTTCTGTGTCTGTGATTTAAACCTTGTGTTCTCATTAATGGCAATGTAAATTAGCACTATGGCAAATTTAGTTGGTATCATTTTACTGGACAGATTCTAATACTGCTGGGGAAGAATCTTAAACAGACATTCAATTTCTTTCTGAGTGGCATCATTCCTGCTGGAGCATGTGCACTGAGTCTGAGAGGATTCTTTAACTATTAAGGAAGTATGAGTTGTGCAAGTTACACTTCATGAACCATTTTGATGAGGTCTTTCAGTGCACAAGTGCTGGGAACTCTGGAGTGGTGTAAGCAGGTATCAGATTCGTTACATTGACAGACATGCAAAGCTAGTTTCAGCATTAGCAATGCTCTGATTATGTTCAGCAGATACAGATTGAATGGTCTTTACTGAAGCTTTTATTTTTCCTGAAAAATCACAGAAAAGCAGCAGTAAGTTTACATTTACCACTTCTGAATATTTTCCTTGTTTATTATGCAGTAAGGCTAATAGAGAATATACCTAAATTTCAATGACTTTTTTTCTGAGTAGAACAGGTAACTCTGGGTCACTTTCATAGACTTGATCTGAGCTAGAATTTATTATAACTTCTCTCACCTCCCTAAAGACAAATGAATTGTTAAAATCCCCTGGGCACTCAGTCTTCATTAATTTTATCACAGAATTTTGTGCCTTGTTTATGTGTCTTTCTGATAAATCAAGGTATTGATCTCACTTGATTATAAAGAAAGTATCTTTCAAGATGAATGAGAACCAGTTTGGGGTTGAGAGGTCAATATTTCTTCTCATGACCTGTTATATGATTGAGAAATATCTGGCCTTCCCTGTTAAATAATTTGAGCATAAATAAGGGTTAATTTTCTGAGAAGTGTTCTAATGCTAAATTAGATATGCTAATTTTGTTCATGTTATACTTTATATTTTATGTGTTTTAACTCACTCATTTAAAACTTACTACCTTTAAGGCAAATATTTATGTTAGAAGCACTGAGCAAACTAGGATTCATGATTATTTTTTTACCAATCAACAAGTCCTGTTTAATTCACTGAAACCTGCCTAAGGATATAATCAACAATTTAAAGAAGACTTCATACATTAAGCTTGCATAGCAGATAGCTAGACATATCCTAAGCACATCATGCCACACAAACAGGTAGTTTAGAGAGGCATGACTGGGCTACTACAGTTTTTCAATCCTGCAATTAAATCATCAAACTCTTTATTAATGGATATAGTATTTCTAATGCTCTGTGCCTCAGGCATTCTTCTTTAATAAGAACCTTTCATTTCCCATGTTTTCCAGTAAAAGCCACAGTTTATTTAAAAAAAACACAAACAAACCAAACAAACTCAAAACAACAACAAAAAATGAGCAAACAAAACAAGCAAAAAATACCCAAACAAATATTCCTAAGACTTGTCTCAGGACATCCTCTTGAAATTTCAGTGAATACTTAAATGTCCTTAATAAAATCTTGAACTGTCATTCTACACTCAACAGGAGAAGTTCTGACTGCTAATATTCAAGGAAACAAAGTGAATGATAACCATGGAGAGGAGAGTTCTAGTCCACTTAGTGCTGGGAACCTCAGAGGAGAGAAACTGCTCCCTTACTGCACCAGCAGACTGCTGGGAACTCTGCAGTTTCTTCTAAGGTTTCCCATGGCAGCCTCCTGCTCTGCATCCCTGACACATGGAACACCTGAGGGGACAACTCTTTCCTGTTTCCCATGGACACATGCCACCAGACTCTCAAGTAACATGATTTATGTATACATCATCATACACATTTAGGTTTCAGTTTGCACAGAAATCCAGACTCTCCGGTTACTTGGTTTCCAGCTTGAGTTAGCAGTGGCCTAGGTAGGAAGGCTGGGAGAAAAAGCTCTTCATAGTGGAGTCATTATGCTCAAGTTCTGTCGACACGTGTCCTGTGGATGTAACAACATCATCACAACTTCTCTTACCCTGTCAGTCCCTCTATCCCCATACTATCCACTTTGATCAGGCCTCTACTAGGAACTGTAATTGTGAAGGAACTCTCCATCCACTGCTATTGCTACAGTAGGTCACAGGGAAAGACCAAGGCTGGTCCTTAGACACAGTCATGGTGTAGGTTTCTATCTGAGAAGACCTGTGGAAAAACTCTCTGAAAAACTCAACACTACCTCGAGAAGCCAGGCCAAGACTGTGGATTATATCAGCAAAGCAGGGTTCAGTTCAAAAACAAAGGTGAAGAAAGATTTTCCCTTAGAGAAAGGACTGAGTGGATTAGGTCTGTGTGATGCATTTTACCTTTTTAAGATAATTTTTCCAGGATACCTGGATGGCAGATCACCAGGGAATGTGCAAGTGTTCACAGACTCTTGTCAGCAGGGCAGAGATGAGTGTCAAAAGAGAAGTCCCAGGGCTATCTCAGCAAGGGTTCCTCAAAACACCTCTGGCTCAGTCCACTTCCAAACTCAGACCTGGTGGCATCATCCAAGACATATCTCTCCAAGCACTGCCAGACCCCTTCCACAACCCAAGAGTTGGCCTCTGGTGAGTACGTGGAGGGGACACGGAAAGGGGGCATGTAAGTGGGGGGCATATGGATCCTACCAAGGGACCATAGAATCATAGAATGTCCTGAGAGGGAAGGGACTCATGGAGTCACAGAATCCCCACAAAACACACAAACAAAAAACCCACACCATGTGCATAAGAGCATTATCCAGATGCTTCTTGAATTCTGTCAGGCTTGCTGCCATAACTATTTCCCTGCGGAGCCTGTTCCAGTGCTTCACCACAATCCTGGTGAAGAAACTTTTCCTAATATCCTAATATCCAACCTAAACCTATCCTGGCAGGGCTTCATGCCATTTCCTCAGGTCTCAGGTGTATGATGAGCAGTGTGGCACTCTGGGCATGACAACTACACAACAGGATGCTGGAGTTCCCTTTTATCCCACCATCACTTCAGGAATACAAGCCCTCCCTAACTTGCTCTGGACCTCTAACTACTTAAACCCAGAAACTTCCTTTAATTAGGCAGCAGAGGCACATAACATAAGCAGATGCAAGTTCTCCAAGTAAGCAGCTATGTCATGACCAGAAATGATACTGCCCAACTTTGACAGCCCCACACTTTAAGTGCTCTCATCTGTAAATGTCTGGTCATTCCTGACCTGAGTAGAATATGTCAGCCTGTAGTGTCCTGTCTCCCTCTCCCAACATCAGATGAGCTGGGCCACCTGGTTTTGCCTACTAAAGCTCCTAAGAGGTGGAAATCTAGGTTCCAAAAGACCATGAAGTCAGTTATTTGTAGAATTAGATCTTTATCCAGTGCTACCTAGCAGCATCAGCCCTTTCTCACCCCATTTTCTCACTTCTTTCTCCAGATTCCACTCATGTACCTCAGCCAGCACATCAAATTTCATCTTCTCCTGACATTCCCAGGCCTGTTATGAATGAAAGTAGAAAGCTCATCCCATTTCAGATCGTAATCCTCCATTTTTCTTGTCCCTGTATGTACTATCTCCATGGCAGAATCCAGATTAGTTCTGCAGTCTGGGGCTACTTTTCCATAACCTTCATACTGGGCAGTGTTTTTGCTAAGTAACTGAACAGTGAGATGGGAACAGCACAGCATTCCTGGGATGAGGGGGAGGAGGTGACACATTTTCACTCATTTCTCTCATGTATTCTTGCTGAAATAATATATTCATACCACAAAACCAGATCAGATCCATTACTCTCTGCTCTGTCTTCAACAGCATAACCTATAGATTACCAAAATGCAAAAGGTTCTTGGCCATTTCTACTAGACTCTCAAGTCACTTACTTGTAGTATTTTCATGTCCTGTTTTGTATGATCTCCAAGCTAATACAATCAGGTTTGGGCTCCAGATATAAAGTTACAGAATTTGACCTGTGGGTAGATGTCTCAGTAGTCCATATCTGTATATATATGTGCTGAATTATCTTCTGTCTTCCTGATCATGCAAAGGAATTACATGGTTGGTTTCTTTCTTTTTCTCACAGATAAATGTAAAGGAGAGACATTGATGCTCTCACCATACAAGATCCAAACAAGTTCACACTGTTCAAGTGGACAAAGAGCAGATAACATGGCAGAGAAACTGCAAGACAACTACAGGACTGAAGTGAGAGCCTGAATCCAGAAGGACACTGAGGATCAGCCTAAAGTTAGATGACAACAGGCTCAGTCTACCAAAAGTTCTTGGCCTATGAATGAAGGACAAAAAAAAAGCCAGAAAAACAACGTTTAAGTGCTTGACAGTGTCAGAGTTGCTACCAGGACACATTGTCATAGCAGAAATCTTATCCACTGAAACTTATTTCCATATTTTGGGCTATATCTTCAATCACTAGAAAAGATGGAGTAATCTGTCTCCTCTTGCAGTGGCTCTGATGGGTAGGGACTACATGTATGTTCTCTGAAACGGGCCATGCAACTGTCATGATTTTTCCCTCAGTGCTATAATACTTCTGCAAGCATAATTATTCCTTGTTCATAACTTTCTCATATTAGGGCAATTGCCCAACACCTAGTGTTTATGAAAAAAAAAATGTTTCAGCTTGTGAAGCTGTCTGCAGTGCATTAACTATGGTTTTCTGGGCCCTACTGAATTTTCATTCCATTTGGACCTCTTTCCTAACTAGAAAACAGATTAGAAGCCAATCTACTTCAGTGGACAAGAGGCATTACAGTTGTTAGCAACCTATTCAAGGTATATACTTATATATCTTTACATATTTTTACATGATACGTATTTTTTTCTGTTGTTATATTTTGAGGAAATAATTTAGTCACTGCAAAACTTGAGTAATAAAAGCAGAAAAGATTTTCAAACTTTCAATTTCTTGTTCTCTGTAAGCCTCTTCTTTGATCCTTTTATCCCTTGGGTGTTCCCCTGGTTCCTCCAACTGCCTTCTCAAAGAACTGCTCCCTTCACTGTGTCATCTCTGACTGTGCTGCCTAATTCATCCTTGCTCTGATTCACTCATAGTTAATCTCTAATAAGCCAAATTTAGCTGTTTGAGAGTTGAAATCTACAGTTTATTGGGTTTTATGTCGTGTAGGGTGGGCAGCACTATACCGTCCCAGGGTTTTTCACTTTCATCAGTAATGGCAGGGTCTTGCACACACTGGAACTTCATGGAATTCAAGGGGATGAGA
Source organism: Bucco capensis (assembly GCA_013396975.1). Classification (NCBI taxonomy): domain Eukaryota; kingdom Metazoa; phylum Chordata; class Aves; order Piciformes; family Bucconidae; genus Bucco; species Bucco capensis. The sequence goes on from VWZO01012345.1 coordinate 119,808, forward strand.
AATGCCCATCTTGAGTCTTCATTTCTTTCTTTAAAAATGGATATGGTAGAATAGGTTGATACCTTACTGTTTGCTGACATGAAAAGTCAGTCTTGCAAAAATTGTCATCTGCTTTCCCTGTTTACACAATTTCTTCTCCTCCCCCCTGCAGTCAGCAAGGTAAAAGTGATACTGTACTTCCTTTTAAATGTAAATTATTTATTCTTGGACAACAGTCAAGTAATATGTTGCAAGTAGATATCATTTTTTAAAATAGACTGAATGAGCTGACAGCAGCAATCAAAATTCAATCACAAGCTTTATTCTGTCAAATTATTCATGTTGTTTATATTCTTTCCTTAGTCCAAACTGACCCGTTGAAGAAAAAGTTTTTCATAAAAAGGCTTCCCTAATACATATCCAATTATTTCTTAAATAGTATTCTGGAATATTTTTCATGATCAGTTGTGGTTAGTGTTTTAATTAAACTTTTGCAGTGTATCTGCATGAAAATATAGCCAGTGAGACAGACATGCTTGTTCTATGGGAGTTGATTGACAGAAGGGAACAGATTGACTTGGCATGTTAGTAAGACTCATTAATCTTCTTCAAGTACATACTGGGAAAACATGGAGTTCTCTCAACAAGCTGTTACCAAAATAGTTTCTGTTTGAACAGTCAGAAAACTAACAGTACAAGTGGAAGTTGTAAGCTAAGAGTGAGATGCTCTTGCATGCTGAAGCATTGTGCTTTGTGGGATTTGTCACTGTGTGTAATATACTTTAATATTTAGGATAGGGTGATGCTTGTTAGAAAATAATCCACTACCACTTAGGTCTGAAGAACTGTGCTCGAAGTACAAACCTGGAACCTAGCCACTGAAATCATGCTATGAGTCTTGAACTGGAGATTATTTTATTCATTTTGTATTGGAGAAATATGCAGCTTCTTAAAAAGTAAAGTACATATAATGTGCTTTCATACCTATCAGATGAAGAACAACAGAATGGTTTAAAGGAAGCTGAAGGTACCAGAACATCTTGCTGGAGAATTAAACAAATGAGAAATGCAAGAAATTATAATTCCACTTAGTACTTCTGATCAGCTTCTCAGTAGACAAACTTCTAACATCTCTTATACGTGACTTGTATTAGCCAATTTTCCATGTTTCTTAAACTGAAATTCTTTTTTTTTTCCTGGATTCTTAAATTAGGTTATTATTTTAACCACAGACTATATCTGATGATTCTCTACAATCTACTCTTATAATTTTTATTGCACCTACTAACAGTGAATATATCTTCTGGGAAAAAAAAAAGGCTTTTTAGCACAGAATGCAGGAAGTCATTCCAGCTGAGGTGTATGGAGAGCAGAGCTGTAATGAGGCAGTTTAGGGGAGGCATGTACACATGCACAATTATATTTATGACATGCCCTTGAAATCTCTCTCTGGTCCAGCTGCAAACAATGTAAAGAACTAGATTTTGCAAAGGGCTATGAATGTGCTCTTTATTCCACTAAACTCAGGATGTTTAGGTCGTGACAGAATTCCCCCAATACAGACAAATAATCAAGAGCCCAGACAGGAGTGTCCATAAGGAGGAAATGAGGCTAAAGTCCTTTCCAAAATTCTCCTTCACACATTATAAATTTAATTTATGTACATCACATATAAAAAAAATAAGAAAGAAAGAAGAAGCTAAGGTGTGTGGATCTGTTTTTCCTTTCTTAATTTTTTTTATTGCATTTCCCTGAAACTACAAAAGGGACTGAACTTACAGAATCTCTTGCTACCTCAAATATACAACTTATTGCCTGACATTTTTGCATTTGTAAAATGAAGAACACTTTTTACTGATGCTGTAAATAGTGCAGACAATTTAGATGCTATCAAAAACCCCATGAAACATTCAAAGCAGCATCAGCATCTGCTTTGCATACAATATATTGAAGGAAGAAGTTTCCTCTGCTTTCTTACAGGAAAGATTTTTATGTACATCCATTGTATTTGCAGAGCTTTCTCTTCCAATGCAGTGTCAATTGAATGGTTATACACCATAAATCTTAGCAGGCACACAAGCACACACAGAAGTAATACAGACTGCAATACACTTAAGCATGGGATATGTATATTGGAGCAAAATTGGACATTGTTAATAGAGGTTTCCTGGTAACAGAGCTGCTGTAATAGGAATTTTTATTCACATTTGGTTTAGCAGGCAGGCTCAGGGTGTCATGCTCAGTTCTGAAATGTAAAGCTGACAGCAAGATGCAATGCACAGTAACACTGCATGTTTCCAAGGGAGAACTCTGCTGGGTCTTCCTTGTTCCTCTTCTAGCAGTTCTTTACATTTTCAGATTTAGACTCATGAATACATGTGCCCTCCCCAAGAGGGAGAAGTGTCACTGGTATTAATTTTAGAAATCAGGAGAAAAACAAAGACATTGTTAGTGATGTTCATCAGTGTTGGCTTCCTCCTTTTGAGATGTTCAGTGGCTTATTACAACCTGCATTTTCAAAGACCATCAAAGGTCTTCAGCCATCTGGAATCAGCAGGCCTGTGCAGGTACTCATTACTATTGAAAATTAAATCCATGGATTCAGCTGAGCATCCAAACAGCAAACCACATATATATTTCAAAAGTGTTCTTCAGGCTTGTTCGTCATTGAGAAATGGATGATAGCAAAGGAGCTCCTGAATAAAATTGGTAAGAAATTTTTGGACAATGTTTAGCAAAATGCAAAATCTAATTGATCCTAAATCTTTGCAGAGATACACTCATTAATTTTCCTTAAGTGAACTTTATGGATTTGCAATACTTAGGAGGAGAAAAAAGGTAAGCAAGCAACAAGGACCAAGGGCTTTCAGTTTTCAGACAACAGAAGAGCAAAGCACAGTTCACAGCTTCTCAGAAGTGTCTATGTGCACACTTTTGGACTCCTTAATAGACAGATAGCAAGTGGTACCTGTTTTGTTGACATCACATCCTGGATAAAGTGTTGGGAAGAGAAAAAGTCATGCTTTAGTCCCCAGAATTTCAGGCCAGTACTCTGTCCTCACCCTCTTTTCCTCTCCCTGACCTTCTGCACACCCTGGGAAGCATAGATGGGAGCAAAGGAAACCAGTCAAAAGTTTAACACCTTAACCTACATCCACACTGAATGAAGGTGGAAGAGGAGCACAAAATGCCCCTAATGGAATACCACAATGAAAGTCACATAAACCCAAGGGTAAAGGCCATCAGAAAAATAAGCTCTTAAAGTGTGATTATGTCATACCAAGATCATTTCAGAACCTGTGATAACTGGGGATAAAACAGCAAAAGAGATACATTATTTTGGTGTTGGAAATGGTGAAGCTTTAGGCACTGCCACAGGACAGGGTGACAGTGAGACTAAACAGTGGAAGAAATATTAAAACCAATTAAAAATAATATTGCAATTTAGGACACTTGGTGCTGTTAATCCAGCCAAAATAGTTTCAGAAGCACCAAAACTGCTTATGCAAAAGCCATTTTCTGAGAAATTGTTGTTGAGTTCTTACAGCATTTTCACAGAGTGACAGTAAAGGCTGTTACGTTAATTCAGAAAGTGCACAGTAATGGCTTAGTTATTACCAAATAATTCCTGTATTGCTAATTACATGGAGCATTTTGAATAAATTATTCATATACAGTTTAACCTTTTTAAAACAAATGTTTTTAATCAGTTTTTTATCCGTTCTATGCAGCCTGTTTTCTTCAAGTGCATACTCCCAGAGTAAATAATACTGATGCTAGTAACTAACATGGGCTATTTTGGGGCAAGGATACTAGAAATATCCATTCTTAACTATGTATGGGCACCTGGAAATGCTAAATCGTTGCACAGACTATGCAGTAAGTAGCTTCAGCAATAAAACTGACTGTAAATTAATTGAATCTTGTCTTTGACACAATGATGGATCATGTACAGTCAAAGATCTGACACATTACAGGTTAGAAGGGACTATTCCTCCACCTTACTTTCTCTGTTTTTCAGAAATCATATGGCAATTTGCCTAGAAAATCTCTAAACTGTTGGTTGGTAGACTTGGCAAGTTTGTTTTCACTTGAAGTTTGAATTGTAGTTGAGGCATTATGAAAAGCTGCCTAACTGTCTACGTGCTGAGGACTTTTACAATGCAGTATAAATTAACTTACAGGATTACCAATGATTTATATGTGTTTTTCCTAGTCTTCTAAGTTTTGCTAAGATTAGATTTTCATTTATTATTTATTTCCACACCTCTGCAAAGATAAAAAGTGAATTATTCATTTCTGTGTCATAGACTCATATGGTTGGGAGGGATCTCAGAGGCTATTTCATCTATCCCCCTACCCTTAGAGATATCAACAGCACATGTGTTAGCCCTCACATGCATATTTCCTTATTCTTCTGTAGGTGCTTTAGCTTAAGCCAAACCCCGTGAGCAAAATGTGGGCACTGAGTGGGATTTCCACTTTGCTGGAACTTCATTTCAGTTTCTATGATGTAGATGTCTACAGCTGAGCAATTCACTCTAGGCTCCTTTTATACTCACCAAAGAACATGCCACCTCCTTAAAATCAGCAGTGCTCAGGGCACAGGTGGTCTCACTACAAAATGGGTACTTACTTTTGACCAAATGAATTGCTTTCTAAACTCTATATTGGAGAAGACTCCTTTGTGTACAGCAGGCGTGCAGACAGCTCATCTTGTAGGTGCCAGAATAAGGTGATTCTGGCATCCTGTAGGAGATGGAGATGAAGGTACAAATTCCGAGTGATTCCAGAGATAATGGCTTTTAGTTGTGTGCTGCTCCCATGTATCCATCTAATACCCATAACGATAGGACAGGCTTATCCCATCTGGTCTCAGTCTTCCTCTTCAGAATCTAATACAGCTCTTCCAGGACAAGGAATATCTCTTCCTTTGTGTTTCAGTCTCTGCTGGGACTTCTAAGTGCTATTGGAAAGCAATTAATACCAATAACATATTATGCTTGTAATAAACGTGACCTTTATGTACAGAAAAGCTACTCACTTTTATTCCTGAGCATGCTAGATGCAAGAGCAACCATATCCTACACCAGGAATTCTTCTATACCAGAGAATTTCTGACCCATTGAAGGAAAAGGGAGTTTTGCAGCCACAATTTTAACTGCAATCTATTATTAAACTCAACAAGAGCAAGGTGTGATGACAGGGTGCAAGGTACCAGGTTTTTATCAGATAACTGTAGAATTAGACACAGAGGGAACTCTTCTTAGATTTTAGAGGATTTTCTTAGGAATTGTTTCTCTGTCTGCTTTGCCAATATGGTATCCATTTCTCACAAGCTTAGAGTTCATGTTGTGTCATTGCTTGTATCCACCCATGCTAGATCTAACAGCTAGCAAGCATTTTGTGATATTCACTTTACATTCTCCTTTATTCATAGAAATGCTCCTTTACAGCTTCATTTTAAAGGCTTATCTATTTTATAGAAACTAATGTGTTTTTCATTTTCTAGTATTTGGTATTACATGCAGATAGTAATCTTTGCACATTTTTTTGAGGGAAGGGTTATTATTTTTCTTTTTATCACATGGATGTCTGTAAGTAACATGTAAAATTATCTCTACTCTTGTAGAATTGTAGACACAGAGTGCTTGACTGCAAAGCTCTGTAATTTTCATGTTGGTTTTTTTTTTTAATACCCTGCATTTAAAGTTTCACATCTGGAGAGCTGAAGAGGATGAAAAATAAAAAGCTTACCATGTTCTCAGGAAAACAAAAGAGAAGTGGGTGGCTCTAGATAAAATGCCTTGTACCTCTGACACTGATTATTTTGTTTGGGGTGCATAAGGCTCTAAAGGAGAGAGTCCATTTGGGAGAGACATTCACACTCTGAAATTGCCCAGTACAATGGGTTAGTCTTTGGCTGAAGAAAGAATTCAGCTAAATTCAGCCAGAAATGAATGTTGTGTTAAGCAAAGAATACTGCATTCCTGAATGGATGTTAAATGATGTGTCAGGCAGCTCTAAAGCATACCCTTTAAAATAAAAGATAGTATTGCTTCCATGTCCTACTTGCTTATTTGTGCTGAAGCATCAGTGACAAAATATGGATTGTTCCTCTGATTCATCCGAAACAAAGCTTTGATTATCCTCAGCTGCCAGGAGAACTAAACCCCAGGTATTATCACAAGACAGACATACTTTCAATTTGAGACATAATTTACACTGAATACGTGGTCAAAACATTTGTAGCTGACCTGGGCATAGGCAGAACCATAACTGGAGCCAAAGATAGTTTTCAAGTAAGTTTGTTTTGTTTTTTAATTTCATGTGCATTTCCATCCAAACTTTGAAAGGCACCTTTTCCTACATAAATTAGAAGGATTTCTCAGGGAATAGGTGGATATTTGTGTGTAGAAATGAGGAATTATGAGATTTCACTATAGTCAGCCTAAAGGGAAGGCATGTTTTCTTACAGGTCAGTGAAAACAAGGTTAATAGAACTTCTTGTTGAATAATCAAAAAGCAATGTAATATACATCCACATAAATCCTGTCTGATTCAATATTTGCTTTAATTAGGCTTGCTGCAGCACTTACAAGGGCTAGTGATCCCTTTAGAGAATGAGCAGTTCAGATTAGGATTCCACTGAAAGACTTGTTGTAGTTGTCAATTAAAAAAAACCCTCCCCCACTTTCTCTCTTCCTTGCAAGGAAAACAAAAAAACACCAAAAATCAAAACAAACGAGCAAAAAAGAGACAAAAAACCCAACAAGCAAACAATAAAAGAAATATCAAACTTCAAGCATTAAAATAATATTTTCATCATTAAGTACTTATGAAAAATAATTCAAAGCATGGTATAATTTTGGGGAAGACTTATCTAAGGGACAGAGAGGTTACACAATTTAATCTAGGTAATGTGACATGTTAAAGGGAGGGTCAGGACTGGAAAATAAGAGTTTTTCTTGTTTCTATTTTTTTAATTCTGGGAATATGCATAAATGTCATCTCATATTTAAGAATAGCATGGGAACAATCCACTACTGCTGATTTGGTGAGGTTTTTTAAGCATTCCAAATGGGTAGTGTTAAGAATAATTTAGACAAAAAGCAATGCTTCCAATTTGTGGAAAAAAATCCTTGTTCTTTCGAAAAAGACTGAATTGGTCTGAAAATGTTTTATGCCAGAATTTTCAGTGGAGTAGAAGCTCTCAAGAGGCATTGAAATTGGCAGTCTGGTTATATGTATTTTTCTACATGGATATCAGATTTAGAGGGCTGCAGCAGGAATTTCATAAGCTTCATGGTTTTAGGGCAAATCACCCAGGAAGACTACCCCAGAAGTGAGGACCTCATATCTCCATGGTGTCTGACTTTAAGTGCTATTCTGCCTCACAGCTAAACTAGTGTCAGCAGTGTCTCACTGAAGGCTGCATCTAGATTGAGACATCTAATTTCTTTTTGTTACCTTTGCCCAAAAATTTCCAATCACTACTAGCATAAAGCAAAACAAAACCCTCTTTCTCTTGTTGGTTTTAAGAGGGCAATTTGATAAGCATTGGAAACATCTATTAAACCTCTTACAAAGCTTTCTCTTTCCTCAGAGCATAATAAAATAGACTTCAGAAGTTAGAGTTTTAAATGAGACAATAAACTTCACTGTGTTCAGGAACTGGACTAAATGATCCTTGTGGGTCACTTCCAACTCAGGAGGTTCTATGATTCTGTGTTGATTTCTTTTTAGGCTTTTTTCAGATCATTGCTAGGATAAGACTTACCATTCATAGTTTCAAAACCAGGCAGCAGAGTATAATTGGTGGATGTGGGTTTCTAATGTTTCCAAAGCATTCCCTAGCATATATATATATATATATACATATGCTGCTAGGTAATTATCTGTGCTTCTTTTAGGGAGAACAAAGATTCTGCTTTGGGATTAAAATCTTTACTCCTCTACATCAGCAGGTGTTTACAGATCTGACATTGTAAAGCATCCTTCAGGTACCTTGCTCTTTGCATTCCACTTCCTAAGTATTTCTGTGTCAGAAATACTGAGGGACTGGAGTTTCTGGTGGTCTTAGGCAAAGAAAATGCCATAGACCTTGTCTGTTCTTTGTTGTTGTTGATGCAAAGCAGAAACCAGGCAAAGCAAAGGAGGAGACACAAAATGGGAAAGTGTTTTAAAGGCATGGTAAAGCTAAAGTGGAAAATTTCAGGAAACAATCATGAAAGCAGAAAGAGAAACCATAAAATGACAAAGAAAAATAAACCCAAGAAATGTTGTAACAATTCCAAGCATCTTATTTACAGGAAAGTGCTTGTAAATATGCCTTCCATATGCTTATAAATATTAATGTTACATATTGAACATATAATAAAAAGGCAAGCAAAGAAAAGAATCTAGCTTTAATGTGATTGTGGTTTTTCTAAGCTGTTGCACTTTTTAACATTGACTTAATACACCAGGAATCTAACTGAGCATGAAACTTAAGCATATGCTGAAATTTAAGCTTTTCAAGGATCCCATTCACTGTTATAGCTGATTAAAGCAAATATATGTTCAAATATATTACTGGATTAGGGTTTCTGGGGACAGGTTAACTTTCTGTGCCTACAAAAGAAGGTAATGTTTTAAACAACATCAATTTCTCTCATGCAAAGTCTTTCTGTGAGAGTATAAGTTTCTATGCAAACATTTTGGATTTCTTTTCAGCTGAATCTCTTCCCATATTAGTTGATTTTAACTGGAAAATGAAAGCCAGCTTTTCAGGATAGACTATTTTTATCTGGGATGCATCCTACAGTCCTACTGCATTCCTCTTTGCAAAATTCTTAATTAAGGAAATAGATTTACAAGAGGAAGGGAACATTTTCTGCACCACACACTGAAAATTAATGAGGATGGGAGGTTGAATTGAAAGGATGGAGCTTGGAAAATATAGAGCAAAATTGCATATGCACAGGATTATTACTCCAGTACATCCACTAATTAATCATAAAAAACAAGGTGATTGCAAATACCAGATTTCCTAGTCTGTGTTCTTGTTTGCTAGCAGATATCTTCTTAAATCCTGCTGATATTATGACTTCTTTGACACGTCACTCAGATAAGGATATATCAGCAGCATCAGTGCCAAATTGCACAATTAATCTAAGGTGACCTGAGTAATTCAGCTAAATGAGGCATGATCTGAATATGACAAGGTAAAGGCATGCAGAAAAAGGGAGAAGAGCACGAAAGGAGAGGGTCTTAGCTCAAAACAAGACACAAGAGATTCTGGTTCAGTATTTCCTTGTGGTTTTTATGTTTATTTGCATCTCTGTGCAGAGTGGATGTTACACAATACAAAAGAACAAGAAAATGAAAATGCATCTCAGTGATACTATTCAATGATAAAGTAGGACAGGGCTATAATTTAGCACATGGGACAAGGTTATGCTAAAAAGCAGCCAAAAACCCCTGTGCTTTAGCTCTACTATCTCTGCCCTCTCAGAACTCTTTGCTGTAACCTCAAGCCTGACTCTCACAGATTTGTATAAAGATGACAGTCAATTGAATTTCTATTTCAACAGCCCTAATAGCTCATCATCTTTTTTTCTGTCTGATTCATTTATGTCATTCCATGGTACATTTTCTCCAGCTGAAAATCCTGTATAAGATTTTCTTACCCCATCATGCCCCAGGCACCTCCAGCCCATGGCTCACCAGAATAATTCAATACCTGCTCTACCAGTGCTCCTTTTCCAGAGTTGCATCATAACTCAGATTGCTGAAGTGAACTGAGTTTCAAAACAAACAAACAAACAAAAAAAACAAACAAAAAACCCAAAACAAAACAAGAGCACAGAATTTGGCAGAAATAGGGGAAAAAAGAAGAAAATCTTCAAGGTGTTGTGAAACCACAGTCAGAGAGGATAATGTACAGGGCAAATAGCAAAAGAGAAAGTAGTGGTGAATGACAACTAACTTTACTCAGTTATAGGCAGAGTTTAGAGATCTGTCTAAAATATGTAAAAAAAGAAATGGAGGAGTCCAAGTGCCCTAATAAATCAAAGTTCCCTAATAAAAAGATCCTCATTTCTCCTTCTACTGATGCAGTATTCAGAGGAATGAATAATTCCTTGGGTTTGCTACAAGAGGAGCAGACATGTGCTAAAGTAGCAACATTATATACCTTTGATGATGCTGGGACATCTTTCAGACAATTATCTCTTTTTGTATAATTGCTATTAGCATCACAGTTCAGAGTAATTTTAAAGGTATCCTTATCTCTTTCTTACATCTCTCCAATAAATCTTATCTGCTGGCTTTGTGGAGGAGGAGGCAGTATAGAAGACTATTGTAAGAGCTGTTTGCTTTACTGGAAGAGGTAAAATTTACATGTTACAGTTAATCCAGCTGCTGCAAACATTTCTTTTTTTCACATGCAATTCAGTAAGTCTTTTTTACAATTTTCATATTTTATTATTTTATGAAGAGAGCTCTTGCAGTCCATTATAAGCTACTAGCAGAATCAATTAAACATGGCACAGTAAAACTGCAGAACAAAGGACAGAAGCTTTGCAGGATAGTGTGTTCAATTAATTATTCCATTGCAAATTAGAGGCAATTAAGAGTGGAATCTTTTCCATTGATTTGTGCTAGTTTATCTGTGATTGATCCAGTAGATGAATTGTATAAAAAGACAGAGAGAAGGAGGAGAAGTGGAAAAACTTCTAAGAAATTAAACTTACTTGTATTTGTTTAAGCTCAAGAAACCATGTCAGCCATTTCTCAGATGTGAAAATTGAAGCAGGGGTTGAGAATGGCTAAGGTGAACAAGACAGCTAGCTTTTAATTACAGCAATTTGCTGTATAGGACAGGAATAGGCCTGACCAAATAGCTTGTGGTTCTGGTGAAGCTTTGCACTGTGTTCTGGAGGCCATGAAGGTCATAACCATCTCCTGCAAATACCCAAGGGGAACATGTAGGCATTTTTCTGTGTGGTATTTAAATGCCTTTGAGACAGCAGTGATGGAAGCAGCTCATTGGCAATTTGAATCCTGTGAAAATCAGATGTGTGAATTGGAAGGAGAGAGACCACAAAACCCACCTTAAAGGAAGTTTGTAATAGCCTGGAAGCATAGGCAATACTTTCTAACTTGTTATCTTGCCAGAAACACTTTGTTCCTAAGCCTGAATATCTCTGACTGGTTCACAGTTCTCCCAGTCACATGATTCCTGAAGAGACAATTTTTTCACCATATACTTTCCTTTTGGTAGACTGTAGTTTATTCAACTATCCTGATCCAGCTCCTAAGCTGGAACTAGAAAGCAAGGTCACAATGCTGCACTTGAGAAAAACACATATACAAAGGCAGTCCTTGAGATATTTATTGTACAATGGGTAAAGTACCCATAATAAAATGCCATTATGGTATATTAGGTTTTTTGTGGACTGTGAAATGCTTTGAATGTGAAGGGAATTGCTGCATTTCCAAACCCTTTAATACTCCCAGTTTTGCTGCCTCTGAAAAGACACTAATGCTAGAGAAAGGAAAAAAAATATATTTAAGGCATTTTTTAGATACCTATAAGGTACCATATTTATGAATGCATGAGAAAACAGACTACTCAATAAATTGTTACTTGGACCTGAACAGCTATGAATCAGTCAGAAGCTGTTACTGTCTGATGGCCATCTAAGAAAGTGAGTGAAATAATCTACATCCCTGTAGGCAGAACAACATCCTAGTAGCCATGCTATATACTCTGCTGTTACTCCTGCTGCCATTCTCAACACTCAAAGATGGAAATGACCTTAATTTTCTCCCATTGAGGCCACTTCTCCACATCAAGGCTGAGTTGCCTTGACATGCCAGTGTGGGTAACAGTGAACTTGCTGCACTACACGTGACTTGCAGAGCACAGCAAAGATCTGAGACTACAAAGGCTAGCAGCGTGCCCACTTCTACCATCAATAATATCAGACACAAACACACAGCAGAATCCCATCGTGCTGGATGTAAAGTGCATTTATGTACAGCTATAAGGTCATGAATGAGATTCCACAGGGAAGGGGGTTAATCAATCTCTTCAACAGGTTTTTGACGAACTTGATTTTTCTTCCTTTCCGTTCTCTAACATGTCGGTTCCACCTCTCTGAAAGGAACAAGTGTGAGGATAAGGTGGAACAGTAGGAAGGCACAGATGGATCCGTTAGAGCTTCATTGTACAGACCCACCCGGAGCTGCTGAGTTATGCAACTCCTTCTCTGCACACACGTTTTTGGACCACAGCTGTAGCAAATGCATCATTCCCTTGTTAACATTTTAAGTGCAAAGAGCAGTGCTGTCTTGCTGAAAAACCAAAGCCTGAGCATAATGAATTGCATTACTGAGCTGATTCATTTCTGCTCCTTTAGGCTTGCGTAGAGATGCTTTTTTTTATGCTAGCTCCTCACAACTCATAATGACTCTTACATGTGGTTGTACCTACTACACATCCAACTACCTGTCTCTCTCTTTTTAAATGCATAATCATACCTCTGGATATTCATATATAGGTGCACATAGAGATACTTACAATAAATAAGCAGTATGGCAGCCTAGGTGGCAAACGATCCTTGTACATTGATAAAGAACATTTGCTTTTATGTACTTTATATATTTCTGTATTTGTTAGTTCATAACACTGCAATTGCAGAATTCATTTTAGCATTAGTAATGTGTCATTTCACAGATACACTGTAATACTCAGACTCAGAGCAACTGGTAGGATTTAGAATATTTTCAACATAGACCTTTCAATGAATTTTGTGGCAAAGTAGTTCCAGAAAAATAATGAGTTTCTTAAATCTGCTCTATGCAATGGTTACAGATCTCTGGCATCTCAGTGGCAGCCCTATGTCTTCCTTTGCTTAAACAGGGAATACTTGGATCGTGTTTCATTTCTCTGGAGGGAAATAATCATCCTGCAGCAAGAAAAGTAGCCCACCATTGTTAAGTGTTCTCACTATAAATCTCAGAAATTGTTTTCTGAAGCATCTTAGGGTCATTTTAATTGTGGGCACTCATTCCCTCACACAACAGCCCCACAGAGTGTACGTTTTATTAGATCATTCCTTCAAGCTCTGACTGGAGTTCCCCAAAAGTGCTTGTAGTCTGAAAAGTGACAGTCAAATGACATTGTAGGTTCCTGTATGTCTTCTCCCAATGGATTCCAGATCCAATTTTCTCACTTCATGAGTGAAAAGATGCTTCTTTTCTCTTTTCCCTCTTGCAAACACAGCCTATGATCTGAAACCCGAGTGAGGTTCTTCTTACCACATGCCTCATTATCAGAAATAAAGGTTCTGCAAGCAGAGTTTTACCTTTCCTAATGATAAGAATAGATTTTCATTTAGTATTCACTTTTGACTTTATTCCTCTAATCGTACCAAGTCTTCTTCCTGTCAACAAGACAAACACAGTAAGGGCCAATATCTGAAAAAGAAGAGGTCACTCTTACAAAGTCATGTGTCATAGTGTAACAGCATTTCCCAGAGATTTGTTAATGTGTCAAGAGAAAATTGGGATGTGGAAGATAGCAAAGTTTGTTTCTGAATTTCTTGGCTTGAAAGATCAACTTGAAATAACATCAGAACTGGACTCTAATGCCAGCAGGGAGCCTCACTACTTTGTAAGAAAAAAGCCCACAGTTTATTTTATTTTTTATTTTTTTAAACATAGACGAGTAGAGTGTTTGGGTTTAGACTCTTGACAGCATCATTTTTATTGAAGCAGTCATCATTTCCCCCCCCTATTTTTTGCTGAACTACTGTGGAGACCAAGTGTTTCCTTCAGGGCAGTGTGGGGTAGCCAACCAGGATCAGTCTAATGGGATTACAAGTGACATTTCCCTGGCCCTCATTCCAGGTAGATGTTTCTGCATCAGTAGGCTCTTTTCAATCCCTCACTCATCTCTCAGAAAGCCAAGAGGCTGTTTCCAACAATTATCTTGACCATATCTGAGCAGGCCAAACTGTAGTCAGTTCATATTATTCTGTCATCTTGGCACTAGAGGTGAATGAAAGTTGCATTTAAAAGCAATAGAGGAGAGAACGTAAAAATTAATCTATCTTATTACTATTAACGATACAATATCAGCCAAATACAATGATCATAAAATAGGCATGAACTAAAATCAAGGGGTGTGAAACAAATCCTTTAATCTCCTTGTTTCACATCCCACTGCTGTATTTTATGGTAGATTGTGCAAAATGCTCTCTGTGCTCCTGCAGTTGCAGGACATTTTCTTTTTAATGTGTATGTTGCTGTTAACCTCACTGTCTCTACAAAATCTCATAGTTCATTGCAAAATGTAGTGTAATGCACTTCACTATTCAGATTAGATATGGGTGATTATAACACAATAATTGTGTGCATGTGCTATACATCTCTACAATCAAGCCATTCTTTTTTAAATATTAAATGGCCTCTTGGGGCAAAAAGTAGGTTAATCAAAATAATACTGTCAAGTAGAGAGTACAGACCTTTTTATAAAAGAAAATTAAGTAGAACTGGTAATTATAACTAGTGTACAACCTTTCAATGTAGTCAATAAGAAAGTCAATTTGCTTAAAATAATGAGGTATTCTGGCATGAACAATCTGTTCATACCTTGTTCCCAAGAGTCTCCAGAGGGAATCAGAGCCCTAGCTGACATTTGATACTTTCTGTCAATTTATCAGCTCTGTGTCAGTCTGAGTTTGTAAGATGGTGGTAGGAGGATGCTTGGGGACTGATACGAAAGTGGGAAAACATATTTGGTTTCTAGTGCCTAAGCTTATCCTTATTAAAAATAAATAAACCCCTCACATTTCCATCCATGCTCCCTCCAAAATTGATTTGGGATGTTTAGACAGGATATTAAACTAACAAGATTAACTAGGGTAGTAATAATAATAATAATAATAATAATAAATGCTAGCAATATTTGGGAGAGGTGAGGTAATCTTAAGCTTCAGGCTTCACTAATGGATATCTGTGTGCAAACTAATAAGTATTGGAGAAAGCAAATTACCTCCCATTTGCCATTTCACTCTAAGGTTGCTCCTGTGCTGCCAGGGAAGCTGTCAAGTGCCAGTCTTGGTAAGACAAGACACTGGCTGAGGTCAATTTGGTGACCAGAACAAGTTTTTTCTGCATCTAGTAAATTTATGGATTTAAACCCAAATCATGGAGGCTTGTGCTCCCTTCTGCTGCCTTATCTTCAAACACATTTGCTTTAGTAAGCTTATCTTGGGGAATAGAAACAAAGAGCCAAGTAATTAGGAAAGTCTCAGGGTGACAAAAAGTTGTGATTGTGACAAGTTACCCTTCTGGTTTTGATATACTGTAGAAATGCAGACATCCCTACAAATAGATAGTGCTCCATCAAAAAGCAGTATTATTGGGAAAGTGGTCTGGAAAAGAGATATTTGTACATATGCCACGTGGAGGTCACAGCTAACTAATGGTTTGTGGTTAATGAGCATTCATAGTGACTCATGGTAATATTTACTAGTTTTAAGTTGTGTTGCCTGTTTGACTGGTGTGGGGAATCATCAATGTCTAAATGGAGACAGTTTTCAGATCACCAACATCAGTCTTTCAGCTGATGAGAGGCAACTCCAGGTTTTGTAGGATAACTGACATTGTTGCTCAAGAAGACAGTTAGCCTAAGGAAGGGCTGGAGCTGGTCCATAAACTCTAGAAATGAAGCAAGTCCTTGCCACCATCATCTTTCAGAAACAATTCCTGAAGAAATACCTGTGAGACTAAACAAGTAACACTACCTTTCTTTAGTAGTGGCAATGTTACAAAAACAGGGGGGAATTAAGTCTTGGTGATACTTTTGGCTTTCAGGCACAGTCTGAAAATCACTTNCAGAAAGATCTCACTGAGGGCAAAAAGGGGTTGAAGGAAATGAGGAGCAGAAAACTCTGAAAAGGGAGAGGACAACAATGTCATCTACCCATTTCAAAGGCTGTCTAGTTAACTGAGGAATTGAAATGTCCTTTGAAAAAAAAGGCTTGGGAGCATTGGTAAGCAGGGCAAGACAAAACCACAAATAGCAGGTACTCAGGAGCAAGCACTATAGTTCTGGGGCTTCTTGTATGCAGCCTTATGCAGTCATCCCAAGCACTGCCAGCTTGTACAGAGCCCAGTGCAGGACCTGGGACCTGGGCAGCTAGCAAAATCCTTGCCCTCACCAGTGCTTTGCCATAATTGTAACAGAAAGCTGCCCCATTTCCTCCAGCCTCTGATGAGCTCCATGCAGGATGTTCGTTTATCCTGGCAGGGGAGAAGGTTAAAAAATTTGTTTTCCCAGGCCTTGGGAAACATGCAGAGTTCTTGGGAACATGCAGAGCCATGCAAAGCCTGGCAGCTTTTGACCTTCTCTGCATGGGTGCAGAAATCATCTATAAGATCTTATCCTTTCATGAGATGAAATGCCTTCCCCAGAGATATTACTGTGTGTCTTCTGGGCACAAACATGGATGCAATGTGTGCATCAAATTGGAAGTGCTCTGCAAAGTCACAGAACCCCAAAAATTTCCCTCAGGGAAGCTTTAAAACACCTGATCCCTAGTAGTGTCTAGTCTATTTTGAAGGTAAATGTTTGCTCTTCAGAAGGGTTTTTAATGTCTCTTGGGGGTAAGTGTCATCCCTAGCAAGGCCACTAGCACTGCCTTTTGGTTTGGCTGGAAAATAGATATATTATGAGTTCTTTCCAGGAACATTCATCACCACATTGCATCTGGTCTAGTGAGTGGCAATAGCTACAGGACAAACAGCTTGCTTTAGAGAGAGGAGTCTGGGTTCAAGTGCAAACCTACAAGGCATTTGGAAGAATTTGGAACATTTTCATCTATATTGTCCAATTGACTGCTCATTTGGTATTCTTTGGTTTTGGAAAACTTCCTAAAAATGCCTTAAACATATTTGTTTTTCAACAGACAAGAATCTTCATCAATTGATGGATATGAAACTGAATTGTCTCATATTGCAAACAGTAAACACTAACTTAAAAGTACAAGCTGCTCTTCAAAATGTTTCCAGGGTCATCTACAGGACAAAAGAAATGCAAAACTTTTTTTTCCTTTTTCACTGTATCTATACTGCACAAGGTGGGATTCATTTGACCACACATGGGTTTCTGGATATACACAGACACATGAAATACTGATTTCAGCATTTCAACAAGTAACTCCAAACTCCCTTTGTAGAGAGATAGTCAATACATCCAAAAGTCTCATCTTATTTTAGACAGCTACATTTCATTAGGTAAGTTTTGACCTTAATTTCCATTGACTCTCATGGAGCCCAGCTTCTCATAGCTCCAAAGCCTGAGCTCAGACTTAGCACTCACCTTTCATTAGATAAATCCCAGTTTGTGTTTCTGACTCTCCAATTTAATAGTTTTCTAACCTTTAAGATAAAAAAGTTTGGTTTTTTTTTTGTGTGCAGAAGTAGGAATTATGCCCAGAGCTTTCCTTAGGAAAGAACAGTTCAGCCTGTCCACCATACCAGGGAATTCTTCATGTTGTCAGACATGGCTGGTTATGGATATATCAGTCCTTGTGTGTTTTGAGGTCTCGTCCACCCAGTGTGCCTGGGTTTCATCCACTCAGCAAAATAGCCCCTATCCCTCATTATCAAGTAGGCTGATTTCAGCCTTCTTTCCTCTCCCCTTTTTCTAGTCTTTATATATAGATTTATATGTAATTCTCTGTATTAAATTGTGACAGTAACTTACAAAAAAAATTACAGGTTTACTGTTAACCAAAGGTTCAGTGATTTCACATATTCACTTAGTGAGTCAGTACCAGAAAGGCCACGTATCTCCTTTCTCCATCCTGTGCTTCTGACAGCCAGCAAACTGCCTCTTCATGGCATGATGAACACAGGCAGTGCACATTAAGAATCATTGACTGCATCCACAATCCACTCTAAGAATGTCTTTCACTCTGCTAGATCTCATTGCTCAATTATAACCTAGTCACTTATATTTTGCTGTTCATCATCAGAGGTTTCTTATCACATGTGGCATTTGCTTATTAAGGCTGAGTTGTTGTTCCCAGGATTCAGGCAAGGGTTAACATCAGTAGGAGTTGCATTTTCATTCTGTAAAAATGTCTTTCTGAAGCATGACTAAAATGATCATCTCCTGTTAAAATTTGCTTCTTGAAGAACTGAAAGGCATTGTCAAATAAAAATGAAAACTTCCAAAGCTCCCAGTTAAACCAACATAACAGGCATGCATTAAATCAATTAGCTGTAAAGCCAACTAAATCAAGCTATCCTGCTTTTATTTTTTTTTTTTTAAATAAACCACAAATTCTCACATTTGCATTTGCATTTGCTGCCTGATTTGTACTCAAAATGCTGAAATATCCGGTGACCTCTTTCTGAAACTGAAAGTAACATGCAAAACACATGAGAATGTTTTTAGTATGTTGTCTTAAAATACCTTTTATAGATTTGTCAGTCTTCCTTGCTTCAAACACACGTTCCCATTTACCACATTCCTTGTGGGATTTAACACCGTGCCACGCGGAGGAACTTTGACTTGTGTTGGACCCCTGTAAAAATCAATATCAAAGCACAGAATGTTCTGCAATGGGGAATGCTTATTAATGTGCAGTTGAGGGGAGCAGTGAAAATGACCCATCTTAATGCTGTTGACAGCACATTTGTCTTGGTGTCTCATTGGTTTTAATTTGTCATCTGATAAATGTCCATTTATGTAATGGAGAGTTAAGTGCTCATTAGTTTACATTTAGCTTTGTGTCTACAGTCAGGTCAGGCTGCTGAAAGTGATGTTACATGAAAGCTATTAATAGTCACAAAAGGTTATTTCAATAAAACCAACTGAAAGGAAGTATTATATTTGTAACTGTTCAAATAAATTCATCATTTGGCTACTTGATTGACTCTAATGTCAACATAATAGTTTTTCTCAGTGCTTTTAGAAGATCTGGAATTTCATACCCCTTGATGTCCAAGAACCTTTGAATAAAATGTTTATCAAATCAAATTTTAGAAACGTGGAAATAAATATGGAAATGAACCTTTATTCCTGGTGAGCAAAGCAGGTGCTAGAGAACACATATGTAAAATTACTAATTTATGTAGTGTCCTGTGTTCTGTAGTGCAAAGCTACCTATGCTTTCTCTCTCTCTCTTTCTCTCCCTCTCTTCGTCTTACAATGGAGTTATTGATGCTACTTATAATGAAGATGTTACAGTAGAAATCATTAGTTCTAGGGCTTTCTTCTGAGACCTGCCATATGTCATGAACAACAAGGAAAGCATAAACAATAGCATAATCCTAACTCATTCAGGAGCTGGGCAGGATATTGCGTGTGAACTTTTTGTGTAATAGTAAATTTTTCTGCCATCTTTCTGTCAGTATCTTAATGAAGAAGTTATCCTGTTCATGTTTTGGCATGGGGTAAGAATGTGCATAAGATCAAGCTATATACTGAACTACAGAGTCCAAACTGAGGTGCTGCTGAACCAGCCCTGCCAAGAATCTCTTCTCTAAGCTCATCTATTAAAGCCACTGAATCTGTTAGGATCCAGTAAAATCTCTTTGACAGTGTCATCCTGCCAATTTTGGCTTCTTCCACTTTGCCACAAGTTATTACTTCACTCTACATGTTAACTCTGACTTCTGCAGCTGAAGCTAAAATAACTTCAGTCTCAAATCCTTTTAAACACAGGAAGATAGAAGAGAGCTTACTGTGTGATGCACAGCATTACTGACACCTTAAAACAATACATGTTATGCCTTAAAAGCAATCTTAGGCCAAGCTACACACTCACTTAGAATCCATTCTGCAGCTGTGTTAATCATACTGAAAAAGCTAAGGTGCAATTGTATAGCTTTGAAAGGTGAAAAATGAAAAAAAAAAAAAAAAAGAGGACAATGAACTGCAGAGAGAATTATTTTCTCTGTATTTTTTAAAAACTAAGCAAAGAGTTTAATCCAAATGACCTCTTCAGTTAGAACTGTATGGTTGAAGTCTTAACCTCAGCTTTCCTATTGATTGAATATGGTTGACTTCCTTCATGAAGTACCTTGATTTTCACAAATTTTCAGAAGTCCCAAGAGTTAAGATCTGAAGACAAAACTTCTGGCTGGTTTCTAGAGCAATACTTATCTCACACACACCCTGAGGTGAGTCTCTAAGTACACAATATTCCTCGGGCAAACAATCCATGCCCCCATCCCTCACAACTTATCAAGTTTCAATCCTTCAGTAATGCTCATCATTTCATGAGAAGTCAGGACTTCTTCACAGAAAGTGAAGGGATCAGGTGAGGTTATTTTGTTTGCTGAAATCAAAATGTGAAGCCAAACTGTTCCATGAACTACATCCCTTTCTACTTCTT
The DNA here is from genome assembly GCA_013396975.1 of Bucco capensis. Lineage (NCBI taxonomy): Eukaryota > Metazoa > Chordata > Aves > Piciformes > Bucconidae > Bucco > Bucco capensis. Next base: position 140,192 of record VWZO01012345.1, read on the forward strand.
TATAGCCATAGTATTTAGGATCAATTCTTTGATATAAATTTCCCTCTGATAGCTATATGATATAATAAATTTAACACATAGGAGATGACATTTTTATAATTTTAAGCTTGTATGGTTTACTGTGCAATACTGTTATATTTCTTTCTTAGTGTCCTCTGTCTTTTAAGATATCCTCATATAAAAAATTTATGTAGATAATCTTGACCTGCCCATAATTATATGGAAAGCTAGTAAACAAAAAGTAAACTGTACTATTTGGAAGCATTTTTTTTCCTCCAGTTCCAATTTTAATGATAAAAGAACCTCAAATTTGCCTGTGCCTCTTGAATTCTTCTGTTAAATATCTAAAAACAACCAAACACTTGTTACACAACCTGCAACATCAAATAATCTTTCTCTGTAGCATAGTTTCTTGTGTTATATTACATATGAACTAGGTAATTAGCTGGAAGCAAGTACTCATTATCATTTTCCATGAACCTGCAAGTAGGGTGGTATCTCTTCAAACAAAACATCAAGTATTTTTAAGGAGCTGTTTATAACAAAGAAAGTGTCTCTAACAGGGAAAATGCTCTTAGAAATAATTGCTCTCAGGCTAAAAAAATTCTCTGCACCAGGGCAGAGATAAAAAAAAATAGAGATTATATCTAAATTTCACAGGATTTAATTAATATAATCAATCAAATAAGGCATTGAAGAGAAAGTGATATTCAGTATCTATAGAGGAGAAAATGATAGTAAACTGTGAGGACTGTTAAAATAACAACACATTGACTGCTACAACAACATGGAAAATAATCTTATGTAAAATGGAGAGCTTGTAGCACAAAGACAAGGCTAGACAAAGAAAGCAATTATGTTCTTATCTACTGACAATTGCAAAAGAAGTCAAGTGTAATATCATGTATTAAGAGGCAAAGTACCAAACATGAGGCCACAGCCATATTTTTTATTATAGATGTGTAATTGCACGAAGTTGTAAGATGACATGAAAAAAAAGAAACTTTTTTTTTCCAATCTCTGTGATTAGTTCTTGTTAAATCACTTTCTTTGGGTTCAATTCTGAGTGGAAATAAAATTTAATCAACAGCTATGTTGCTTAGTTTTTCTCTGTAAAGTTTTGATGGATTGATTCAGCTCTTCCCTTATCTGTGCAACAAATCAAAAAAATACAGAGTAATTCCAGTAAGAAAGATTCAGTAACTCTGAGTGGGACATAAGTTTCTTCTTAAGGAATGAGAATTCAAGTATCAGTTGAGTATTTTGGCTAAAGAGTTTTCATACCTGCTTGTTATTAATTTAGTGAAGGTTTGTTACAGATTTTAATGTTCCTTGTTCTGTTCTTTTTGTTGAATATCAACTATCATAACATTTTCTGACACCTGTTTTCCTTAAACTGGACTGACATAATGGCAAGTTAGTCCTTTATTGGCTAGCTGTGCACAATTCACGTTTTGATAATTGGAATAGTTGCTATTGACTTACACTTTTATTAAAAAGCATTAAGTTTCAACCTTTATATTAGTTATAGCAGATGAGGATAAACATTTGAGCCAATTCAGGATAGAAGAAACTGAAGGACAAGGTTTTGTAGGGAGCTGGCATAGGGTGATGACTGTAAATACTTGACAGGACAATGCAGTTCAGAAAAAACTGGGATTCAGACCTCTCTGAAGGTAGAAGTAGCATGGATAAGAAGGATGGTTTCTTAACGGCACAGGATCATATTCCAAGATGTTGTTGAACACACTGGCAACATACAATGCCATTGCATATAAAAATATTTAACACCAAAGCCTTCAATTCTGTAAAGTAGAAAGTAATTTTTATTTGTGTTACTGTAGTACACAAGAGGCCAGTGACAAGGACAAGACCCCACATTACTAGTCTCAGTACAAACACAGAACAAAAAGACTGCCTGGGTCAGGAGTTTACGATCTAAATATAGCTCTTCATTTGTAGAGGGCAGGGTAAAAATTGTCTGTTCAGTCTGGCCAGCACTGGTTTAGCATGTGCATCACATTCTTTTTTTCCATTCTGCTTTCCAAGACCAATCAGGAGGGATCAACTAAGAAGCATAGTTCAGCCAGAATAGACTTACTATTTTCATTTTCTTCTACATAAATAATGCAATGTTATTATGGAAAGGAATAGAAAAAGATTATCCTCTTTTTAGTTCCAGTCCCTGGATGAAGGTTGAAAAATATATTACTGTAGTTCGCAATGTTACACTTGCAGAGAGAATTTGAATATCAATAAGCAGAGAGATTTTTAAATGGATATTTACATATAATATCACTGTATGTTTACATTTAATATCATATTGGATTTAATTTTATTATGTTCAAGAAAGCAATTGGGTGAAGAATAAACACTGTGGTATGTTATCTCATTGATATGCAGAATCAATATGATAATCAAGTTGCTGATATAAACTCATAAGAAAAAGCTTCTGACATTTCATCTAGGATCCATAATTTCATATTTACAACGTGGTGTGAAAGAATATACTACAGTCTTACTGTTTAATTAGGAAGATTACTCTTGTGTCATTTTTTTTTGTTTTCTAATTACTTTTACTCTCCTTTGAAATGGTTGAAGACTAATACTGGCTTCTACCAAAAAGTCATGAAGATTTTTTCTTGTAAGACAAAGTTTCTTTAACAAATATAGGGTGAATATATAAAACAAAAGATCATTCTAAATCTGTGCTATAAACCTTGGAGGAGTATGTTTGCCATTATGAGTGGTTAGCTTGTATTTCAAATATCCTAAACAAATGTGATCTTGTCAAAGAAACTGAACTGGGTATACCTTGTATTCTTAGCAAATATAGTCAGGCATGATGACTACCAGGTATTTGCTTGATGCTATACTTTAGAGAAGTCATTTCTTTTCCCTATTTTCACTACCATTTGATTCATTTATTTAACAAGTGTAATCATTCTTTTTCTTGCATTTGGACAAATAAGCCTCCAACACCTTTAATGGATGGCACTAACGGATTCACTAACAGGTTGGCTGCAATACACATCTAATTGTTCCTCAGAGAAAGAAAGTCAAAACCCAATGCACTTCCCTAAACTTCACAGCCACCACCCATAGGGTGTTTTTATTGCCTGACATCCCTAAAGGACATCCAGATCCAATGGCAGTGGTGCCTGGTGAAGGGAACATACCAGAGCTGGGGACTTACTGTGCTTTGGGGCAGGGCACTGTCATGTTGCAAGGCTGGAGAATAGTGTACTTTGGCTGGAGAGGTTGTGGAGTCTCCTTCTCTGGAGAGCCTCAAAAACCACCTGGATATGATCCTGGGCAACCTGATCATATCATAGCAGGGGAGTTGGACTAGATGATCCCCAGAGGTCCCTTCCAACACCTACCATTCTGTGATTCTGTGGTTCTGTGAACCAAGTATTCTCATCTATTTAGACCTGACTTTAAATGTTAACAAATAGTTCAGTCTCCCCCCCGGATCATCCCTCAGGGCAGTGTCCCACACAGACTAGATGTGTTACCACTGCAATGGACTAAGCAAAGATGACAGTCACAAAGTGTCTTTCATGCATGTCTTCAGTGATGTGAGAACACCTCATGAAATACGTTTCGCTGTCTGAATTAAATAAGCTTATCCTTTTGCAAACTGTTCTATATAAAAAGTTATGAGAGATGAATGTCTCTAAAACTGATATATCATTAAAGCTTCTACAACATTCCAGGCATTGCCACTAGTAATTTTGTGAGTTAGGATTGATTGAGTCTCTATTCAAGAATAAAAAACGAGTGGTGTGCCAAGAATGTTGACAAGAAGCGATATAAATCCAGTCTTATCTCAGTGTTATTGCTCTTGCCAGTCACTATCTTACTATTAAGATAAAGCAAGTTACCCCAGCCTATAAGCTACTGATTGAAGGCTGGATAATGATTTCTGGATTTCTCACTGCAGCTACAATATTGGAGAGAGTCTGGAAGAAGATGGATTGGCAAATTGCAAATTTACTTTTTTAGGATGTGCACATAAAAAGCAATTTAATGAATTTATATACCTGTTCATATATGTAATTCTCCCTGTCTTTCATTGGCATAAACCAATTGCATCTACTCCTCATAAACTGGTGTACATAAACATGCCTTCTCTCCTTGTTGATATGGCATTTTAGGTGTGCAGAGATATTTAAACATAAAAAAAAGATATTACTTTTATTCTGAATTGTTCCATTAGAGTGATATATATCTCAATATTTGGGAAACATTGGTGGAGCTTACATATTGTGTATCGATAAGAACTATATGCATATATGTGAAATTTATAAGTGGACAATCCAATCCTGTAAAATCTTTCATGCTTTTAAGTGGCTTTTGGATTAGTCCTAGTATATATTTCTTGTCTAGATGCAGTAGAATTTAGTACTTTTTTTTATCTTTGTTGGCTGTCTGATACGTTATAGTTAAAACAAGCAGGAGCTGTGCTGGGGGAAAAGAAGTTATGAGAGTACAGAAATTTATGTGTTCCAAGTATGAATTAAAGCAAGACTTTAAAGATTTTTGAAGATGTAGAGACAGACCTCATAGGAGAGTAACAGGGCATTCCAGTAGAGTGCTAAATTCAGGTTAATCCTACACATAATTCAAATCCAGGAGTCTGAGCCTCAGTTTCCACATCTCAGATTCACTCTCTGACCACCAAATTATTAACAGGTTTGGAATGACATTTGCTTTGACTTCTTTTGTGAGAGCTTATTTCCTGCCAAAAGCACTATGTGTTTCAAGAATTCAATATTTATTTATTTTTTTTTAGGAAACTTATTTTATTGGAAGATCCTCAATTAGCTCTATAAGACAGATTTCACTTTCCAAGTTGAATATCTCCCATGTTACTCTGGCTTCATCCTTCAGGCTATCTGGTGAATCAAGGATGTGCTTATTGTCCTATTTGTCTTTTAAAAAATTCTAACACGAGAGCATGGGCTGAGTCATAATATCTGAGTTTCAGGTGTTAATATAATATTTTAAAACTTACAGAGTTTAAAGCTTACTGTAGGGCTCCCTTTGTATTCAATGGATAGCATAAGCATCTCAACAAAATAACTCATGTAAACTCTTATATGGTACTTCTTCTAGAAGTACCTTTCTGTAAAGAGAGGACGATAGAACCAGTCTTCCCTAAAATTATCCTACAATTCTTGCAGGATTCTTAACCTATTTTAGATTTTTTCTCTTGGTTTTTCTCATTATCCTGATGATTTTTATTTGGGGATAGTTTTAAAACATTACCAATACATTTATGTCATATTCACTTGGAAGAACATCTACACATAAACAACTTCATTGTTAAGTATATACTGAGTTAAAGGACTAACAACAACTGTTCATTATTTATATCTTAATTAGATAGTTGCATCACACCAATATCTCTGCAACAGACAGAAAACCCAAAACTACAGGTGTTTTTCCTCCCACTGTACTGTTTCAGGTAGAAACTGCTCCTTCTATTTTATGGTAAACAGACTAGTTGCTATGTTTTTGTTCTTCATTTTACCATTTTGGTGAAGTCAAAGCCCTGAATTCCACCAAAATTGAGGGGGTTTTGTTGTTGTTTGGGGATTTTTATTATTTACTTACAGCTATGAAGTTAACACTGTTCCACTCTTCAGTCTTAGGCTAGGCTGTTGACAGACTTGTCCTTCAGATTTTGCTTGGCCTGCCTGCAATAGGCAGTGTCCACTTCTTAAAGATTAAAAGCAAATACATTGTATGGTATGAAATCAGAAATAGCTAATGGATTGCTGCCAACTTTGATCATTATGACAGCTTTTGGATTTATTTTATTAATTAACTTCATTAAAGGATTGCCCCATCTAAGTCTTCCGGTTTTTGATAAGTGTTTAATGGATTTCAGGGAGAAAATATTTTCATTTGCATTGACACAAATTTTACAGTTTGATGTGAAATTCAGAAAAGGAAATGAAGACACTATCTGCCTAACATGTGTAGGTCTAAGTGTTTCATCAAGTCTTCTGTATGCTCTGTTTACATTACATATATCATACTTATATAAGCTAGCATCCTCTACAGACCTCAGAATCCCTTGTAGAATATAAGCAAGCAGCATTATCTTCATTTTTTACACTTGGAAATTTAGGCATAGAGGCTAATCTGAAGTTCTGTTTAGCATAAAAGCTTTTCATCTAGGGTTTTATATTAGATGCTTCTCTCTAGTGTGTTGGTATTTCTAAAGAATAATACATATATTATACACAGAACACTTGCAAGAATGAATTTTTTCCTTCTCTCTCTCTATAGAAGCTAAGGAATAAGAAAGAAAAGTGAGATTCCTAAAGCTGGGCAGATGACATATGACAGAATATACATCCAGCATCTTATAAGTCTCCTTTTCACCTAGTGTAGAAGGCCGAGTTTATTCTTTCCCTCTTGTTTTAACCAAGAGCTTCCTATTTACTTGTTAAATGTTGACAGTTTTCTTCAAATCTGAAGATGACTTAGACAATAAGGAGCTTATTGTCTAAGTAGACAGTATGAAATAGAATGCCTAAATCCCTCTTCTGTCTAAATTGGGACTCAGGCTTCAAAAATCTAAATCCCACTCAATGATCCAAGCTACCTCATTTCCAGGGGAGTCTACTAGTAAAGGTAGTCATATTCATTAGGCATCTTCTTACTCAGTCTCTAACTTTAATTGCCAAAATATGCTCAGATCTACTTGCTGTGCAGAGTTGGAAAATCTCTCTTGCTGAAGTTTCTGGTTTAGTCAGTCATGCACACTGTGCTGATGTGTCCAGAGAACCCCAAGGCTAAAGAGGGACAGGATCACCATAGAGTGAGTGCTGCACAGCTTTGCATATTAAGACATGAAGCATTTCAGGTGAGAATGACTTCTATTCCGTCGTTTACGTTACTGTAGGAACAGAAGACAAGAACAAAAACTCCCAAAGCAAGGTAGAAATCCCTTGGCTTCCCACTTTCAGTTGGATTTCTTCATAAACTGATTTCTGGTCCTGTAGAAATTTCTGATCTGCATTTATGGGCATACAGTGCTTCATCTCCAAGATATTCTCACTCAATACACTCCAAAACCTCAAAACTGTTCATTCAATGATTGGAATGAACTCTGCATTTTAAGAGGCAATGATCTCAATCATACACATGGCGTACAAATTAAGGTGGACTTAGTCATGTCTACTAGCTCCTTTACTCCCCAGATCTACATCCTGAAAAGTTTAGTAAGACAATGCTAATATTTGACATTTAAATCTTCCCAGTAAATGTCCATCATGAGTCTCTTAAATCTTATGTTCTGTCATCTGCTATTTTTGTGTTCTGTCTGCTGACACATCTTAATTTAATGATTTGGAAGAGCTGTTTTTAAAGATGAGCCTTGGGTAGAAATTTTGAAGGTGAGAATCTGGTTAAACATCTTCAGCTTGAGGGAGTTCAAAACTGCACCACAGAACACTCTCATTATTCAGTTTTGAAGTATTTGAAGGAATTAAACATCAGAATGGGAAGCTATGAGAAAGAGTTATAAGGAAGAGCAAGAAAATGCTAATGAGAAAGAACAACAGACACACAAACCAGCTCAGAATTTCAAAGGGAAGAGCTCAGATTTGAAGCTAGGAAAGACCCTCAAAGGACAAAGCTCCCTCTTATCCAATGCAGATCTCATTGATATTTTCTTGTATTTTTGCTGCTGAAGTCAGAAACAGCATAATATACCAATATTTCATAGTGCTGCTAATTTTCTGCTCAAGCCACAGCCTTCTCTTTACAAATGTGCTATAACTTGTAAATGCCTTATTATGAAACTATGCTGAATAACATGTTAATACAAAATTTCATCTGTCTGTACCAATTTTTATTAATCTGGAATACACATGTGCTTATGCCAAATTATAAAATATGTCAGTTATTTCCTTGATTTACAGTATGAATTACAGACTGTCACAACTTAAATTACTTCTGGGTATGCAACAGTGCTTGGATTCACAGTCTCATCATTCAGGATTAGTCATTAAGATACTGAGATGCTAGAATTCCAATCCCCCATATGTGGTTAGCAACTTCTATAGGGCAATGTGTGGTTTAAATGAGGTAAAACCAGAGCTAAGGCTGTAAATCTTCAGGAATTTAGTATGCAGTTAGCAGCATGTAGATCCATGAATGTGATTAACAGTCTCATGCAAGTAAGGCAACTCCTCTAGCTGTCAAGATCTTCACAAAGCAAAACCCAATTACACATAAACAGATCTTGAATTCTCCCTCTGGGCTTGTGTTTCTCTTAGCTATAGATTTTCATTCTTACTTTTTTTTCCCAAATGTAATATTTAATACATCTAAAGGTTGCCATTTTATTGAGAAATTCAGAGAGTGTAATCCCCTGGGTGGCTTTTTTTGATCATATGTGGTACATTTTAAATTGAATATATTGACAGCATATTATAACATGCTTTGTCTTGTAAATTCAGTTAAGTTTTTAATGTATGTCAAATGTGGATTGTAATCAGTTCTGTTATCATGGGCATTTCTTTCATGAAAGGGCAAAACCCTTCTATAAATGGCTTAGGGCTATTTTCAAGTATAGTATGTCATTTCATCTCAAAGGGCCACGTGAAGGTCACATGGGACAGAGTTCATCTGCCTTAACTTAGGCATCTAAAAATTACTTCACTGAATCTGAACAACACGTGTTCCCTGCACAGTCTAGAGAAAGAGATGATTCCTTCTTAAGGGTTATTAATTTTCTCCAAAATAGTCAATTTTGCTAGGTCAAATGGATTATTCTCTGAAGGTGCCTATTTCTCTCTAGAGCTCATTTTGTCTAGCTCAGACCTCAGCAACTCACTTTTTAGATACATAGGGTAGGATTCTGTTGCTTTAAATAAGTTCCTGGAGTCATTTGAGACGCCCTCTGGTATCCCATACATGCACATGAGGTGGTAGATATCATGTAAGGCCTACAGAAAGCCAAAGATCTCATAAACTAGCAACTAGAGACCAAGTAGGATAATCCACAACACAAAATGAACATAAAAAATTCTATTTGAGGCAGGTGAATTCTGTTGCTGATTTAAGGTGACATACATTCCACCTTGAGTGACTCCAGCAAATGGATCAGGGGTAAAGGATTACATTTGCTTCCTAGAGCTGTGGTTTAAGATTAGGCAACTCACATTCAGTAGGTTTGAGGTTAAGAAGCTGACATTTAGATGTCAACATATACTTGTGTGTCCATGAGCTGGGTGGCTGAGCTTTCATGACTGTCAGTTGCTCACACACACTGTCTTCTGCAGCCTATGCTGCTCAAGGGCATTTTAGGCATTTACATATATTGGTGGCTATGATACAGGAGTTATGAAAGACCAATACCCATCTGGACTGGTAGCTGAAGAACTCCAAAGAAACCAACTCAATCCTAGCAGCAACTTTAAAGGAATTCTTTGTTTAGGTGCTCAAACAAATAGATTTTAAAGTAACTTAAAATAACTTAAATCACAGTCTCTGTTTGCATAAGTACTGATGCTGAGTCTGGAGGGGCCTTTAACAGACAAAGGCAGGACAAGGTCTAATAATTGCATGCTGAAATTAAAAAAAAAAGGTAGAATTAAAAAGAAGCTTTTTTTTTTTTTTAACTAGCGAGCTAACGTACAGGGGCAAATTACTAAGTATCATTGTAGTCCTTAAATGAAGATCCAATATGCTTATAAAACATACATCTTAGTTTAACAACATATAGCTGGGCTTAAAGCAGAAACCCCTGGATGAAGTGTGGCCTGTGTAATGCAGAACTCAGGCTAGACAGAGGTCAAATTAGTTAATCACAACGGTCCTCTACAGCTTTAAAATCTACATGATAGCAGAAGATGATCTGAAAGGAACAATGCACTGGATAGTAACCTTTATCTATTTTAATGCAAACTTTACCTTGAGGAAGAGAGAATTATGCAGAAAATACAGAGACACTGCCATGTAAGAAGCCCTTACCAATGTATAGGCTGGGCTAAATTGTGCTCAGAAAGACAAAAATCATCAAATGTTGCTGCTGTCAGGCACCCCACAGTGGGGTCCATCTCTATATGTGTAGTATTTTCTGTCAGCAGCTGTAGACTGCATTTTGGAGCATGGTTTCACTGTGAAATCACGATGCATTATATTCACGGTTTTGGATACAGTACTTTAGCATTTTGTGACTCTTATGCTGCAGAATACAGCATGAATGACACTTTTCTGTAAAGGAAATGGAAAAGCAAAAAGAGATTTTTTTCACTGTATGTCTTTGATTTTAAAAACATGTATGTGCAGGAGTGGGAGAGTGTGTTTGTCATTGTAACCACTTCTTACTTTCTGGTAAGAACTAGGATGCAAAGATATCCCTTCAATTCCTGTTAGTGTCACTGGTCATTCTAACCATGTAAGAGCATGTCACTTTGCTTTTCACTGTGAACAGGACTAGATTGGGAAGACAGAAATTATAATAACTTCATTTTCCATACTTGATTTCTTGCAAACTACAAAGCCTCCAAAAATAAATACCTTAACCTCAATGTCTTTTTTTTCTTCCCCAATTTCTGCCAGATATGTTTATTCTTGTCTCTCCTAGGTTTGATCCACAGATTACTTACTGAGTTCAGGATACTTGGAAACAAGCTTACACAGGTAGCAATGTGCAGTGTATAGGGACTTTTGGGGTCAGAAGTTAAGCTGAACTTTTCTTTGCACAACTCAACCTCCTTCTGTTAAGCAATTCTTTAGTTCTGTTTGACCAACTGGGAATGTTTATTGTTGGGTTTTTTTCATCACAGGCACTACACAACCACCACTTTGTCACTTTGCTAATTTCCCAGACCCAGTCCTGGTCACTCAGATACCTGCATGGTGGATGGGGAGGGAATTGCTGAGGGGAGCTGCTAGCTCAGCCCATAGAGTAATGGTAGATCTCATCATACCAGAATTTTCCTGAGGTATTCCTGAGGTTTTCCTAAGGTAGGGAAATAACATGAGAGTGGAGATCCCCTCCAGGAGCTGACAGCTCTCATGTGAGAGGGTGATGGGCATTGCCAGAGCAGTGGTAGCCATGTGTATAAAAGAAGCCCAGGCAGAGCATAGCACCAGGGTGTGGCTCAGCAGCCACAACATGGCTGTTCCCACAGGAAGGGTGAGGAAAGCTCTGTCAGCTCTGACCAGGGAGGGATATGTTCCAACCAGCAGAAAGCCATGGCCTCTCTAAAGCTCTGCTCCTGCTATGACTGATGCAGCTTCCCAGATGGAGATGCAGTGGGAGCACAATACCACCCAGATGCCATGCTGCAGGGTGTGCCCTGCTTTGCCACTGGTACCAGACAGCCTCAGGGAGCACCTGACAATAGCGAGCACCCTGATTGGTCTAGCTCAGAAGTGGCGCCAAAAGTGGCCTTGCTGGGCCAGGTCGGCCTAGGCCCTGCTTCAAAGCTGCTTCCACAAGGAAAACAAGACAGCTCCTTGTTCACAGGCAGCTCCCTTATGAAGGGAACAGAAGGCAGACCAGGCCTACTTCCTAGAGATGTCTGCTGCCTCCCTGGGGCCTGGGTTGAAGATGTGGTGGAAATACCTCCTGCCTGGTGTGGCCCTCAGACTACTATCCATTGATGATTTTTCAGGTAGGCAGTGACAAATCTGGAGCAAATGCTGGGTTAACAGTTGGACTTGAGGATTTTAAAGGTGTCTTTCAATCAAAATGATTCTGTGATTCTGTTCTATGATTAATTTGTTCATGTGCAGTAAGTCTAAAATGAAACAAGTCAGATTTATCTGCTTCAGAACCACCTTTACAGACTGGCCTCTCAAAGTTCTGTTGTTTGTGGGATTTTTTGGTGTTATGAGGGCCCATTGTTAATAAACTACAAGCAGATCACAGACAGGTGGCATTTAGCACAGAGTATTTTCACATTAGTTCCTTTGAGTTCATTGAAATACATATGAAAGAATAGGCAGTTGCATTTAACCATTCCTTTTGCAGTTATGCTCATGTATGATTTAGCACCTTATGGCAAGGAGTTCAAGGAAGAGCTAGTAACTTAATGCTCAACCTCACTGAAGGGTCAATAGGAATTAAACTCCAAACTCCAAAATCTCCTAAACACCAATGCATCTGTAATTTCTAGCAAAGTGTTTAGGCCAGTATCCATTGACTTTGGAGTCATAAGTTCTGTGGAAATCAACAGGAAATAGCTATCTAAATGCCTTACATTTGGGCTGCATGAAACAACAGCTTTCAGCTTGTTGGGGTTTCACTGATCCTGGCAGATTTTATTTTTGTCCTTATAGCTGAACAAATGGTTACATTCTTTGCCCTAGACCAGTATTTTTTCAGCCCATTGCTTTTAATTGCTTTTGAATTGTTCCCTGCTAGTCATCTCTATCCTTAATTCAAAAGTGCTTTGAAAAATATTTATAAAGAACTCCATCCATCATCAGAAAGACACTTTCTAAAGGTAAGTCCACATGGTTTGCTGTGATACAGACCTAATAACTGGCTTTTCAACCTGCAATAAATATTCTTTCCCTTGTCCTCTTCTGATTGCTCCATAATTAACATTAAGGAGGCACAAATTTAACCATCTGACAGATATTTATTTAAAATACCTTCTGCTGCATATATTAACATTTCTGTATCAACTTTTTTTTAAAGCAGCTTTGAGTTTTGCAATAAAATCAGATCCAGAGTTTGGTTATGTTAATAGCCTTGCATTGTGGCAGTATAGATCAGTTTGGAAAAAGAGATGAATCAATCATCTGCAATATAATTGTATGTGTTTACACTGTAGAAATGTTTTTAGCATAAAAACACAATAGAAACATATGACTCACATCAATATTACTTAAGCTGGATAAATTGTGGAAGGAACTTTGGTGGAAGGGAGGATTTAATACTCTCCACACACATGTACTGATGGCATGCATTTATGCATGAACTAAGTCTTTCTCCTGAACCTCTTCAAAAAGGTAGAACTACAAATAACTGCTACCTATTCAACCCCTGGTTAGTAAATATAGTTGTGCCACCCAAACAAGAGACTAAGTGCTCATCCATGAAGTCAGTTTTATCACTAGCTCTAGCTAGCTAATGCATCTGTCCACTATAAAATCAGAAACCAGCTATAGAGTAAGATTTCCAGTCTCCTCCTCTCCAGCAATATTCCTCAGGCAGCTCTGACCACTTCAGGCTGTGGCTGTATGAGCAATCTGGGGTGCAGAAACGCTGCAGGGACAGCTACTGAGGTCAGCAATCACTGCAGAATCAGAGCTCAGGAAATAAAAGAAATGTGTAAATGTTCAGTGCATGCTAAAGGATGTGATGCTGACAGGCCCAAGGCAATGTAAATCCAGATTATGTGTGACTATGTGAGTCACTACAAGCAAATGTTATCCCAAAACCTTTGCTCTTGGGCAGTAACTGGTAACAGTTCAATGTCCCTATTCTTTATTTCCTGTCTGCCATGTGTTGAATTTGGCTATAAGAGACAAAACTACTTTGGAACATAGATGAAACAGATTGAGATAAACCAGGTTACTGTCAGGATGCACAAAACCCAATCCTACTGATCCGAGTTATTCTGTTACTATCTATAGTGTAGTTCACTGGAAACTTAGCAATGGGTTTTACCTGTCCTTCACCTTAAAATCTTCCTGAGCAAATGAGCCAGAAAGGTGTCATGGGTTAAATACTTCCTTTGCCAGAAACATCTTTATGTATAGTCTTTGTGCACATATACATGAAGATGGATCTAGAATAGAAGAATCTGTTATAGATTTGTTCTAATGCTATTGTCATCACGATATCTGGGCATTTTCATAACAAGCCTGAAGGACCATGATTAAGATCTGCAGTTTATAGCTCAGCTTCTCCTAGGGAAGAATCAAGTGTGAAACACAGTGCCTTGTTTTGTTTGGGTTTTATTTTGAACATATCTGCTGAAGTCTAACAAGATGAACAATGTTTTCAAAAACGGCAAAGTTGCAGATGGAGGAAATGATTTGTTTGTGGTATTCTCTATCAAAGAAGTGTCACAGATAGATGGGTTTTACTCCAATATTAGAGTTTGCAACCAGTTCTCTGATTTAGCTGGGTAATAAGTATATACTCGGGCAGCAAGACAGCTTGTTGTTGGCTACATATATCATGCTCAAAAGTACAGAGGAATCCCAACAAAGCCACTTGTAATTTGCACTCACTAAATTGGATACAGATCCACCTTTTTTTCCAACAGTAGCCTAGAAATAACAAAGGTTTTGGGAAAAATGCCTGGGTTTGGTTTAATGTTTCTTCTGGTTGGCTATCTGCCACCACAAACACAGAGGGGATATAATAACAGTCATTTAGAGTTCTGTAAACCTTGTCATCTGAGGACCTCAGAATGCTTTCCAAGTGTTAATTAAATCCTCACAACATCCATGTACCCATGTACAGCAGATTTCAGGTTGTTAGGCTCTCCCTGTGACCACAGTGGTTCACTAACTCTGTGGCTCTTGGGAGACTTCAGAGCCTTTCACACCAGAGACATGAGTTGCTGCGCTGCCAACCCAAACACCAGCATTGTGGCCTCCACCTAACTCCTTTAAAACAAAATTAGGTGTATTTTTCAGAGAAACTGAACCCCAGGACTTTAATTACAGTGGTTTTGGGGGGAATAATTCTTTATCAGCAGCTTCAGAGATAACTACTTAAAAACCCACTCAGATCGGTACAGAAAGAAATCATTCTTTAGTTCTGAAAAAGCATACAATACCTTCCCATGTTGTTGACTCCAAGCAATTAAATATCATGAGTTTAGTCCAAAAAGTTTTTTTAATAGACTTTTTCTCTGCAGGCTTTTTGTTGTCTGCCCTGTTCTTGAGACATTAGAGTTTTAAAGTTCTTTGGGGTGGGAAAAGATTTTTCTCACAAGCATAAAGAAATGAAAACAGATATTCTTTTCAGGTCACATGAGTCATTAAGCTAGAAAAAAATAAAATCTTGCAAGTCCTGATATAAATCCATGAGAGTTAGCAGTGTTGTTTGTTTACCTCTTTATTATGGCATTATTTTCTCTTAATAGTCAGCTCTGAAAAGGCACTTAATCAAAAACTCTGTGCAGAAAGAGCTCTTTCTCTCTTATTGCACTCTAATAGGCAACTTGCAATATGTCTCTGAATATATCTGGCATGATGATCTCAAACAAAATTCCATCTGAATGCTGTTTTCATTTTTATCCCTTCCTATGCATATTTGTCTAATCTACTGAGTGCATGTAAATAAATCCTGCACTAAACTCTATACAGAGAGCTCTGCAGAGCAAGGATGTGTTACAGCACACACAGAACTTTGCCTTGTTACCTCCTGTTATTGTGGTTTGTATTCTCAGTTCTGATCATCCTAAATTCAAATCTGAGTAACTCACCTATGGAGACAAGTATCACATGCAGATAACACTAAACATTCTCTAGGCAACCTTCTAGAAATGTTTCTTTACCTTGAAATATCAATGTACAATGCTTTATATCACCAGTGGTGCACTCTGAAAGGCCATTAACTCCTGTCTACCTTGTGAACAGAGAGGAAACTGCACAATGCTTTTAGTGACTACCATATAGTGCAGATACACAAGAGGCAGCTTTGAAATGGATCATTTGGATGCCAAAACAACCCCACTGTGATAGCCTGGAGCTCATTTGCCCTGCCAAGAGACCTCTTCAGGCCATATTGCACATGCAAATCGTAATGATAATTCTTCTGTGCTCAGCAGAAGGCTGTGCAAACTAAAGGCTTGAAATGGTTACCTAGTCCACTTTACAGCTCAAGACATTGCAAATAACAAATTAGATTCCCAGAAATTATTTCCTCTGACATTGTTATGATGAATACACTTCAACAGTGCTACATGCAACACCTTTCCTGGTTTATAATTAGTCCTAAACCATTAAAAAAATGTATTGTCTAGAAAAAAAATTGCTTTCTTTTTATTGTGTCCTGTTGATTGGCATTGGTTATGAAAGTCTCACTAGGTAACAAAATATAATACCTAAATGTCTTGATTTGTTTTTAATGTCTGATACAATTTTGAGTTCATGTCGTGCTGTATTTGTAATTATGGCAAGGCCTTTCAAACTGTCTTAGACAAAGTTCCAAAAAATTTTAGTTGTGTATTTTTTCTCAGAGAAGTTTTAATTGGAAATGAGATGTAAACAGCGCTCCTGTTCCATACTTCTGTTACACCACATCTAACACAGTATTTGAGAGCCTTCCAGCTCCATATGCAGAAATATTATTAACTTTTTCTGTATTTTTTTGTATTCAGTCCTCTCCCTGAATTAAAGGTATATACAGTAAAGTGTTTTGCAGTGTGCATATACAGAAAATAGAATTTATGTGCTATATTTGTTAGGGTAGATGAGTTCAAAGAAACATGCACTGCATATGAAATGAATGGTTCCTGCTCCTGTGGGATTGTGATTCAGATATCAGACAGTAACTGAAGCCTCATCTACTCTAGCTTTTCAGACTTACTACATCACTGATAATCACAGATTTTCTTAGCATGTTCTTTTTTGGTCATTATCTTTCAAAGAATGCTCTTCAGAAAAACTAAGCAGCTCATAATTTCTTTTCCTAAAGCAGCACTAGATGTGCTTTTCCCCACCTAGTTTATGACAGGCCGAATGGTAAATCCTGATTTTCCTTGTCACTCTGCAGTGCTCTGACCTCACCCTATTTCTGTTTCTCCTGAAGACTTAATGGGCTCCAAGACCCAGCTGCTGAAGGCAACACCTACAATATTTCACACATTGTTATACTCTAGAAACTATTTAATGCAAACACACTCATCTAGGTACTTACAAATGTCAGTATAAATTCACCAAGCAGAAACTGTCAAAACACTCTAGGTGCCACCCACTAGAATAGGAAGGTTTGGGGACAGAGGGGAAGCAGTTGAAAGCAGATCATTTGACTTTTTAGTGGTTTTTGACATTGTCTTGTGTGATGTTCTCACAAGGAAAATTAGGAGAGGGAAGGTGCAAAATCATTTGAGTAATTCAACAGTAGTTTGTTATCATATTAGAGGGAGATATCAATCAGATTTTCCAGGTTGTTCATCTCTGCTTTAGATTGTATTGAAAGTCTAAACTAAATCCTCAACAAGGGAGTGAAGACTGTGTTCACTAATACTGCAGATGACACAAATCCCAGAGGGACAGAAACTACTCTGAACACCCATAAAAATCTCAGTTGCATTTCTTTGGCTGCTTTTAGATCTTCTGGAAAGATCCCAAAGGGTAGTGGTGGTAATATCTAAATTTATTAGGATATACTTAACCTAAAGCCAAGAATTCTAACAGGGATTTGATGAGTGTTAAAGACATGAAAGGCTATTATAAATAGAAGCTCATGCAAAGAACAGAACCAGGCATCAGAGGATTATGCTATGACAAAACTCTTCACTGAAAGTATTGTCAAGCATTGGAACAGGGTGCCCAGGCAACTAGTGGAGTCACCATCCCTGGAGGTATTGAAAAGTTGTGTAGATGTGGTGCTTAGGGATATGATATAGTGGTGGACTTGGCAGTGCTAGGTTTATGCTTGGAGCATATGATTTTAAAATTCTTTTCCAACCTAAAAGATACTATGATTCTGAAAAGAAACCACTAGAAGCAGTTTCTAACAAGGAAGACAGTAAAACTCTGGAATATATTGAGAAGGAAGGGAGCAGAGTTCCCACTAGATTAGACAGGTATCTACCAGAAATGATGTTAAGGTGAAGCTGGTGCCAACTCAGAAAAAATATATTTCCTACCCACTTTTACATTTCATTGTCTCCAGTACCATAGAATGTGAGTGCCTACAAAACCACTACTGCATTTGTCCTCACTGCAAGCCTATTAGGTAGGGAGAAAAAATACCATCATGTCTTTTTTTAAATTAAATGAATGAAAAGAAATTAAATGTGCCTTTAGTGAAAACCCAAAGAAGCTGCTAAGGCACAAATCCAAAAGGTAGGCAGGAATCTCATGCCCACTGATCTTCCAGTGATCCCCTGTAAGTCTAGATCAGTACTAGGAACTTACTGAAGTCTCCTCTCTTCATTATAGTATCTGGAATGCATTATTGTCTTTTGTTCCACTTCATGTTCCAGGAGAAAAAAACACACGTGAGCATGCAGGTTAGAAACACAGCGTATGAAATAATGGATCTAGTAAGTACAGTCTATAAGCCAATATATAGGGCTCTTGGCAACTTTACAACACATTTCAACTTTGATCATAATTTAAAAGGTGGCACTTAGCTGTATCGTGACTGCTCTCCTTTCAAAGCCTTGTTTCCTGTGAAAAGTGGGATAAGATGTCTTTGAAGCTAACAGCCATCAGGATATTACATTAATGCTATATTGACTCAGCCCTTTATCCTTCCAAGGTGTATAAATTTAGTTGAATGCAGGCAGATATGTGATGAGACCTTTCAAAGGAGATATCTGTGTGCTCATTATCATCACTATTACTCCATGTATCCCAGAAAGGCATCATTGTGGGATATAATACGTAAAGTACAGAAATGTGGGACTTGGAACATCAGATTGATGTTCCTGTCATGACCTTGGACATGTAATTTCCCTTTTCTGTGCCTCAGTTTCTGCTTTTATAAATTGAAATAATGATACTTTGCAGAATGCATTAATATCTGTGGATGAAAAGCATTGCCTAAGAGACAGCTATTGCTATTTTATTTGTCAGGGGTTTATTTGGACAAAATATTTTCCACCTCGAACTGCCAAGAGCTTGCAGTTTCAAAGAGGAAACAGAAAGCTTTATCCTCATTCTCAAGAAACAGAGCCACACAAATCAAGTGCATTTCCTTTGCTTGCAATGGAAATTTGTAGCTAAATCAGAGATCCAATTTGCAAGACAGTTCCTTAAGTACAGGCTTTTTCAGGTGTTTTCCCTGGACATTAAAGATTTAGTGAGAGTTTTCATGGGAGAGTGGATTTATGCCAATAACCATAGCTAGAATTTTTCCCTTCCTCTCAAGTTATGCAGAAAACTGTTTGCTGATAGTTTGCTGGCCTGCCTGACACCCTAGAGGTGACCATACAGCAGTAAAGGTGCACCGATTGTAAATTATACAGATCCTTTCATCCTGTGAAACAGCAATCAAAGTCTTGCACAGTTTTTCCAGCCATTTATTTGACTGGAAGGTGCAGCAGAAGAAGACTAGGTACTTGCTACAGGGTGCCGGGGTTGGGAAAAGCCCCAGGAATAAAGCATCCCCATTCAGAGGAGAGGGATGAATCAAATTTTGAAACTGGGTCAATGGGCTGGGGCATAAATCCTCCCTATTCTGCTCAGCAGCTGCCTTTCATTGTCACTCTCTGCGTAGAGACCAAGGGGCAAATCTGGCATAATGTAGTAATTGCACATTTAACTGCTGTTACCATGTTACACACCAGGCAATTCTTTCCACTTGGCTACTCATTCTTCTCACCATCACTTTCTCTCTAGCTCTCTTGTTTCTGAATTTCCTCTCCTTCACATTTCATGCTACTATCGCTTTGCAGCTTAGTGGGTTTCATCCTTACTGCCAAGCCTTATTCCATTTACTGAAATGAAATTGTCTAAATAATATAATTGATACTTATGTATCTATATAGCTCCTTGACTTCCACACATGAAGCAATGATCGTGGTGCTTCGAATTCTGATTCACTGTTTCAGGCTATTGGTATATCTTTAGTGTAACAGAATAAATATTGCGTACTTGCTTTGCATGGAATGCTACCTTTTGCTTTGAATGCTTATGTCTTGGAAGCCATATAAACATAACATGCCGCTGGATCTAGGCCAGGAATTTCAAGGTGGAACACCTGTGTTCACAAAACATTTATGAATGTTTTTACTAGAAGAATTAAGTTTTGAGTAGCTTTTCCTGTACACTTAATCAAAGGTTTTCTGTCCCAGCTCCCATAGTAGTAAAAGTCTTGGTACTCAGCATAATCTCTTTCTGCTATCCAAGATGCAATGTCAAGAAATTACACTAATGGCTTCTTGGGCTGCATTAGGCACTGCCCGGCTCTGGGCCCCCCAGTATGAGACAAAGATGAAATAAGATATTTTAGTGTGGGTGAAAGTCAAATTTAATTTAACTGTCTCTCCTGTGAACCACACTACATTACCATATCATACAGGACTAGAGGGGAAATAAAAACTTGCAGGTTCTGAACACCATAAGAAACTAATACCATGGAAACAGTTGTCTGAACGGCACATGCAGAGCAACTGAGTTCAGTCCCCTACTTTTGCAGTTTATTATAACAGATCACCTCTAATCTAAACTTCTTTATTATAAATTAGATGCAGGAACACCTGGGAAGACAAGGTATTTCCAAACTTAAAAAGGGAACCCATTGGGGATACTTGCAGAGAGATCAGCCACACTCCCCACCCTCCAAAATGTCCCTGAAGGTGAAGGACCTGCCTTGTATGGTGTGGCTGGAATATGTGGGAGAGGTGAAACCCATGTCAAAGTCTGAGACTTTGTATTAACAATATGATGTAAAATAAGGAAGCTGGAGAGCTGAGAAAGGGAGGTCTAGGTACAAGCCCCTTATTGGGGTGAGTGGGACTAGTTTTCAGGCTAGCTGACAGAAACATATATTGTCATTTTACTGTTAAATGCCATGTGGACATCCAGAACAAATATAAGTAATGTCCTTTAAGTCCATTTAAAAAATAAATAAAGCAAAATAAACCACCCCACACTTATATCAGTACAGTTACAAAAGGAACAAGAAGGTGTAAAGAGTGTTTATGGGCTGTTAATAAAACAGTTTTACAATTTAGGCTTTCTTTCCTAAATAGTGCCCAGTATCTACTATCTTGTGATAAATAGAATCTGTATTGCATGACACTTGTGAACAATGGGGGAAATGGATATTAGAAAAATCTCATTTATCTTCTGCTTTATTTCTCAATAGAGGTCCTTGTCACCATGGCTATTATGTGACTAGCCCTAGAAAGGCCACCTCATTAGTTTTCTTTATCAAGACAGCAAGGTCTCCTTTAAAGGGACAGCACTTTGATTTTAGATTCAAATAGAAAACAGACTTTGTTGTGTGAATGTGTTTCTACCTCTGTTTTCGCTGCTTAAATATGTAGGTTATTTCCATAGCTGTCAACCAGATGAAATTAACTCTCTTGTGATGAGGAAGGTGTCTCTGCAACAGAAACATAAAAACAGAATTTTATGAGCAGATTTCCTGTATTTGCCTCATGCATTCCTTCAATGTATGTGGCATTCCTTTAATAACAAACCACACAGCAAGGAGGGGAAAAAAAAAAAGAAAGAAAGCAGCTTTCTGTATATTCTGTAAATCTATTTTCTCCTTTGTCTCTTCCACTCACAAATACATCTTCCTCTTGTCTGACAACCACTTTGAAAATCTTCCTCTATTGCCACCAAAGCAACCATGTGAGTGTCAACAAATCAGTAATGATTTAGAATATGTCAAAGGAAATGCAACATTTTTGTCTCTTTTCAAAAATCTTAATGACAAGTAGATAAAGTTGGACACCACCATCTCTATTGGCTTCCTCTGAGTTTTGATGGGTATTTTTCATGGAATGAAAGTCCTTGCTTCCCTTTTGCAGCAGGTAAGGCAGGAAAAATCTGATACTGCCACATAGTTGTATTAATCATGTCTAGCTTTCTGCATGATTAAGAACATTTTGGATTTAGTGATATAGAACCTCAATGATTACAAAATATTATTGGTTTTTTCTTTGTTCTGAATCATGATATAATAGTAATTAACTCTCAGAATACATTAACAGATTTAAATAGGTGATTAAAAGTACTCTCTCATTTGATAACTCACTAGGGAAGAGCCTTAGAGGTATGAGGACACTGAATGTATCTGGCAATACTATTATCTTACTGCATAAATCACAGTGACTTATTTCACTGCATTTTAAATCAAGTTAAAATATTAAAATACAAAAAATTTTGCATTAATACAACATTAAGGTTAGGAATTTTAAGGCACAAGATCAAGAAATGAAAAGCTAAGGCTACTTCAGTAGTAATCTGTATCAGGTATGTGTTTTCAGTGAGTAAACTCAGTGACAAAGGTTTATCTGAACACACTGAAAATATCCTAAAAATGATGGGCCTACTACATTTGCTAAGAATAGACTAGGTGCATGGAGTTTGAAATTCCTATTGTCTTGTATTTGGAGTTTTGCATATAAAAGAATAGAAATGACAGTGTAGGTTTATGGGTTTTTCCTTAGAGTTGTTGCATGCCTTTTGACAAACCTTCTGGGAGTAATTTCTCCATGTAATGTGTCCACTAAAGAAATGAAGTGGTCAGGTTCCAGAAGCTCACTTTGGAAGTAGCACCAAGTAAGTAAAGGCACAGTTTGCACTTCAAAGAATTTGCAAGTTTAGTGTTAGAGTTAAGAGATGCACAAATGTATAGAAGAAGATGAAATAGGTGACCATGGCGAATGGATAGTCATTGACACTATCAGTCTGTCCTGCTTTGAAAGATCCCTCAGGCAAGGTAGCCACAGACTCATTGATTAAACCACCGATTCCTTGTTGAGTTGCTTATGTCTGAAATGAGCTTGTGCTCCTTTAATGCCAGTTTTGTTACTCTCCTGCTATCAGTGATTTTCTTTTTTGAACTTCCTCAGTGCTCAGAAAATAAAGGAGACTGAGATAGGAATGGAAAATGAAGATTCCCTGCCACTTCCCTTCTCAGCTTGTTCCTACCTTTCTAATCATGTAGATGGTTTCTCTAGGAACTCCTTTTATTTGGGGGTCCTTGAAAGTCACATTCCTATTCCATTGGAGCACAATCATTCCACCCTTGAATAAGTTTTGTGCCAGAGAAAATTCCGTCATACCACTAATACATATCATATTGGTTACTACATTGTGTAGGTCAGCATATCATCAGAAATGGATGCATATGAGCTGAAGAAATTAAAGAAGCTGAAGAAATCAAAGCAATATCTGAACTTGAAATCATTTTTCCTTCCTAATGGAAATTGTCAGGGCTCTGAACACTCGTGCTCAGTCCAAAGCCACAATAGCAGAAAAAGACAAAAGCTAGTGCAAGCCTGTAGGACCTGAGTCTAAATAGACACAGCAAAGTGGAGGGGGAAAGCTAAAGGAATGCAATGCAGATGTGGAAAGATGAGGGGAATAGTTTAACAGACACAGAGTGCAGCTAGCTGATGACAAAGCTGGGAACAGATTCAGCTCCAGAGACTCCCAGTTAAGAGCATGATCTAGCAGGTTTGATGAGTGACCATGCTGGGAACTTATCCAATTTGTTGATCTTTTGCATGCCAGTCTAGAATATAATCAATACATAAATAAAATCATTCTGGGTTTTAGAGCCCCCTTTGAAATAATAATGTCCTTGAAAGGGGTGAGCATATTTTAAACATCATTACTACCAGCTATTACATATGGTGATCATCCCCACGGCCTGGTGGATAACTGCTACCCAGAGACAGACCAGGCAGTATGAATATCACAGGCACTCATTACATAATGAATCTTTATCTAATTTATCTTTCAGAACATTACATTGATCTGCTCTGAACTTTGGTCTTTTCACAATTGACAGTGTTATTGTTTCCCATTCACAGTAACTGCAGAAGTAGCAGGGGTACTGCTGAGGAAAGACTGTGACCTTAGTTATTACACCAAGACTCTGCACTCTTGAGAACCCTATAATTGAAACATTATATGTTGACTCACCTTTTTTCTTATGATGTATTGTAAGTTCTCAAGTCTAGTGTTTTCAATCATGGATTTTTACAGTTATATCAGTGAAACAGATTTTAAATCTATTGTACTCTGAGAGAAGCTGGTCCTCCTCAAGAAACTCTCCAGCTTTCAAGTTTTTTTACTTCATCAAAATGTATGTTGTAAACAGTGCCTTTTCCTCCAACAGCCCAGTTTATTCCTGAATAACATTTTACTATAAAGATTTCTATTCACCAGGAAGGTAGTACCTTCTGGATATTTTAGGATTTAGTATTGTGTCAGGTTTTTAGAGACTTTCAAAAGACTTCAAGAGGACACTAATTAGTATAAAGTCCTGTGGAAAAATTGCACTCAATTCTTGGCCCTGACAATTGCCTGATGGGTAAATGGGCACAAGTTCTACTTCCTCAAATATAGTTTGGGACTCAGCTTTCACCAGTTTCACAGTGGGTTACATGTCTGAATAAATTCAACGAGCCACGACTACATCTCCTTATGATAGACAGGATACTCTTAAAGATCTCAAACACTTTGAAAGCTACTAAGGTATTAGTAAGGAATTAATATTGACAAGAGTTTTGAGCAAAAATAATTTCCCTTAGTTCTTTGGGAAAGTCTCTTATTTTTGAGAAAAGGCATGTCATTCTGCACCTAAATTCCTTGCATAGTTTCCAAATTCTTTCCTCTTACTAGAAAGATGTTCCAGTACACTGCTTTCATATTTTACATATTTTAAATAATGAATGTCTTCTAAAAGAATGCATGAAAATTATGCTTGGCTTTGGTTAGTAGAGAAGTTAACATAAGCTACTTAGACCACTATTATAAAAATATTATTCAAAGATTTTTACTGAAGTAAGTCTATATTGAGAACTTGACCATTAATGGTTTCTGTTCTACTAGTTGTTCTTGACCTGTATAATCCTTTGTTTTAAAGTCTTGAGGGTAAATAATAGCATATTAAGTAAATCATCTCTGTATACAAATAATTTTCAATTATTTGCAGAAGGAAGGAGTAGTCTTCCTATTAAGCATTGCTTTCTTCCTTCACTGAAATCTTTCTTCACATCCAAAAAATATATAAAAGTGTGGAGTTTGACAGTGTGCTAAAATACTTCCAGTGCAGTAATTTACTGTACCAATTGCTACTTTTTCTGTCAATCAGAAGATTACAGAAGATTTGTAAAGGGGAAAAACACACCCTGCCTTTTTTGCTGGCCAATGTACAACCTCCTAATTGCTTTCTACTTTAAAATAAGAAGGCAGGAAAAAAAAAAAGAAAACAAACAAAAAAAACCAAAAGAAAACAAAACAACAACAAAAAGAAAAACACACCAAAAATCCCATGAGTACGAATAAGGGAAGTCTCAGAAAGCATCAAAGAAATCCACATTTTGCTGAAGAGACAACAAGAAATTTCAGATTTTGAGGAATACTCTGCTACCAGAGAGGAAAGGGAAGAGACATTTAGCATGTTCATAATGCCATGAAAATGCAAATGTAGTGCATCCTGCCACAGCGTGGCTCCTTTCCTCCTCTAGACTTTAACATGAATATACTGCTGCTATTGATGAGGTTAATAGTTCTGATATTATCAGTTAATCAGTAGAGATTCTCATTTTCAGGTATCCTACTATCCAGTCTCATAGTTAATTATCCTCAGGAGTATTATAATGGTTTGTAGTCATCAGCTGATGGCAATTATAGAAGAAAAATATTCCAGATGAAAGAGAGATGGAGATCAAGTAGAATGTGCAAGGTCGCTGAAGTGATTTGGCGATTGCTTTACCAGTCCAATCCCATCTCACCCCCAAAATATATGCATCTGCATGGTACACTCTTCCCTTGAAGACACGAGCCATAAATATTACTGTACAACTTTTTCCTTTACTCTGTCAGTGTGATAGTGTATTGTCACCCTCTGCTGGAATATACATCGACCAAGCAATTTCTCCACCTCCCCATGTCTATCTAGAAAGAGTAGTATAGTTTATATCACATTCTCTTGTCAGACATAAAAAAATAAATCAAGGAATGTGGAAGGTCAATTTGGCAATTTGTTTGTTTTTTTTTTAAAAAAGAAAACTATATTTTTTAATCTGTTTGTAATACATTTTATTAAAAGACTAATCCGCACTAAGTACATAAAATTCAGCTCCCAAAACTGAATGACAAGGAGAATTTCTGTGGAGTTTTGTCAAGGGCTTTGCTGTTACTGGCTACAGAGATGTGGACCTTGAGGGATTCCTTGGTTGCTTCAAACTTTACAAGCATTATGAAAGGACTTAAACAAGGTTCCAGTCATGACTTTTTGCAGCACTTCTAAACCCCACTAGAGAGCAACTAAAAGCAGAAAGAGACACAAGTTCAGCTACCATACTTTCTTTATATGAAACACGGTCTACTTGGTATTACTCAGTTTATAAGCCAGGATTTTCTACGTTGTTACAGTAGAATCAAAGTCCTTTTAGTTACAAAACCAAGTAAAAGGTGTAATGAGATGGGTAGGGATAGATCATTTAAACAAGATCAAGAGAAAAACAACTTTTCTTGTATGCTATAAGGCCCATGTTTTTAAATGCAAAGGATGAATCTGGGCACCTCCCTATCTGCTTGTCTAGTTTGGAAGCTAAAATGTAGGTAAAGGGTGCTCAGTCCTCTCTGAGTATCAAACTTCTCCAATGAATTTAAACCCAATGCCGACAGGCTGAATAATCTAATCCCCTCTATTTTTCCATCATCACTAATGCGCAGGATGAGTTCTGTTTCTTAAAAAAAAAAAAAGCTATTAGGAACAAATTCTGACCATATGGGAGCTACAAGAAGGTCTCAGTGCAGGAATATTCCATCATGTTAATTGATTACTGCAATATGTTGCACATGAGGAGAAGGAAGGAAAGAGAACGCAATGAGGATGTTCGAGCAGGTCCTGTCTTTGAGTAATGCAGATCCCTGAGGATTTACTGCCCAAGAATTTACTGGTTTTATTCACATTTGGCTCTGATTTAAGGATCTGATCCAGAGTCTTGAAACAAACGGTAGACAAAACCTTGACTGTACTTAAGCTATGCTCTTTACAAAATGAAGTTAACTATTGAAAACAGTATTTAGCTTACCTGGAACAATCAGATCTTTACATCTAGCAGTCCATAGCTGTTGTACAACACTGACTTAAATGGTAGTCTGACATACACTATGATGGTTTCATAGTCTGTGTATGACTGCCTAAGATTTTTTCACAGATAATATTTGATAACTTGGATTTACATTAGGCAAGCAAAATTAGAAGGCATTATTTTAGGTAATTACCTACTCATAAAATGTCATTCACATTTATTTCTAATCCAGGCTACATTCATTATTATTTCTGTCTAAAAATGCCTTCATTCTTTGTCTTTGAGCCTTATATGCAGCAAAACAAAGACAAAAATGGAAGCAGCTGTAGTGTAAGCAAGGGAAAAACCATGACAGTTTGGGATGGAAAGTATAGCATAGGGGAAAGTTGGGTTAACATTACAGCTCAGTATTTCATCATCTTCACTAATAATCTGGAATTTAAAATCAATTCAAATTACTAACACGAGAGAGGTTTCAATAAAATCATGGTGACTGGTCTTATGAGCCATCTGTGCTATGGACTGGAGCTTAACTGCATTACTGTGGTCAAAGCACTGAATTAAAGGGAGTCAGGAGAGGGACAAGGGAGGAGAGGCAAGAGGTATAGCCTCTAAAACCTCTATAAATCTAACCTTCCTCATTCCTACTGCCATCATTAGATTCCTACTCTGCCACTGAATAGTCTCAGGTAGGGCTTTAGCATTTGACAAATGAAGGCAATTTGAGGATTTTATACTTGTGGATACATTGTAGGACTTACTGTGTGACTTAAAAGCATTTTTCTACTAAATCAAATATTACCTTGGAAAATAACAATACTGGCAAATGAAACCAGTGAGGTGCCACTCAACACGACAGTCCTGCTTTAATCATGTTGCTCTTTGAGAATTTAGAGCTTCTAATCATGCCAGGCTGCCACCTTTTGGGTTAAAATTGATGGGAATTTACAGATATTATTTTGGCCACTGGAGAGCTCACTTACTGATACAACAGGGACTCTATTGAAGTCATGGAAATCTTTTGCACTATTATTGTTTGAATGTGCTACAATGACTGCAAAGTTCAAAATCAAAAGTAGCTGAGTTCATATGTGACAAAGTTAATGAAAAATAGGCTTAATCTGCAATGATTTTGTCCCTTTTGTTCTTCTGTATTTTACCTGTGTGCTATGCATTAGCAACTGATTCAGTGTAAAGCCAGCATATTTTGATTGCTTTGTATCTTCAGAGCAATAGCCTGTGTTGACTTTTATATTAGTGCCCTAACCTTGAAGTAATAAATAGATAAATGAATTTTTACATCTATACTCTTTTCAATATCCAATCAAGGCCAATGTGTTCTTATGATAGGATATAGGTCAAGAATTAACTACTTAGAGTTTCATTCAATAAGGCAATTCTTTATTTTTCAGGTGAGTTATCAAATAACCACCTAGGAGATACCGGTACAAAATATAAAACCAAAGTGTTAGAAACTAGTCCTGTTTTTTTTAACTCCTAGGTTTAAGGACAAACCTAAGGGCTGGCAGCAAACATCATGAGCAATTTCTATGTCCCTCCCCTTCTTTGCATGTATGCAGTGACATAGCATTGAGAATGTTCAGAAACTGATAAGGGCAGACAATGTATATACCTTTCTAGGTACATGACCAAAATAAACTAGAAAATGGTACAAACTAATTGCTATTGCAAATAAACACTGGAAAGCTGTGCTTCAGTTTTATGAGCATGCTAAGTCAGATGTTATAGAATACGATGCATGAATGTCTAAACCTTTTGAATATTTCTTCAGCAGAAGTATTCCTCCTGTTGATAAATCTTTTAAAGACCTTAAGCATGCTACACTTCATGCAAATTAGACTTTTGGAGGTGCCATGTGAGAACATATGCATTAGATTCAAATCCACTGGAATGCCAGGAATAAATACATGTTGCCAAGTCATGGGAAGATCAGAACATTTTTTAAAAGCAGCCTTTCCAGAATGTTGATTCATTTCTTCATAATACCATTTTCCAGACAGATTTATTTCTGACGCTCAAGTTTTGAGTTCATCTTAGTTTGTATTTCTGAACCCAAGACTGTCAGCTAGATATTTGAAAATCCATCTATTTTTTCAGACATTTAAACTAACCTAGGCATGGATATGCATGGCTTGAAAACCTACTTCCATGTACCAATCTTAATGAAGTTTTGCTCTTCAGCCTTCTAGTTATGGACAAAATCTGGTTTTGTGACTCTAGTGTATATCCTTTGAATGTGAAATAGACTTGCACGTTTCTGTGTCTCAGTTTTGTTTCTGGGTGATGATTTGCGTTATTAACAGAGAAACACAGCTTTAAATCAGTAATAAAAACACTTTAATCTTACTTAATTTTCTGGATTTCATCTATTTTTCATTTGTGTGTAAGCACAGAAAATTTACTCAAGTGTCAGTCTAGAAAAAATTCTCAAAAGAACCCCTATGTAACTGTTAACAGCAATTCTGTATAAACTATACCCCATTTAATAAGGAGTAGAGGATGTATAAGATGCTGCCAGTGCAATGAAAATGCCAAACAGCACAACAGATTTTTATATTTCTCTCAAGGTATTGTATTTGCTAATTAAACAAATTCAATTGGTTAAGTAAATTTTAAAGGACTGTATCACGGTAATTCTAGTAATTTAACCTTTAAGAACTGTGAATTGTCAGCATTATGAAGTTGTATAGCTTGAGAACTCATCTCCAAAGTCCCTAGGTGCTTGCTGTGGACATGCTTACATGACTACCCATGTCTGAGCAACTGAACTCAGCTGACATACTTCTTGCCAGCTGACCCATGTTATGTGACCTTCTGCACGCTCCACTCTTATCCCATTTGTTAAACAATGCAAATACTTTTAAATCACCATCAGGATATTTCAGCACGTTTTAATTTGCATTTACAAGAGGTGACAAATGCACTTAGAGTCAAATTCACTAGAAATTTATCAAAGGTCCTTCATTTATAGTGAGCAACAATACGTGAGCACTGGACTAGATGACTTCCAGGAGTCTTTTCTGCCCTAATCTTTTCTCTGAGATTCTATGAATTATGCAATTTAGTGACTAAATTGCATCAAAGGTTTGCAAACAGTGAACTCTGATAATGAAGAAAAGTAAACAGAACATCTTGTTTGGAGTAATCATCACTGGTGTCAGTGAAGGAAGGAAGTCTTGTTTGACAGGAAAGGGATTTCAGTCACTAATGTACTGAAACATCTATACCCTGGACAAGCTAACCAGTTATGTCCCTGAATTGCATATAGCTTTTAGTAATGTCAAAGTATCCCTTAATCCTTACCTAGAGCAAGAATTGTATTTAGATTAACAAAACAAAATTATCTAAATATCTTGTATTGACTGGACAACAGTGATTCTCTGTGTCACTCCTATCCAAATACTATTAATTCCTTAACTTCTGGAGCTATTAAACATCCTTAGTGGCCACTCAGCACATCAATACTTTTCTCTTCATGCAGCATGGATATGCAAGGCCTGCTTAGTACCTGGGTTATAGTTATGCTTCTCAGTAGCTACATAAACATTATAACACTTGTTTGAGCCCCATGGTACTGGCACCATATTAAACTTATGCTTTCTAAATTTAGAGTAAAAACATTGAATGAGGACTAAGAAACTGCCTGATACTTTTATCTTGTTCACTTATGAGCCTGATTTGGAGCACGCAAATAGACCTTCTGAAGCTGTTGAGAATTTGAGTGTGACACTATTCACACACCTCAGCAATGTACTTCATGGAACTGTTAATGATTTTTGTCCTGACCAATTTTAATGTCCATTCTAGCATCTGTCATGCCTGAAATTCCTCTTACTGACACACTTATATGGATAATCTGGCGTTTAACTCCTATCTTTGCTGAGTCAGGTGCATTTGGCTTTCAATACAGGCTAATACAATACAATACAGTGATTAGTGACTGCCTTTATCAATCTCCCTGCACTAAATTTGAATATACTCATTGAATAAACTGCATTGAAAAAAACTTGTTTGGTATGTAGATAAGAACTTTTAATCCCAAATAAATCCTTTTAATCCCAAATTGTTATTACTTCAGGCCTGAGCTATGTAATTTAAGGATCAAAGGCTGAATCACTATCATAAATGCAGTTCAAAACCAAGGAAAATCTGAATTATTTTCAGGTAAATAAAATCAGACAAAATCAATGCAATATATAATCATTTTCCTTACATCCTTTAGTGTATTATTTTTATTATTTTTAATTTCAATTTGTATTTTTCAGTATTAGCTTTACAAATAGAAAGAACTTAAGGTGTTAATTAGCTGAATAAGTAGGAGTCAAGTTTTCCCTATACTTCAAAACTTCTATTAATTTTTCTATTTTTTACTCTCTATAATATATTATAATAAAATTCTATTATGATATTATAATTTAGTTACGAAATCTTGTTTCCAATTTCTATAATCTTATTTACACTAATTTTACATTTTTTCTAGGTGTTTTCTTTCTTTTAGATAATTTTCATAGTTTCTTTCAGTCATTTCTCATCTGTTTAGAAGTTGTTTTCCTTGTTTTAGCTAAAAAATTTAAACAAACAGGATTATCAATAAAATATGAGTTAACTTGTAAAAGTGAGAAAAAAAAGGTCTTATATTTTGATATGAAATGAAATGTTGGGAAACAGTAAAATATATGGTATAGATCAGCTGTATAAACATCCAAAAATATAATGCCCAGAGTTTCGAATGGAATTTCTTCATTCTCACTCCTTCACTTAAAAACATACAGATGCATGCAGCAAGATCATACGTGCAACTTTAGTATAATCTACTTGCCATCATGCAAACTTTATCAATAGAACTGAATAACTGAAATAGAATTGTAGAGTCCCAAGATGTGATTAAAATATATTTTTTTCCTTCTATAATAAAAGTTTAAATACAGTTAAAAAGGATTGAAAAGCATGAAGAATAATGACAGGTAATATAAATATTTACTTGAACATCATTTAAATACATTAATCTTTTCTTATTTCCTTAGATATTCAACTCTTTACAACGGAATAACAAGGAGTAGGTAAGCTACAATGATAAATTATTCCTTCCAGTTTCATTTTCTATTTATAGACTTTTCATTCATTGGAGTTTTTAATTCATTTTGGGGTTGCTGATTTTCATTCTCCTATGTATTTTTTAAGAAATAATTTATTACAATTCATGTTTCTTTCTTTTCAAAATTATAATCCAATTACTTTCTCAATAAACAAGAATTCCTTCTTTTTATGTGAAATGAGCTACCAGTGGTTTCTGATTAGACAAGCTAATTTTGAAAGGACAGATAGAATCAAGCAATGAAGTGGATAAAAAGTAATAATGGAGCATACCTTGCTAGATAACAAATGGAATAGACTTTGGAGACAATCAATGCAGGAGACACTGCTGAGATATGTTAAACAAGCTTTGTCTTATTTATTTGCTGCTGCAAATCGTATTTTCCTTAAGCATCATGTTTCTATGAACACATGCTACTGTAACTCTACTTGTTGTTTCCTACTTTGCACGGAAACTCCAGCATCCTCTGTAGGAGGGGGCTTGTGTGTACATATATGTGTGTGTGTGCACATAGATCCAATAAGAAAAATGGTCTAACATTCAACATGAATATTGCAAGAAAATATTTGGTAACTCTTTCCAATGGAGTACCTCTGCAAGAGTTGTTTTGGAGAGAGATATGTCAGGTGCTATGCTTCAGTGTCCTCCACTTAAATAAATCCTACCATCTCCAGTCTAAGGAGCAGCTTTTTACAGTTCAGCTGGAACAGCATAAGGATATGTTCATTTATAAACCATGAGTAAGCATGTTCCCCTACTAGCATAGTAATCAACTCAAGTTTAAGAAAGAGCCATCAGAAAGATTTAATTTTAAATATCTGCTAATTTTTAAAGACACCACTAGAAAGGTAGCAATACCACTAGCAGCATAAACAGTCAACCTTTAGTCTTGAAGACGCAAAGGGAATCATGAGGCTTTATCTCTTTATGCAGTCCCTGTTGGAAGCCCATGTGCAGTGGCAATATGGAGAACAAACTGTTCTTCTGTGCTCTCACAACTTGTATGAAACCAGTCCTTCTACTTCTAGTTGTGCTGCGAACTTGCATTTTACCTAAGGCTTCAATAGAAAAAACTTCGTTGGTATTTCTGGGAAAAAAATAGTCCCTTTAAATGTGTGAATGACCTTTATTACAAAAATATTAACATGTTCCATCTCTGTGTCCTGCCTTGTGCTTTTATTTTCAATGCTTAAGTAATTATTCATGTGTATGGTAACTTTCCTTGGTGAATGGTAACTTATTTCTAAGCACTACCTTTACTAAAAAAAATTAATTTACTTCTAGACACTTTCAGTTATTCATTTCCGTTCAAAGATCATACTGCCAAATCTCTCTTATCTCTCATGTCTGTGTATCTGGAAATCATCCCTAACTGCCTTCTCTCTCTTACTAAGACAAATTGCACCTTAATACTGATCCAGTAAAACAACTTCATTGTTTCAACATCTCAAATCTCTTTCTCTTTTTGTATATTTGTCCAATCATCAAGCCCAGTGCTTCCATGTTCCTGTTACTAATGCTATGTAGCCTGTCTAGAATTATGGCCACTCTCATTTTTCTACTTATTCCTTCCTCTACTACATCAGCTTCCCTTTTGTCACAGCCTTCTGGATGCACACTGCCAGGGAAGTACAAAATGTGTGAGATTATGCTGGGAGGTAGAGGTAGAGCTAAACCCAGAATATGCTCCAGTACCTCAGTATAGGATTTGAGATTGGCTTTGTAATATGTCAAGGTCTTCGGGTATTGTTGAATAGCACCATCATTCTTTGCTTATGAATCCTTGCCTAATTGTGAATCATTTCTCTTCTCCTCTATTCTCAGTTTTCTGATAAAGACCTTGTGATTTCCTCTTCAAAGCTCCTGCCTTACAAGACAGTTCTTACCAAGATAATTAAATTTCTGGCCTTGTGATTTCTTTTAGAGTACTCACTCCTATCCCATGACTATCCTACTTACTAATGGAGTTTATTTTTATATAGATTAGAGTCCTTCTGCATTTCAGGAGTCCTTAAAACATCAGAGAACCATTCTGTCAGAGAACCATTGGGCTCATGCAGTTACAATTGAGTGTCACATGTATTAGTAAATATGAGTGAATCTCATCTTGCCTGTCTGTCCCTGTTCACTCTAATTATGTATGTATTCAGTAAAGAACAAAAGCAAAAGATCAAATAGTTATTTAGGTTTGTGGGAAGGTAGGTTTCAGTCGTGATAGTCATTGGATAATTCTATAATTCTACATGTTTTATTTGTAATTCTTATTTTCATTTCTCATAGATGTTGCCAGAAAAAGACTTTTGTCTTCTCCTGTCTGAATCAGACCCTCCAGGCAGCTCATAGTCCAGTCAAATGTGACACAGTTTAGTAGTTACTATAATATTTGCTTTGATTTGAATTTCTTTTCTTTTTTTGCCTTTGGCCTAAGGTTACATGTAGGCAACAGTTTCAAACAGCCACAGAGCAAAAGATTTAACACATAGGCAGATTGTCCTTTAAGTTTCAACTGTCTTCAGGACACATGTAATGAAGTACGTGGGAAGTGACAGAGAGAAGCCTTGGAGCACAGATTGGATCCCTCCCATGGAAACAGAAAGGGTGCAATTTTAGCCTGAATGGGTAGGACAGACAAGGATGGAAAGATCTCTGAGTGCAGGAAACATGGTGATGGGAGAATAAGAACCACCCTGAGGAAGAGAAAAAGTGCCAGAGGCAGGTTGTAGCAGGAACCAGCTGTGGTTTCAAACACTTAATGAAATAAACCTCTCTCAGCTCTGTGATGGATCTTGAGGGCTATGGAGATTTCTGAAGAATGATGATGACTGACCTAGCCAGGAGACAATGAAGATTTCAAGATTTGCCTGTATTTCATTAGAAAGTTGAGAAAAATCAGCACATTTCCTGGGAAATAATTTGTATTTATGAACCAGCATTTTCTGTAAGAAGATAAATATTTTGTTGACAGTTTTTACTCTCTTTATCTGGTATCTTGTGCTACTTCTTTCTGTCATATCCTCTCTGGTCCTTGATGCAGGAATTGTCATCCTTAGTTATATTTACACATTGCTTGCAACACTAGCTGGAGGCCATGGATTAGAGACCTAAGGTGTTTTCATTTCTGTGCCCATCTAACTGATGACCCCTCTACTAACGCTGTCAGAAGTTGATACTGTCACAGCACAGTTCAGCCCCAAACAAGTAAACTATATGCAATATTTCAGATTATTTTTGCTGTTGCTGACAGAAATATACTACAGTAAAACCTCAAGTAGCAAATGTGGGTAGTTTGTACCCAAGCAAAGTAAAAGTGGTAGCATTGCTCTCCTATCTTTTGTGGTGAAGCTGATTTGAATTTAAGTTTAGTTGACTCTTTTTAGTTTATTTCTTCTTTTAATTTCCTCTTTTCATATAGGGGAAATAGTGGTCTTATGAAGCTGACATTAAATGATCAAACAATATTGAAAAACCTAATGAAAATCTTAAGCAAAAGTCATTGTGAATTAGGTATTTGCTAAACTGACAACACGAGCCTTTGTAAACCTGATATTGTTCTTATGTAAACTCATGAATGGAGACTTTCTCAAACAAATTACTTAATAACATCAGAGAGTCATTGGCTGTGTAAATATATCCCAGGGGCGCACACTAAGGTTCCTGAATTTAAATGTTCAATAGAACTTCATATTTGTCACCTTTACTAACGAGTTTTTCCTTATGAAATCATTATTAGCATGAAAAAGTTAAATTTTGTATCTAATTTCTAGAATTAATGCTGTTTGAAGACCCTAAGGGTTTGAAAGTTCTTTCACTGGAATTCCTCATTTACATAATTTTCATAGCCCCAACCCTTTTCTCTCAACTATGAATGCACATTGTGATTTTTTTACGCATTAAGGCAGCAACTTCTCTTTTTCTCTACGCAAAACAATTAACAGAAGAATAGCAGGTAATAAACATTTTTAATCTTTAATGTTACATTAACAGTGAAGTGCCATATTTCATGCTTTCACAACAACACTGCCTGCTGAATGATGCCTTTCTGGTTCCTCGCTATGAAGATATTTGATTAGAAAAGGAAAAACAATTGAGTTATTTGAGATCAGTGGAGCTTTCCATCATTTCCTGCTTGAGATACTTGTGAGTGCACAGCAGCATGGCCAGATTTTTAAGCAGACTAGACAATATTTTCTCAATTCTACATTATCATCATTCAGCCGTGATCTATGAATGTTTACTTGATATATTTCTTTTTGTTGTTAATATAGCATAGGAATTTTATTCTTTCTATAAGCTCAGACTTTGGCCACCAATGCAATACAACTTTTGAGCAAAATATATCTTGATGGTAACCTCTCCTCTGCCTACTGTTACCAATAATAATTGTTATTACTTCAGCTAAGAAAGAGGAACAATCTTGAAAATATTGTTAACAATTAAAGCCAGATGTTGCAATTTGTTGGTACATTTGTTTGATGCAGAAAAGGGCTTAAATCGAGTACTGAAACAGAATGAATCCATGAAAGCCTCTAAGTCTATCTTCTGACCACCAGGAGCTTCCCTGCAAATGTTGTCCCACATTTTATCCTTTTGTAACCTAAGGGAGGAAGTCCAATGTGTGTGATCAGCTGTGTACGTCTGAAATTTCCTACAAATCATGTTAGTTGCTTTAAAATATGTGAAACTCTAGGAATTAGCCATACTAAATTTATTCATTTTGGACTCCAACCAAATGACTCGGAACAGCTTGTTGGAAGGCCTGGTGCTTAGTTACAATCAAATTCAATGATGGCTTGTAATGTGCATGTCAAAATGAGGTCAGCCATTTGAGGCTGCTCACTACCAACCTTCCCTTTCCATGAGCCAAAACACTGCACAGATGCTCCTAGTGGCTTGTTATTACCATGAAGCCAACATTTTATCCAGGTTAAAATGTGTTTTTACTATTGATCCAAACAGACACTAAGCCACTGGAAAACTTTATCAAGGAGTGCTGGGTGACTCATGAATGTCAAATGCTGACTGGCTCAGATTTTTGAAGGCTTTTGAGCCATTTGCTCTGTCCTAACTCACCGTGTTGTAAATTCTGATTTATAAGATGTGAGACCTTAAATGAATCCATATGTTTAGGTTTGCTTTTTTCTCTAGCTTTAGCATGGCCATTTCCAACAGCCAAACCCCTAAACCAGCCCTTACCAAAGATTCCCACTAATTTCTGTGAGCTCTGGATGCAACCATTGAAAAGCCTGCACTTGACATCTGACACCCTGCTGAGATTCCAGTTGATGTTCTCACCCTATGCTGTTGTGCTCTTCAGATATAATTGTTTGTCTCTGCTTTGCAGTATCTCCTAGTAACCCAGGCACTCTCCTTCTTAATTCATTCCAGTGATGATGGGCACAAATTGAAAGAAAAAAAAACACACTTATAAAACTCTAATTAAAACATATAACTCAGATCTTCCTGCCATGGCAAGGTTTGACTGATTATAAATAAAAACTATCTGGACTGATATTAGGATTTAAAAAAAATAAAAAATTATTGTTGCCCTGTAAACCAAAGATATAAAAAATAGGACTATTAGTACCAGGACAATGGTAGCTACACATTTCCATCTCTTTGTCTGTTCTAGCTTGAATAACTCAGGGATGCAGGCACAGTCTGAAAATCACTTGGGGTCTCCTGTGGCCCCTGGTGCGATAACTGTGCCCACAGCAGAGGGAGCATTAAACTCATTGCCCACGGGAAAGTGTGGGGAGTGATACCCATGTTCCTATAATCCTTGTATGGGTAGGATGAGCTCATTAGCCTTCTGGCAGTCATCCTAGGAGAAGGACAACTCAGGGATGCATTCCATTTGGCTCCTTAGGGCACTAATTTTAGATTTGTGGACCTAAGCTTCATCTTTCTATTCATCAGAAGATCTTGAAGACATCCCACACTTTTGTTTCATTGAAACATTCCTCTCTTTTCAGATTTTTCTTAATGTGCATATTAGACATCAGATTGGAGAAAATCTTCTATTAAATGTCAGTGTTGTAATTTTCCCTTTTTGCACATCAATATTTTGTGATTTTATTTCTAAGAAATATACAGTTCTCAGGGATATTTTACTTGTTGGTGTAGAATTGTACCCCAAGTTGGAAGAGAATATTCATGAATAGAAAACCATTTTGTTTTTTTTCTGTGCTGTCTGCCTCTAAGTTTGACTTTATTTTTGTTAGTTTGTACACACATTAGACTTTCCCCTGTCATTTATTGTCACTGTTGTGGCTTTTGTTGTATGAAATACATTTTTCTTTTCTTCTGTTCAGAAAGGAGAAGATGGACTGCCAGGAAATAGTCCTTTTATTCTTGTCTTGCTTCATTTTGATAGCCTGCTTGTTCATATTGTTACAGGATT
Organism: Bucco capensis; assembly: GCA_013396975.1. Lineage (NCBI taxonomy): Eukaryota > Metazoa > Chordata > Aves > Piciformes > Bucconidae > Bucco > Bucco capensis. Next base: position 178,623 of record VWZO01012345.1, read on the forward strand.
TTTTGTTGTTTTGAATTGCTGTAACAGGTGCTTAGTGCACAGAATGAGCTTGTACATTAATTAAAGAGAGAGAATCTCAAGCTATTTCACTTAATAAGGAGAAGTTAACTGACTTGATCAGTGTTTAATACTGACAGAGGGAAGAATTTCTGATAATCATTGACTTTAATTTAGCAGAAAAATATATAACAAGATTCAGGCAATGGAAGATGAAGCTTGAAAATTCAGAGGTAGAAATAAGATACTCAGACTGTAATTAAACATTACAACTTCCCTACAGATGTGTTAGATTCTTTGCTGCCTGCAGTGTTGAAGCCTTAAAAATCTTCTGACAAAATCACAATATTCAAATAGAATTTATGGCCTGGTTGCAATGTTAGGCTAAAATCCCTGACGTGTACTGTGTAGAAGAGCAAGCAAGTAGTTTTACAACAAGCCTTGTTGGATTTCACCTACGTTTATAACAGAATGCTGTCAATTCACTCGGTTGTCTCCATCTCATCTTCCATATGGGAGGGCTGCACCCTGCTTTGTGTGCAAGGCCCTCACTGAAGTTCTGATTTGCATCCCAACAGGGTGCAAGTGATACAGGGACAATAATTATAGTATTTAATAGGATGAATAGCCTGGAATGTGTCTAGGTTTAGGTTTTATATCAAAGTCCTGGACCCAAATCAGCTTCTGAAACAGTTGTTTCTCTTCTTTAACTGTGTAACAACTCTAAGAAAGTAAACCCCTAGCTTAGATTTAGGTTTCAGGAAGGCACTTTGTAGTCAACCTCTGAAGACCTTAAAAAATTAAAATTTCCCATTTGCACTTTTCTCCCTACATACTTGTGTGCAACACCTGACAGATCTTCTCTTTCCCTCTTTAAAAACACATTTCTCTTAGGTGAGGTGGTTCTTTTAAAAGATTTTGGAAGCATTTGTCAGACTAATTGTAGGAATCTCAGGACAATCATCCTCAATTCTCTTTATAGCCAAAAAAACTTCCAATAGTTATTTGTAAGGCATGATTCATCTTCTGTAATGTACTGCTGCATATGAATTGCATTCTAATGATGTCTATTTTTCCCTATAACCACAAAGTCAGCCTAACAAAATCATTTGGGGTTTAGATAGTGACACTGTAGATGCCTGAAGTTAGGTCAGATGAACCTCCAAAAGGTTGTCATTCCAAGCATCTGGTCAAAGTAACAAGGGTTGAACAGAACCAGTTGTAACTCAATAACATTTCAGACTAAGACTAAATGAGGTTTTTATTCCCGTGCATGCACCATTCATTTAGTATATTAATCCAGGAGAAAAAACATGTGTTACACAATAGTAAAACAATGGAGATAATCTTTGAACACACTGTAGAGAACATTTCTTCTGAATACACCTTTGATATGAAAATAACAGTCATATGTGAAGTGCCATAAGTATTTCTGGTGCTCAGAAGCAGAACATGCTGATTATGCTTCTGAGTGCACACATGGCATTTGGGTACTTAGCTGACATTTTAAGTGATCAAATGCTAGGAACTTACATCCCATCCCTCTTGCTGAAAATGTGCTCTGAGGGTTCATATCCTGGAAAAGTCCTGGGTCATACGTATAACAACAAATAGATGAGGAGAAAGGGAAAAGATGTTATCCATAAGGTCATATAGCATCTTTTCATTGTAGAGAATAGGTTTCAAAGTCAGCAAAGGATTTGGAAGAGAATGTCAAAGCTTTCAAGGCAGAGTTTTCTTTCTCAATAGAGAGCTGGAGTTGGAGAAAATGTAGGTATTGAAGTGTTACATTTTAGAGCCATGGGCATTGCAACTATCCTGATACACCCTAGAGAAAGAGAAAGGTGCTAGAGGATGAAAAGGAAATATACACAAACCCTGGGACAAACATTATCACTTGTCCTTTACTATGAAAGAGGTTAGAGTGAATGATAATTTCAAATACCTTCAACCTCTCATCAAAAGAAAAATGGGTTTTTTTTACCCATTCCTTGCTTAAAGTACAATACTATTCTTTTTCCAGACTGACATCAAACACTTCCTTCTACATTCTACTTTGTTCCAAAAGTCAGCTTAAAGGGATACAGGTGAGAGTGGTATCACAGATATGATATGGAATGGGGTCTATACCTCAATAGCAGCTGCAAAGCAGTCTTTTCCATTGTGAATCTATTAAGCAAGTAGATATAATTACATCAAAGTATTACTGGCTCATTTTATGGCTAATTTAAGATCTTTCACTCCTTCTGTCTTGAAAGCAAGTAATTTAGTTCAACTCTGACTCTGAATGGGTTATTAGGAGTAAGTGGCTTTGAATTTTAGTCTATACAGTTGCAGAGCAAAAGCTTCCTAAGGGTTGGCTCTGCTAAGTAAACACAACATGAAATCCAGCTGTGAGTTTTTTCTGTAGGTTTGGCTATTTGTTGAAAATATCTTTTGAAGTTCTCAGATTCGTACCCTGTCACACTAAAAAGCAGCACCAGGTAACATCTCTGGCAATGTTCATGTACTTGCTAATAATGATTCCAATGTACTTGCTAATAAGGACTCCTGGAAACTAAAGCTGCTAGATACAATTCTCAAAGGGTGGAACACTATACAGTAAATATTTGTATTATTTCCACCAATCTGAGATAAAATTTCTTACTGCTCAAGTAAGATTATATTTGTATCCAATATGATTGCATTTTTACCCAAAACAGAAGCATAAATAAGAACATTTCCTATTGTGAACCTTGTGATAACAATTTGCAGTTGGCCCATATCTAGATTTTGTTTTCTTAGCATGCATCAGAGCTACCAGTCTGGGACATATGAAAATGTAATTGAGCTTGAAATGTCATCTTGATAGCAAGTGATACAGTTAATTCTGTTGGTAAATGTTGTGCAGTGCTAATTGCTAAGTCTAAATTTAACAATTAGTTTAGAAAATCTGAAGTGTAGTTTATAATGGGATATAAGCTGCAGGCTTCAGCTTGTACTGACTTTTTTTTTATTATTATTACTTATACCAGTACAGGAGGATGCAGCTGAGGAATTTTAACCAAGAATCAAGATGCATGCCTAATTTAACTTCAGCCAAATTTGACTATACATCTAGTAAATTTACTATGGCTGCAAAACACGTTTTAACAAATTAAACTTGTATCAAGTCTTTTGCTTTCTACAGTTTGTAGTTATACATGAACTGATATTGTCATCTTAAACATCATTAACTACTTCAAGATTTTGATTGATATTGTCTATCAGAGAAGTTGTTTGGTACTGGTCCGTGTGTTTTCTATTCTTTTGAAGATAAATGTTGTTATATTTCGGCATCTGTGGTTTTGAAACCTTGAATTAATCACATTTCCTCTGAATTCTGTCTTCTTCAATTATACAGAGCTGTGGTTAGTCACCCTTTTCAGATCTTTAGATATAGTAATGTGGAGATTCTTCAGCTTTGTCATTGGCAATAAACACAACTGGATTTACCAAGTTACGTAACCCTGTAAAGATTCACTTTGAGAAAGGCAAGATCCTCAGCTAGTATAAACTGCCATGCTTCATCGACTTGCGCTGGCAGAATATTTGGCTCCAAAAGCTTCTCTTGAAGTTGTTGAGCTTATCGTCATTCCTCTGGAATGTGGAACGTTGCACCCATGCCATAATCTTTTAGGTAGAACCAAGACAAGAATTTTCCTCCCCAAGAGTGTATTATAGAAGAGAGAGAACATTTAAACTGCTTTTTAAGCTATACAGTGTTGTTACAGAGCAATCACTTCTCTAGCATGAGGGAAAATAATGACTGAAAGAATGGTCACACAGTAAATTTTCAGCCCACTGAAAGAGCATTCTTGCTCTCAAATGAAAGTCCAAAGAAAATACAGAAACCTGAGACTGGAAATGATAACTTGATTTCCTTCTGCACTGTCCCAGTTTAAAAAGTGTAATTTTCCTGTCATATAAAAATATCTGTGTGACAACAAGACAATGCTGCTGTTCAACACCCTCCTTAGTATTGACCTTAGGTATGAACTGCCAGTTCACTACTATGAGGAGACAGTTCTGTGCTTTCTCTTCTACTTAACCTTTCTTTACATTAAACAATTCAGATCCCCTTTGCCAAACACCATAAAATCTCAAGTGAAGTTAACAACTACGTCATTGCTCAAATGATGTTAATAGCTATTACTATTATACGGAGGGAGTGTGATGAACAGAAATGTGCATCAGAAAACCACAAAGGCAAGGGCAGAAAGTTGTGAGGGATTTCACTTTCTTTTCAGCTGTAGGATGTGCTTAATTAATTGAACACCCTTTAAACTGTTTTTCTTTTTTTCCCCTCTCTAAATGTATGACAATGAGGTGCTGGAGTATGTCCAAAGAAGGGCAATGAAGCTGGTGAAGGGCCTAGGGCACAAATGTTATGAGGAGCAGCTGAGGGAACTGGAGTTTTTCAGTCTGGAGATAAGGAGGCTGAGGAGGACCTTATCGCTCTCAATAACTGCCTGAAAGGAGGTTGTAGCAAAGTGGGAGTCAGTCTCCTTTCCCAGGTGACTAGAAGTAGTACAAGAGGAAATGGCCTCAAGTTGTACCAGGGGAGGTTCAGGTTAGATATTGGGAAAAATTTTCTCACTGAAAGAGTGTTTAGGCATTGGAACAGTCTGCCCAGAGAAGTGATGGGGTCACCCTCCCTGATGGTATTCAAAGAACTTGTACGTGTGGCACTTTGTGACGTAGTTTAGTGGCATGCTTGTGTTGGGTCAGTGGTTGGACTTGGTGATCTTAGAGGTTTTCCCAACCTTAATGATTCTATAATTCTAAACTAACATGCACTGACTTGTCTAGGCTTGTGTAGTTTTTTTTCTTCTAGTAGAAGGTTTGCAATCTGACATTCTTTTTTCTGAATGAAAATAGTTTAAATGGAGTCAAAATGTTATTCTGCTAAAGATGCAGAGACTTGCATTTATTACAGTACTCATTGCAAAGCCAGGGGAATTAAATGAGCCTAAAAGCAATAAACGATATACTTTACCCTATAATCATTGATAGGAACAAGACTGTATTTCCAGCCTTTTCTCAGAGATTAAGGTTAACTCAAAGTATTAAGTATGACTTTTACTGTGCTCTTTGTGTAGTACCAAATGCACAATAAATTAAGGAAGTTACTACAGTCCATAAAGTGATTGTAAATGTAGTACATCTCAGTTGATATAAATGAATTTAGTTAGGATTTTATATAGGAAGATGAGCCTTTAAATGATAAGTAATTTTTCTTCCTTTTGTAAGTTGGACTAGAGAAGGTTTTTATCTTATATTTGTGAAGAGACAGTTAAGACATAACTTCCAGGGAACTCATCAAACAGATTTAGAAGCTTTCAGATCAATAAAAGCAAGAGAGTCAGATGGCCAACAGAGATCATCAGGTGAATTTGATAAGAATTACAGAGAGGTAGCTTAGGTGTTAGTAAAGTTTTAACATGGGGCATTAGAAACATCAGAATTTTATCTGCATTAAGCACCCATCAAGAATTTTGATACATTGCATTTAGAAGAAGGGACACCAAAATATTGATGACACAGACATATAGCAGGTAGGAGGCAAGGAGTTAAGGTAAAATACAACAGCCAGCTTCTGAGCAGTTCTTATATAAAAGAAAATACTTAAACTCTTTTTCACATTTCACAATTCAAAAGCAATGCAATATTTAAAAAATGTGTTCCATAAAACCAGAAAGAATTCACAACTAATGATGTACAGTTTGTCCAAGCCATGGTATGAATCCTCTCACTGCTAGTGGCAAAGTTCTTATGCCTCCATGTATTCTTATTGCTTTTTTAAACCAATCTGGACTTGAAAGCAATGCAAAGCTCATTGTTACATTGTAAATTGAAGTACATCACCGTTAAACCAGTCATTAGTGTGAAAGGAACCAGGAGAAGACAGGGCAGACATAAATTATTCAGCATACAGGGAGGCCACTTTTCCATGTACTTCCATTTTTAATATAAAAAAATCAATGTGCACACATACATGCACCCAGACATGCAAACACTTTTTATGAACCTTTCAATTCTGAGCAACTTTGAAAGCTATATCATACAGATATAATCCAAATGCTTAGTCCAATTCTCTGTACAATGGTATTATTGCAAATAGATTTTTATATTTAGTGAGTAGAGAGACAGAAAAATATGCTAAGTCTGGCTGTGACTAATAGGTCCCCATGGTGAGGTTTTCAGACCTCTAAGGTTTTTACCTGTTGCTTTTATTGAAAACAAAATTTGTCTAAATGTAAGCCCTTTTCACAATTGTAGCCATCATATATAGTGCTAAGAGCAAGACTCCATTTATATTCATATCTTTTGTGTTTTTTTAATAATTATCCTAGATGCTGAACAAATACTCAACAACATCACAGAGAAATTGGTTCTGGAGCTGGTAGCTAGTCTTAATATAGCCTGGCGTAGAACTCGAAGATAGCAAAATTATATCCTTTTAGAGGGGATGACTTATAATTCTAAGCTGTACCAAAGGGGAAAAAAACCTCACACCTCTTCTATATTAAAGAAATATAAAACATAATTTTTTTAAATCCAGTTTTCTTTTACAATTTTATCTGTAATGTACAAGCTGCACTCAGTGAAAGCTTGTGTTGAATCAGGCAATGTCATCTTTGAATTTATAATCAATAATAGAAAATATTAACATGTATTCTGGTGCCATAGTGGAACATCCATAAAGCTGTGTCTACACTCATTTGCATGAAATATTTGTAGTCCCACCATGAGTCACAAACCTCAGAACTTAGATTTGGAACACATGTTTCCTAATAGCCTCTCTTTAATAATGCATCTGTGTTCCTAATCAATGCAAGTGAAATGTTTTCATAATTTAATAATAAAGTGAGTATCTTCAGAATTTAGAACAGGTGAGGATAAATCATGTTTGCCTGTGAATAACAGCTTTTATCATTTACTCAGTGGGATCATAATGTATTCTTTCAATCTGCACCAAAGGTAGTAGCAGGAAGCTATTTTATAGATTTCTTGGTAATCTGAGCTGATGTTATACCTGTTACAGGACACTTCCAATAAAATAGAAACACAGCAGGATGAGAAAAGATACAAATGGTGTTTTTATACCAGTCAATAGAAGCATGACTCTGTAGTAATAGAAAATTTGTTCATGAAATGTGAAGTACCACTGGCTCAGTTGGTAAGGTATTAAAATAATTCAGGTCCTGCTATTGTAATTTTTTCTTACAATTGTACCTTTAATTTGTTGTCTCATTTTCATTGCCAATGAGAAAAAGTAAGTCAAGTACATTTATGAACCAAATCATCAAAGCAGTTTATTGACGTCTATTTTGTAGCTCCTTCCCTGTAAGGAGGAAGTCCAGCACATATGTACCTATATGAGCTTACTGCTAATGACACAAGTTCATTCTTTTTAGGTATTTTAATGAGGCAAAACACACTTTGTTCGAGATTCCAGGTCTACTTAGCCAATGTACAGAATCACTTCCAAATATGTTAAGAAGTCTAGGCTGCTATCTGCAGGCAGATTTCAGCAGATTTTCTCCTCTTTGCTGAAACTCTGAAGATTTCAGGGGTGCTCCCAACAGGCATGAAAGTTGCCAGTTGGGTTCAGTTTGCAGGACAGAGTCAGTAATTTAGAAAAGAGCATTATGGATATGGAAGTTAATTGGGTGCAACAGGTTCCCATCCCAGTCACACTACAGAAATTGGGAGTCATCCCAGAATGAATAGAAATTGTTCTGCTTTATGGTTATGGCCCATAAGCTCTGATTCTCATCAGTGTAGGTCTTGCATTTCTTTTAAACTGGGAAATGAAAATTAAATACATTGAAGAGAAATAGGAGTAGTCATACTGGATCTGAAATGTAATTTCTCTGACTGGCTGTAGAAGATTTTTACAGCTGTTATTCTCTGTGTTTTGGTAAATAGGTTTTTGAGCACATTGTGTCCAGCCTCCATCCTTTAAGCTGTGGATTTTCATGGGTTTTTAATGTCTAGAGGGACATTGCTCTATTGCTTTTGTTCATCACACATGCACTTAAAATGTTTTTCCTGAATAGGAAATTCTGATTTTTATAAACATGTTGCACTTTTAAAGCACATGATGCTAAGTACATTCAGTCTTTAAGGGAATGCTCTTTCTACCTTCCATGGGAGAAAAAAAATCAAGAGTGGTATAAATTTTGCACCTTAGATCTCATTTCCTCTTTAGAATATAAATCTACTGCAAAGGAAATAGGGTCTCCATTATCTCTTAAAGATGAAAAAGCTTCTAATATGGATAGTCTGCATTCACACTCTCATGATCCTGGGGGATAGGTTAATAAATAATGAACTAAATGTCATATTTTGAAGTCTCTTAGTTCATGGTAAGGCAGCTTTCTTATATGTGTATTAAATTTCAATCTTCATTAGACAAGGTTTAGTGGAGAAATTAGGTCCCTCTTGTATTGATTTAGTAATGCAGAGTTATAAAATAAATAAAAAGCAGCTAGATTTCTGCCTAATTTTTTATCATCTGTAGATCTTCCCTTGATCCTGACTGTGCCAGTTACACTGTGACTGAATCAGCTGAAACATTTGTCAAAATCATTTTGACATCGTCCATTGTAAAGGTTAAAAAGGGGAAAAAAGATTTGAGATTAAGTGCTATATCTGAACAGCAGTGACCAGCCTGAGCAATTGCCAAACTCTTTATAAAAGCTCTTACACAGCACAAATTACCCTCCCCTAGCAGGACAGGCTGAGACAGTTGGGATTGTTCAGCCTGGAGAAGAGAAGGCCCCAGGGAGACCTTCTTGCAGTCTTTCATTAGTTCAAGAGGCCTACAGAAAAGACAAGGAGGAACTCTTTATCAGGGAGTCTAGTGATAGGACAAGAAGTAATGGTTTTAAACTGAAAGAAACTAGGTTTAGATTATATAGTAGGAAGCAATTCTTTAGAGTCAGGGTGCTGAGACACGAACAAGTTGCCCAGAGAAGCTGTGGATGCATCCTCCCTGGAGGTGTTCAAAACCAAGTGGATGGTGCCCGTGCCCATGGTAGGGCCGTTGGAACTAGATTATCTTTAAGGTCCCTTCNTGGATGAGTCCTTGAGCAACCTGGTCTAGTGGATGGTGCCCGTGCCCATGGTAGGGCAGTTGGAACTAGATTATCTTTAAGGTCCCTTCCAACCCAAACCATTGTATGATTCTATGTTCTTGACATTTGTTTGAATCCCAGACACTGGCCTTGTTCAAAACAAGAGATGTGTACCTTACTTTGATAGTGTCCTAGAATAATTCTGGACTTCACAGGGTGTCTAGTCCAACCTCCCACTCAAAGTAGGATTAACCACAAGATCAGATGAGGTTGCTCAGACCTTTGTCCAGCCAGTAACTGAGGCTCAATAGAGGGGAAAGAAAGGCTGAGTAATGGAAATAGTGGGCTGAAAATTAATAGCTACATTTAAAAGAGGTGAGAAATCACCAACTGAGGAGCCGTTTGGTTATAATTAGCAACATGCAACTCTAATAGTAGCAATGTGTACAATCACACATTAGAAATTGTAAAGCCAGGTGAGTACCATGTAAGCAGAAACTAGCTATGACTACCCCTGTAATTAAGAAATGAACATTGGCAAACTATTAATTTGGAATTATGTAACACTCTAAAACCTATATTGTAGAAAATAATTTCTGAAGGAAAAGGAAAAAACTATATAAATACAGTATTATCTGTGGCAAGATAACTGTCTAGTTAAGAGAAATTTGGAACTTAACTGAACTAATTCCTCTGGTGATACATGGAAAATCATTACTGCTGTTTGAAAAAGGGGGAAATTAATCAAGAAATTGTAAGGAAAGTCAGCTAAAAAGAGACAAAGTGGGTAATACAGTGAAAGAGCAATGGGATTGGAAAGAGGTTATAGATGTATTACAGGATCATTGGAGTGGTGGGATGCAACTGTGGAAAAGACTGTGAGAGGTATTTCTGTTATTCCCACCACTTGTCATACTGTTAAGAGCTCACTAGGAAAACAGAATGCAGCACTCATCACTCTGGTACAAGCAGAGGCTGCTAGGATGAACACAGAAGCAGAGTGCTTCCCTTGCAGTAGGACACAAAGAGAGTTTGGCTTGTTTAGCCTTGCAAAACACAGATGAAGACAGGATGTGATTGCTCTCTATAAACTTATCATGTGGGTAAACACCAGGGAGAAGAAATGCTTAAACTAAAGAGCAATGTTGGTCCAAGAACAAATAGTTACAAATTGCCCATGAATAAATTTCAGCTGGAAATTAGATAAAGTTTTCTAATCCTCTGGTGAGCAAGGTTCTGAAATCTTATTCTTCCAGTAAGAATAATATAGGAAATAGGGAATCTAGTTGGCTTTAAGAAAGGGCATTAAGTGGTTTTTGAAAGGGATTATATGATGTGGATATCTGTGATGAGCAGATTGGATTCAGTGGCCCAGTGGACTGTTTCCCATTTTATAAGTAGATATTTTGGTCAGAGAGATTCCACTGCATTATATCTAATTCTGTACTCATGGGCATCCTGTTTGAGTGGATAGTGATACAAATGAAGGAGTTGTCCTTGATGGCCCTAAAACAGAATTAATAATTTACTTTTCTGCTGTATTTTGGTGAACTTGAAGGTAAAGGCATCAGAAAATGAGAACAAATTGAAAATTCAAAGCAGGCTGCTGTTGAATAAAGCAAATCAGAAAGAGAACAGGAAAGGCACTTGATGCCCCCAAGAAAATGTGCAATCTAAAAATTTGACAAGAGTCCACCATAGCAGAGAGAGAGAGAAATGATGGATAGGCAAGGTGAAGAACCATTAAAGTAGAGGGAATATTAAAATGACAGAATCAGAAAATGATGTTTGCAGTGGCATTTCAAGTGGACACAAGTAAGTTAAAGTTGCATATCATAGAATCATAGAATGCTTTGGGTAGAAAGCGACCTTCAGGATCATCTGGTTCCAACCCGTTGCCACAGGCAGGGACACCATACACTAGACAAGGTTTCTCAAAGCCCCATCCAACCTGTGGGAGCTGCTCAAACCACACTATTTAGGGTGGGAAGAGAAGGTAACTTCTGTGTCATAAGAGGAATCTAATTATCCTTTTGGAAATCAGCCAAGACCCTGGATCTAATATAGTATAGTATACTAAATGATACAGATTTTTAAGGACCACATGTGGACCTTAACCTTCTGTTCCTCTTCCTTACTAAAGATTTTTTCAGCAGCCTCTTGTCTACTTCTAACATAGATGTTACCTCAGGTTTGACACAGAGCAGCAGACTGCCTGCTAAATTCAGCCATTCTGGTGCTCTGTCTCACAGAGCAGACTGTCATGCTCATATTCATCAAGCTGTATACCCTATATCCCAGTAAGCCTGGAAGATCTGAGAAGATTATTCCTGAGGTTGAGTGGCTGCAGGTGGTGGGATACTGTTGAGTGTAAATGAGAAGAGGAATTTGAGCATCAGAATTTTAACTGTGAATCACTACCATATCCAAACAGCATGATACATTAATTTATAATTAAATGTTGATTTTTTTACCCCTAAGGATATTTTGGCACAGTTCATTAGTTAGTCACTACAGTTGATCCAGTTATTGTCATGCCTTTGATCACTTTCCATCTAACTGAGCGTGTGAGAGGGGATACCAAAAACCTTTGTGCTTCTTCAAAGTTGCAGGCAGAACATTTGCTTGCTATGCAAGGAACAGCATTTTCCCAGCTTCAGTCATTGCTTCTCATGGCAATCCTCTTATTTCACTGAAACTCTCTCAAAATATCTGGTTTGTATCATGAAACTCTCTCAAAATATCCAGTTTGTATCATGATGATTTCTTTTCCTGGCGTTACCTACGTCAGCAAGATAACCAATCTTATTTTCATGGGACTGTCTAATAATTCTTAAAATGAGTAATGGTTGAAGATAGCATCTATACTATTGGTGCTCTAGGTCTAAAAGTACTCCAGATAATTGTATTTATTTGCTTAAATATAATGTACAATAGAATTCCTGTTCTGAATCAGCTCTCAAAGGACAGTTGTGTTTCTGGCTGTCAGAAGGTAAAGATCTAGAAAAGATTAAGTTTGTAAGAAGCTTGACTGAATTTAAGTATCTTGTTTCCAGTACAATTCCCTTTACCTTAGTTACCAATTGATTGAACTGTCTTACTCATAACAGCAGTTTTGATTCTTTACAAGGTATTTTCCTACTTAATTGTTTTGTAGTGTAAAAAAAGATATTTAGTGCAAATAACACATACAGAACTGAAAATACTTTTTAGTAACATTGTCAAAACTGCAGATTTGCAGATGGTATCAGCTTGTTAAAATGCACCATCAATTTCTCTTATGTTTCTCACAGCTTTTGCTACATGTAGCACTGAAGACTCCCATAACTGAAGGTTTAATGTATTTTTTAAACCTGCCTCTTTAATCTTTCATTATTTCTTTGAGCATTTGTCAGAACTTTGTGCTTACACACCTTCATTAAGTCCCCTGCATAGTCACTCAGTTAGGATTTGTTTAACGTAACTTCAACAATCTAGAAGTTAGTATGTGGAATAAAGGAGCAATCTACACTTTCTTCAGGGACAGCTGATCCCTTGCTAGGATACACGACTGATACAAATGGAGTGATTTTCTTCTGAAGTTGTTTATCTCTCTCTACTGACTACAGGGGAAGCCTAGGCAGTTAACTCAAAAGAAATGCCAAGTATTTTAACAGCTCAAATGATGAGATGAATTTCTTAGCCTTCTCTTTTGTTTATATAGCTGAGCTATGGGAAAGGAAAGGGTTGTTTTCATATTTTAACAGGATATCATGTTTGTGAATCTAGTAGCAGAGGCAAAACTGAAAACTATGCTTTGTCTTATATCTTGAAATTAACAGTAGTGGAAATTGTGCCCCTCCTTGGTTCATGTATATCGCTGGTAAGTATGTCTATGACTGTTTTTCCTGTATCCTAGCTACAACTGTTGTGTTACAGAGCTAAGATGCAATCAAGGTATTTGCCCATTGCCAACTTTGGCATGATTTGATACAATAACTAAGCTAGGACTGTCACCACAAGAGACCATTCCTCTTTCCTCCTGCCTAGTCCTTCACATGAGTTCTCTCGCTCTTTCTTGACTAAAGCTTGTGCAGAGAGAGAGGATTCAATGCAAAACTCTCTTTTCAAGGTTGGTTTTATTTAAAAATCACCCACTGATCTTACTCATCCAACAGCAGGTCAGTGGTGGGAACACACCAGTAGGGTTGGCCATGGGGAGAACAGATGGACTGATACCTTTCACAGCCTTCAGCATTTCTAGATAAGCAGTAAATCACACCCTGAACAGCATTGCTCTCATGGTATGCATGGTTTTGAAATCGTATGAAAGATGTGTATAGAAATGTAAGCACAAATACAAGATGCACATAAACAGTCTTTCCCTTACATCTTAACAATGATGAACAGTGATGGTTTTATTTATTCTTACCCTAAAATATTCAGTATACACGGTTCAAGCTTCACATTCCTGAAAAGAAATTCTGTCTAGTCTGGACTGTGTACCTGCCCATAGCAAAACACACTGCTGTCCTGCCCTGGCTGTTGCAACTCCACTAAGTTGGAGGGATAAACACCTCAATCATTCTTTTTACATACTGGAAGGACAAGAGGAGACAGTGATCAAGAAAATTATCAAAAGCACACCACTTCCAAAAACTGTAGCCTAACTTTCAAAGCATATTTGTGCAGTTCTTTGAAGTTATCTTTTGCTGCTTATGTAGGATTTTATATTGTTAATGATCTATCTTGTGCTTATATTACTTTTTATGGCTTCTATTCATTTCACATTGATTTTTTTCCTGATTTATTAGAGTCCCAGTCTCACACCACAGACACTCTGCAAATGTAAATTGCTGTACAGAAAATAGAAATGCCAAAATCAGGCTGTGCCTGCCAAGTCATAATTCAATAATATCTACCATCTATGAAAATAAAAACCATAAATACTTCTTAATATCTACAGTAGCTTCATAAAGCATCATCTGTAAACACTGTAAACACTCCCTCCTCCAGTGCATGAACTTACTTAATCCAGATGCTAGAAGTATTTGTGTTAGGAACTTAAAGTGCAATCCAGATGCTAGAAGTATTTTTGTTAGGAATTTAAAGTGCTGATCAAAGTGAATCTTCAAAGCTTCCACGTGCCTAAGTATTTGTAATCTGCATATAGTCTTGCCACCATATTTCAGACTGTTTACGTGCCAAACTTCCTGTTGAATATATAAACACTACTGGATTGCACCAAACATGCTGTGCAAACACTGCCGTGTGGAGAGTGCTCTCCCTCCTGGGCTGCATGATGCCAGGAAAATGCTGGGAATCTCTTCATAAAAGCAAGAGGAATTATTAAAGGACTGACTGATAGATTTAGGAAGATGGAAGAGAGTAAGAATGAATCTGACTACTTTGACTAAATAGTGCCTCAGACTTATGAATAAATTTGTCTAGGAAATCACTTTCAAGTCTTTGTCCCTTATCAGCAGGCACATAACCAATTTTCATTATGGGTTGTAGGGCACCCATAGATAAAATTCATGCCATGGTGTCTTTCTGCTTTATGGATATGAAGGTAAATATATCATTTATCATGTGCTTCTTCCTATTCATTTGGAAGACAGTGGAATATTTTGCATCATATTCCACTGGGATATGCAGAAAACATTGATATCCTGGTATGCAGTAACCTCACATTGGTTTGAGAGTTCAGTTTGCACAGCAAATATGAAGTATAATGTACATGAATTATAATGCAAAATGACTGTTTAATTCAAGAGACATCCAAGGATTTAGATAACTGCAGATATATAAAATATGTATGAGGAATATAAGTATATCCATATTTTGAGCAGGAGGGCTTAACATCTACAGGGATTTCAGTATTACAAGGAATAACACTAGGTTTCTTTAGCATCTTCTACAAGCATAAATACATCTTGATGTTCAAGGCATCTTTTCAGTTTGCTCTAAAATTAAGGTAGTCAATTAGGTTAATAAATGAGCATATTTATAGGCAGAAAACAAACTCACTGTGTGTTTCAATGGATATGAAACAGGAAGAAAAAGCTGAAAAGGAAGAGGGTAGCATTTAAGTGAAAGCTGTTTGGAGCAGGGCACTTGTCTCACATCCCCCATGTTCTCACACCTTCTTCAGCTCTTCCATGTGGGTTCAGCCTAGGACAGAGCTGGTGGCTCAGGGAAGACATGCCTAGCTTGGGAGATGTTCTCTCTGCAACAAGATCCTGTCTCAAATCTGACAGCAATCTTCATGGGAATTGAAGACTACATATGAATATATGTATATGAGCCAAAAAGGTGTTCTTGCAACCCCAAAAAAACCTGCTATATCCTGGGCTGCATCAAAAGAAGCATGACCAGAAAGTCAGTGGAGGTGATTCTGTCCCACTGTTCTGCTCTCACATAACCTGGACCAGTTCTGGGGCCCTCAGCATAAGAAAGACATGGACCTGTTGGAGTGAGTTCAGAGAAGGGTAACAAAAATCAATTATCAGAGAACTGGAGCATGTCTCCTGTGAAGAAAGGCTGAGAAACTTGAGGTTGTTTAGCTTGGAGAAGAGAAGACACCAGGAAGACCTTACAGCACCTAAAGGAGTTCTACAGAAAAGATAGAGAGGGACTGTCCATCAGGAAGTGTAGTGATAGGTCCAGGGGTAATGACTTTAAACTGAAAGACCTATGATACAAATATACCATTTGTCAAGCTGGTGAAATCCATGCACTTCAACCACAGCTCTTTTGCTTGTCATTAAAACATGTTGCTTAATTCACTTACGCAATTTGAAAACAAGGTAGGAATTTAAATCCTCTCTTGTGGTGTGGCTATTCCAAAGGCAAAAGAAAAATCTGATATTTGGAAGTATTCTTCAGAACCCCAAGGGTAAATCTTCTTTGGCAAAGAGTTAGCTGTAGACAAAGAGGGGGTGGACTCCATCAGAGACAGAAAAAAACCACACCTACTCTTGAAGTGGAGGAGGATTTCTTAAACTGGGTATCCCAAGAGCCCCCTCTAGCACTCCATGATATGAATGCTTTGAAGATCTGTGATGAAGACTTGGAGTCATATTCTTCAAAGTGTAATGAATAGATATATCCTCTTAAGACAACTTCAGGAAATAGACAGTAAGGCCATTAAATATTTTTTCTATGTACTGTGAAAGACTTTAAACAAGGGGTTCCACTGACTGGTGATGAATTTTGTGACTTTGAAATTATAGAATGCTTTAGGTTGGAAAAGACCTTTAAGATCATTAGTCCAACCATTAATCTAGCACTGCCAAGTCCACCACTAAACCATGTCCCAAAGCATCACATCTACAAGTCTTTTAAAAACCTTCAGGGATGGTGACTCCACCACTTCCCTGGGCAGCTTGTTCCAGGGCTTGGCAACCCTTTCAGGAAAGAAATTTTTGCTCATATTCAACCTAAAACTCACCTGGTGCAACTTGAAGTCATTTCTTCCAGCATGTGAAGAAGAGGCAGTGATATTATCTCCCACAGATAAAATAATCCGTGACCAAAATATTCTGGAAAAAATGTAAGTGTTCAGTAACACATCCAATAAAAGAAGATTGGACTACAGGAGGCCTTCAACTTTTTAAATTTAGTGTGAATATTTACATATATAGATGCCTTTATATTTGACAAAATAGATACCTCTGAGAAGACTCAGTATGTTTAAAAAAAGTAAAATTACTATGGAGAGCTGTTAAAGCCAAAAGTGAGCAGAAATACATCAGTTAACCAAACCAAATACTGCCTGTCTCCACATGCCTTGCCTCACTTACGTCTTCAGATCTTCATGGCTGTGACAAAGTGCCCACACACTTCTAAAGCTGGATGATGGACTTTTTCTCAAAACTGTTTCACATCTTTGTGTGAAAAACAACTCAGTCTCCAGAACCATTTGCTTTTCTATTTAGGCTGCAAATTGTGATATTTGGAATGATGAAAGCTGTCTGCTAAAATTCATATTGAGTGCACTCAACTTATTTTACACATTACTTACTGACAGGTGTCAGGTGGAAATGCATCCTGTTCATTATCAAGCTACTGTTTTAATTTGTGTCTCAGGGTAAAAGGCTTTGCTACAGCAAGTGCTAATCTGTCTCCCACTGCAGTATTTGGTCTGCTGTGCAAACCAGGGATTTTCCAAGAGAGTTTTGTGCACCACAGACAGATTACAGTGCTTGACACCATGCCTTCAAAGAATGACATGCTTTCATGCTCTTAAAATACCATGCTTTCATAATTTTGTTGCCCTTTTAAATGAAACAAGGAGAAAGGACTTTTAATTTGTCTTACACAAACAATAGAATCCAGTTGTGAGATTAGGGGGGAGAATTGCTGGAGCTGTGGTTAAACAGTCCTGCAGACAAATGCCCACAAATTCCAAAGCATTGCTAAATGATACTCTGTACCGTTCAAAACTAAGAAATTGTGGCAATTTGCCCATTGTGCTCCTGTAGATTTGGTTTTCTGCATCACTGTAGACTGATGTCCATTAAATCACAGTCTCATCAGCCTGTTTATAGCCATCATCATATTTGATACCAAGGAAAAATTCTTCTTCCTCATGCTTAACTTTGACCCTTCTGATATCTCTAAATAATAAAAGCATAAGTTCTTAACTAGGCAGAAAGCTATGTTTTAGCACCTTATTGATAAAGAATTATTTGTTCTATGTAATAGAATAGTAGGTATGCTAATATAAAGAAGCCAATGTGAGTTCAACATCTTGTATGGTAGGGGCTGAGAAAAACGCCAGGAGCACTGATAAATAAGAGCAATGCTACCAAAAAGCTACAAGAATTACTGATGTAAACATGTTGCTCATACTGCAGAACACCATGCCTCAGGGAAGGACTTAGCCCTGCTTATTTGGATCTAATATTTAAAACATAAGAAAGCAGATAGATAGAAAGTTTTCTCTTTCAAATGAGTATTTTCACTCTTTTCTGAATTAAGTAAACTGAGAGAAAAACGATCTGCTGTCAAAGGCCTCTCTTTTAGTAAGGAAAAAGAGGTATTCTTTACCCAATTCTGCTAACCTGGTAAATAACTTCAGATGAATTTATGAAGAGAAAAGCTATTCATCCATCTCTGTGCAAGTTAGCAGACTGACACATCCAGTGAGAAAATCACTGGCTACCTTGTTTCCTCTGAGGTTTTTGTTTTAGATAACATAAAGCCACTTTTTCTCCCCTAATATTTATATAACGGAAGACACTTCTTTTCATTGTGGAGAAATACTTTATTAACTTAATTTCAGACTGAAAAAGACTTCTTTCAGAGGAAGTGTGGACAGTAATGTGTGATTTATTCTAGAATTTGTAGATCGCTCTGGAGAGAAACAGGTATAACATATATATAGTTGGCAGTCTTTAGAGAAAAAATACATTTCTCTAGAAATGTTCCGTTTAATTAAAAAAAAGAGAAAAACAGATGGGAACTGAATGAAAACAAAAAAAGCAAACTTCAAAGTTCAATGATCTGATGTATTTAAAAATTCATTACCAAGAATAAAGCTGTATCTGGAGAAATATTTCCCCTGTACCTGTGCTATTAGTCCATTCAAATGCAATGTAAAAAGATCTGAAAATCTTAGAAGAAAACTTAAGCTATTACTCCAGCTAGTGAATGAATTGTAGTCATGTCTATTCCACTTATAGCAACCCACTTAAAGTGAAAAATATAACCCCACAGCAAAAGCTTTCAGAAATACATCAAGAAATCTTCATCTGTAAAGTAAATTTGAAAATAACAGAGAAATTTCTTTATTGTGCCTTGTTTTTACCTGTGACAGAGTGAGTAGGATAATCAAGGGAGGGATAGGACTCTTAGTCATCCATTCTTGACAGTTAACCTGCAGAGGTCAAGCATGTTCACAACACAGAGATAACATCTCTGTTGATTAGTCTCCTGACTCAGACCTCTTCTCAGACCACTACACTGCAATTATTGTTTTCCCTAGCTGTTTCTAATGTAGATTCCCTTTTCAAAATCGAAACAAATGTTATCTTCCTGTTTATTAATCCCCCCCCTTTTTTTACATTCTTTAGAAGATACCTGTGTCTTAGTTAGTAAATTGCATTATAAGATTCAGTGGGTTTTGTAGTGATTTGTAAAGTACTTGTAAAGTGTCTTTGCAAAACCTGAGCCAGTATTCCACTCTAAATTTTCAGACTAATCCTGAAATAACTAAACTCTGTTTTACCAGATTAAAATGTAGTCAGTTTTTAAACACTCTGGGGAAAGGCCATACACAAGTACAGATGGCAAAGCATTCAACTAGCTCTGGAGTCTATAAAAATAATTCCTTTTTATTACTCAGCTGTTTCTCAAGTAATAGGAAAATAGGTCTGTTTCTTGATGATTATATTAAGGATAATTGGGAGGAAGTAATAGGGCATCTTCTCATTATTGTCTATGAATTTATGTTCCTCAATTATATCCTTTTTATGTAGATGTCTTGGTTTTGTTTGGGGGGTTTTTTTTGTTGTTTTTTTTAAGGGAGCAATTTTGCCTTGCTAGTGTATTTTCCAAAGGAAATTAACATATACCATGCTTTTAGACAAAGTACTGTAGCATAATTAATCTCTGTACTGTCCTTTCCTAGCAACCTAAAGTAGGAAATACATGCAGCCAAAGTGTAAAGTTAAACAGCTACCAGGTTTCTATATTTACAGGAATAAGAGCAGTTAAATGACTCAGCTGCCTCCTAATGTGGGTTATATTTGAATTTGGGGAGGGTGGAGGGAAGAATGGGACATTATTGCTTTAACAAGGTTTACTGCTAAACTGAACATATGTTGCTCATAATGTCACTTTCTAAATCAATGAAATTATCATTATAGAACATGTCGACAAATTAGACATGTAAAGTGCAGCCTGTATGTGGGAGAGATGTAATTTGGCTCTATAAAAAGAAATTAAACAATAAAATATCAATGACAGATGTAGTTAGCTAAAGGTTTTGAGGTTTAAATACCAATTTGTGAAAAAAAATTATGCAGACCCAATCAGGGTACGAGATAAAAATACCAGCCTTCATGCAACAAGATGATTAAGTATTTGGACCAGATGTTCAGAGACCTTAGCTGTGCCCTTTATTTAACTGGCAAGCGTGCTGGCAAGTCCTTAAATTTGTAAAATCCAAGTAAGGAAGGTTAGCTCAGATGGAAGTAATAAAACAATCAAATATCAGGAATCATTCATGTCTGTGCACAATAGATCATGCTACAGTTCCCAACTCCACAGTTTCATACACAGTTAGAGCTATTAAAGGAATCGGATTTTTTGCATTTTTTAAAGAAACTCACTGAAGAATTTCTTTCTGTCCGAACTCATTCAAAGCAAATTCAGAAATTCAGTGCATTTGATATGTTTTAGATCCTTTTCCCGCAGGTTTGCAGATTTTATTGCTCTTCAGTCTCAGCTAAAACTCTGTGTTATAATTCCTGGGTTATAGCTTTGTCTGGCAGCTGCTATATGGTTGTGAGCAAGGTGTTTAAGACTACACAATAAAATGTCTGTACATTCAAAGAAGAATGTCTTGCTGGTTAAGAGCTGACTTCTGTTTCAGGCTCTTCGATCAGCTTTACAGGGTGATCAGTCCCTTTGTCCTCATCTTTTCCTATTCACAAACAGCAGGGTGACATATTCTAATCTTTTAACTCATTTTCTCTCTCAGGCATAGTCTCATTCCTAACCACGCTGGAGCTGCTATGTTTTGTGGCAGACCAACACTGTGATCTGCAATCAAATACCTTGGGGTCCTGGCTGGGCCATGCTGCTGTCCTTGTCTGAGCCATGCACCAAACTCTTCTTCCTATAGATACCAGGGCAGCATATGTGGGGCGAGGTCTTCACATGTATTTGAATCTTAGCAGAGTGTGAACTGGGGATGTATCCCCAGCTCAGAAATATCAGATTCCTGCCTTTGATGCAGCCACTCTGCTTGGACACTGACTAGCAGAGATGGCCCTGATCTTGTTTAAGCCTTCAAGACATTGCTGTAATATAATCAGCAGCAATTCTGAGGGCATAAATAAAAGATAACATTCATGAGGTTTTCAGAGAGATGACACAGTGTGCCTAAAACATTTGAATACCACAGACAGAGCAGATGAAAAGGGATTGAGCTGTAAAGAGGAAATCATTCCTTGATGGGCTGATGTAGTTTGGCAGTAGAAGATGGTTTTCATCTGATCAGTGTAGGCATCTACAGTGTATAGAAAGCATCTCAGATATTCACCTCCGCTCTTTGCCATCCTTATAGACAAGGAAGAAAAATATGATTCCCAGGGACAAATTGACTCTTCTGAAAATAAATCTTTAAAATAGATTCATTTTAGCTGCAGACTGAAAATGCCTGTTCCTCACCATTAATTCTGAAAAGAGTCTATGGTATCTAGCTTAAATGTGGACATCTGCTGGATAAATACGAAAAGGCAAATGAAATGTATGCCAAAACCAGTGACCATTGGTTTCTAGCTTCTCAGCCTGCCTTGATACTGTAAAACCACCTTAGGAAATATTTCAGCCAGTTACAAAGTTAAAGAAAACAAATACATGAAAAATACTAACATGAAAATTTTCCCTTTTCTTATGAGAAGCTTGATTTGTTACTCCCCATAACTTAAGAAAATGAATCTGGCTGCATGAGTAGAAGAATATGCTGTTGTGTACTCTGTTGCTCTTGTGTAATGTTCTTTGAAATATGGATTTCAGCACTTTCTGTTACCATGGTGTCACTTGCAAAACACTTGTAAGCCTGCTAGGGACATGAGAACTTGATTAATTAATCTCAACAAAGTGCTTTGAGTTTCACTGGGTTAGTTTCTTTGGCCTTCTCTCATGAGAAGCAGTACCTTCAAAAGATGAGGGAAGGTATGTGAAAAGTTCTCCTTGCCTGGAGGCAGATATAAACTAGTCCTGAAAAACAAGGTTGAGTAAATTCATTTTGACCCTTTGTTCCCACCACCACCACCGTTGTCCTTTAAAGGGTAGATCCCAGTCCTACTCAAGCAACTAACCTCAGTGCGCTGACTACTCTTACTCACTCTGTGCAACCAGGAAATATAGCTTTTGTTATTCAAAAGTACTTAAATTAAGTGAAACACGTTCCTTTAAGTGATTGTCTGAGCATAGAAGAGAGACAGGCCTTGCAGGTAGAAGTAATGTGTTTCCTGAGAGAAACTAATAGAATTGAAAAGCAACAGACGAGCTTTAAGGGGCTTTTGTCCTGGAAAGATTGTTTTTTTCCAGTATTATCAGTTATTCTAAAAAAGGATAATACCACACCCTGTAAATCTTGCCTCTCACCTCTTAGTGTTTCTTCTACTGATACTTCTTTTTCTTCCTGTTTTCAAAGCTATATGGATTTAGGAGTCCATATCCATCTTCTGCAGTTTCTAAGTGCTTAAAACACTCTGCCTGTAGAATTTATACTGTATATGGAGTGCTCTCAAAGAGCTGCACTTACATAACAGTGCTTGATTGAATGTCTTGTTTTCCACGTGCAAGTCCAACAGGCTGGAAATCAGGACTGCTGAGAAATACCTGCTTTCTGAAAATCATTAGTCTTTTTTCCCCTTCCTAATAAATTTCTTTCTGCCAAGTTACTCCAAGTATATTAGGATGGCTGAATCTGGATCATGCTCTGATACAACCTGGGCTTGCCTATGGGTCTGCTGAGATCCCCCACTCACTGCTAGTGGGGCTGTCTGTGAGCCTGACATAACTTTATTCTCAGAATTGTGATGGAGTTGTATTTAACTGCTTTTGCTCTTCTTTGGACATGATTTGAAGGACGTTCACTTTGTCTCTAGATGCCTCAAAAAGGAGAAAACTTCTGGGTATTCATACTGAACTTTCCAATCTCTCTGTTTATCTGAACAGACTGGAAATTATTTACAGTTCTTTGGATGAAAACAAAAGTACCTTGTCTACTGAATTGATCAACAATAGCATCCCTCCTGTGTTACCCAGCTTGGACTATTTTTTCGTACCTGCTAATTGGGGTTAGTTCTATTGTGCCCTTTCCCAAACTCTCAGGGCACTGCTTCAACAAATTGAGACAAACTACTTCTGTAAGAGCTATGACCCCCATTTTGACCCATATGAAAGATTATGCCCAGCAAGAAAATAGCCTCAAAATTGACTGTCTGGTAGTCCCAGTTTACAGACAAAATATGAAGAGAGGTTATCTGTTGGAGGGAAAACACAACAGGCATAAGCGATCCAGAAAGTTCTTGGAGAACACTGAGGGCAACTTTCTCTTTCAAGTGATAGAGAACCCAACAAGGAGAGTGTTCTGCTGAACCACATATGCACCAACAATGAGGAGCTTGTTGAGAATGTGAAAGCTTTGGCTGCAGTGACCATAAGATGGTGGAGCTCAGGGTCCTGATGGCAGGAAAAACAGTAAAAAGCAAGCTTACAGTTCCAGACTTCAGGAGAATGGACTTTGGCATCTTCAAAGATCTGCTCAGATGAGTGATATGAGATAAGGCCATAGAGGGAAGGAGGGTCCAAGAAAGCTTGTTCATATTCAAAGATTGCCTCCTCCAAGCTCGAGAGAGTTCTATTCTAACAAGTGCAACATCAGGCAAAAATGCCAGGAGGTCAGTGTGGATGAACAAGAAGCTCCTGTCCAAAATCAAACACAAAAAAGAGGTGTATAGGGGGTGGAAACAACAAGTCTTAGGTGGCCCTGCCTGAGCAGAGGGATTGGACTAGGTAACCTCCAGAGGTCCCTTCCTCAATCATTTCGTTATTCTGTGATATCTACCATCATGTCTTGAAAGCCATCCAATTAGAGACAAAATGCATTTTTCAAGCTATATAAAATACCAAGATATCACATCTAGCTCACTGAAGCACTGAGTGCTGGAGTCTGGGTGGTGTGCTAGTGTTGTATCTCCTCCTGTTTTCATCTCTGGGCACTGGACTCTGGGTGCTGGAGGCTGAGTTGACTTTTATTTGGAGTCAGAATGTTTTTAACATCTATCCAAAGAAGTCTAGCAACTAGAATCAGTTTCTAAATGCATTTCCATGGCATTTTTTCACCATCAGAGAATGACTTCCATAGAAACACATAGGCACAAATGACAGAAGGCAAACTTGCCTTATTTTTCTGAGGGTATATAAGGATATTTCAGAAGGACTACAGTATCCAAGTGTTTATTAATGTAGTTTTCTTAGGCTGTATGGAATGCTTTTTAAAATAATTCCCGATGGAGTGTAATTAAACAGTTAAAACTTTTTGAAACCATCTTTTGATGGCAAGCTCCTGTAAGTGAAATGGAATGTTCCTATTTGCATGTCAGGGCTGGTAGGAATAAAATCAGACATTAAATTTTTAGGGTTTAATCATAATCTGGGAAATAGAAAGCTCTCAAAAAAATATTTATTAACACTTACTAAATTGTAAGTTCTGTGTTTGTGGGTTGTTTTCTTCTCAAGGCAAAAGACGTTTTCTGACTAGCTGCCTTTAGACTATACATTTAGCATAACAGGTTGTATCAGCCCTTTCTCCCATAAGCAATATAAGCAAATATAAATTGTTGGCATAAATCCAGACAGCTGGCCACAGTGGGACATCTTCTTTGGTCATGGCTTTGATTCTAACACGGCAGACAAAATGATGAATAAGTCACCCTTTTCACACTGGGCTCCGGTTACATCTGTTGCTTTTTGAGAGAGGGTATTTGAATTTTGCAGACAGTCCTCGGGCAGCTGTTAAGTTTGTAGCCATATCAGAGCCTGAATTCTCATGAATTGGAAGTACTTAAACTCCACTATGATTCCCATATCCCACAAACATGGGAACCATGAGAAAACTTAGACTGATTGATTAGACTCTCTGAGTCACCTAACTTATGTCAGGGATGTGAATCTGGAAAGCCAAACTAAGCTTCCTACAGACAAGGGTTCACTGGAGATTTCTCTGTGGTGTTTAATAATATGACTGTGCCCAAAGAAAACCAAGAAATTGTACACTTCCTCTCATCTGACATTAATAAAATTAATTCGCCTTCAGGGCAATAATTCAATGTTTCTCAAAGGAAACTTATTTTACATGCATTTTTATTTCTTCTTTTTAGTAGAGTATCTTCTGCATATTCTGCTGATTATATTTATAAATGCTGCAGTATTTTAAAATCTGAAATTAAAAGGTTTTCAAGCATAAAATATGCAAAATCTGATAATACCCTCTTGGTCCATTTTTCTTTTCTTCGAACTTAGTCCCATGAAACCAGAATGGTAGGAGTTATTAACTCCCTGATATTTATTGGTTATTTAAAGACTCCATTCTTCTTGTGATATCTTAATATATTAAGTTTTTTCTATGGAAATTATTAATGTAGTACAGGCAGAAGACTATGATACTTTTTGAGTGGTTCCAAAGCATGTGATCTCCAAGAATACAGAAATCCTATTACTGATCCTTTTCCTACAGAATTTACCAATGGCACAAGACACTGCAAGTCGTGAAATTAACACATTTCGGCAAATATTTTTACTACAATGAGAAAGAAAATGCAAAAATAAATTATGAGTTTTACAACTGTCCAAATTACCTCATGACTAGTCTACCTAGTTAAATATGTGAATTGTTGTACGTATTTCTTCTGGAGTACATGCAAGCTTCATTGCTGATATATCAGGGCTCCTCATCCCTTCACCTATGAGGTCTGGGACAGCACAAAGATGTGCAATCAGGTCCCCAAGGGCTAAAGTAGTGTTATAGCCATAGGATCGCTTTGTAAATATATTGGAAGGAGGAGAGGGGCATGACTTTCAACTAGTTTGCTGAATTGGGACCCGTAAAAACATGTTTCCAGGTGGGTTTTTTGTAGTTTGTCTCACACACTACTTTATATTGGTTTTACAAAATCCTGGTGTATTAGATGTATTGCAAATGATGTCTTAAGTATCACTGATGGTTCCCTGAAGTACATTCTCTGGTAAAATGTTCAGTCTGATTTAAATGACCAAAGCTACATAGCTCCCATCAGCTCCCTGAGGAAGCTCTTGAGACTCTAACAGATCTCACCTTCCAGTCAGCAAGACTCTTTGATTTAATTTCATCTGCCTATTACCTAAAGACACTTCTTGTAACCTGAGCATGCCATTTGCACTTTCACTGTGATATGTTATAGCTCAGGATACAAATAACTTAACTATTGGTTATACGTAGCCTTTTCTTCAGAAAACGTGTCGAGAGAAAGACATATAGCAGAAAAATTGATAAATATTTTATAGCTCAGCCTAAGAGATTATTCCCTGGATCTTCTACCTTACTCTATTTTTTTCTATTTCCTATTTTAATTGTCTTAACATGGATAGTTAGAGAGAAGTACTAATCCTATCAATTGTGTTCTCTAAATCCCAGTACCTCTGTTCAGGTCAGACTGAAAGTCTTCTTTAGAGATTTCCTTTAAAGACCTTTTCATGAACTGTATCAAAGGGTAGAAGCTTTTAATTTCTCAACGTTGAATTGGAAATGGAAAAAAAAATCTAAAAGCTACTGTTGCTGGGTTTTTTTAAGGCAGTGCATCTGGCATTGAGGTTTTATAAACAGAATGGGATATTTAGAAACTCTATTTACAAAGACATTTAATGAAGTTGACTTTACATTAAAATGGGTCTGGTGGTTCTGGAACAAAAATATAAGCCAGACATCTCTTTTATTATCTTTAATGAAGCTGATTTGACATTGTAGATTTTTGATAGATTGGCGTTACACTGTAGGAAAGATAATATGAAAAGTAGGCCTACGGCTTTCAAGAAGCCTAGGATTTCCTCAACCTTACACAGGGCATTTGTTGGGACAAATAAGCATGCAACAAGGGTTTAATTGTCCCTGTAAATACAGCACATCTTCTTTAGGTAGAGTTTAGTTATCTAAGACAACATTCCAGTTTGTCTCGAGACACATTAAGATAAGGAATGAGGGATGGCCTTGTTGGCCTGGAAAAGATAATCTCCATCTAAAGGTCAACACAACATAGGCTTCATCCAGTACTGAATCTTTGTGTTTTTCTCCTAGCTCTGATCTGACTTTCCCACGTCAGTTGTAAAGTTCAATGAAAGGGCTCTGTTTTAGTGTGTGTGCCTGGCATGAGAGATTTCTCATCTTGGACAGCACTTTTGGATGCTAACATAATACAGTAATGATTCACCTTCAAATGCAAAATGTTCTGCTCAAGAAATCACAGCTGATTATGACTTGAACTACAGTGATCCACAATGAGTCTTGCTTCTCACTAAATAGAGTTCACATAAAGATGAAAAATCCCACTGGCAGAGGAGGAAACAGCATTTCAGGGAGAACATAAGGCTAGGTGCACCTTCTATAGAGTGCCAACAATACAATGATGCTAGCAGAATTTTTTCTTCGGTATTTCTAAGTCCTAAGAGCTAATCCTGAAGGAAGTTAATACCTCCTCCAATGTACTTCAGTCACACCAATTTTAATGGTGCTCAGTGCCTTTAAAGATGATGTAAAACATTTGAATAAAATGTAAACAAGGTGAATAAAATGTAAACAAGGTGAATAAAAGGTAAATAAAAGAATTTACTTCAGCAAGGAATTATGACAAATTTAAATTGAAGTGATTTTTTCCTGTTATGTTCAGCTTTCATTCATTTAGTGGACCTTGCCACTTAAAGTCTTTGTACCTTTAATTATTTCAGATATGGAATAGCTGCTGTTTCAGGAACGTGTGCTCCAACAGAACACACCTTCAGAATAACTTTCATGCAGTAAAACCAATTTGACTTGTGTGAAACCGAAATGCAAATAGGCAATGGTAGCATTAGTCAGAAGGTTTGTCTATGCATGACAGCTGCTTTGTAGCCCCTGTGATAAAGTGAAAGAGCATGCCATTGTCACCTGCCTGTCTCTTCATCCATCATTAGTTAGGCTAGAATTGGTTAAGGTGTCATATATGCTGACTGATGTAGCAGGATGCTGCTCAACGTCAGCTGCTATGGGTCCCAGAGTTACTAAATCCATTTTTATTCCTGTTCAGACTCAGGGTGTATAAAAGGTGCCATATCCCTTTCTTAAAAACTACAGACTGGCACAGAAACCTACAGAAATTGCAGACATCTTTTCTCTGAATACCTGTAGGAATCTCAGAAATATATTCTGCAGTACTTTAAAAAAATAATAAAACCAAAACTAAACTAACTAAATATTTTCCCTTCTTTTTATAGAACTGTGGGGGATTAAGAAAGCAGCTTTTCTGTGTGATATACCTCACAAGATTTGCTACTGACTGTGAGCTTTCAGTATTTTTTTCATACCTTCCTAGCACCCTATAAAAGCTCTCAAAAATCAAAAGAAGTCTTTGACGTTGCAGACTCTGGTTAGCCTAAAAAGAATGGTTCAGAAGTACTTCAGCAAGGAATTGTGGAACCAAGATAAACTATTCCAAGAGGCTCTGATTCCAATATAATAATCTAATATTTATGTGATGAGTGTTTATAGGAAAATCAAATGTTGGCTTTTATGACAGAGACAACTGTGAGTTTTTTATCCAACTTTTTTTAGTGTCTAAACACGATCTGGCTTCTTACTTGATGCAAATTTTTGTTTGGAATTTTCTCTATTTTCTTTGTTTCTGAAATTTGGGTGAGGAACATTTATGTACATTTTCAGAAAACAGAACAAGAAGCCTTACTTATACTGTTACTGTCAGACCATTGGTACCGTTTCTGTTGCTTGCTCTTAATTGGAATCAGAATTTTCGAGTATCATTAAAATCAATATGTACTTATACAAAACAGTCTGTGTATAGAAAAAATCAAAGCAAATAGGTTAACTACTGTAAAGGCAATTTCAACATGAGGAATAGCAAAGGTTTCTTACTAAAGAGCTGCATGCCATTGCAAGCACTTTATCACCTTACTATTACACTAAAATTAGTCCTGTGCAATGATCATATTTCAATAATCTTCACAATTACCACACGTAAATTATAAAAGTTGATTTGATTTGCCATAGGGTAATATGGAACCAAAGGGACAAGTATAAACCTGCTGACATGAGAAATTATTTAGTATTCTTTCCATTGTTACTGTTCTTGTTGTTTCCATTACTATCTCAATATGTTCCAAAAGGCATTACAACTAAGAATTTCATTACATGTATAACACTAGATCTGAAGTATTGCAGGTAAGAGCTTACACCACATCAAACAATTTTGAGTCTATTTCTTAAAGAGTACTATTTTATGAAGTATTAATTCTTGTTTTATCTTAAAAAAATACTGCTTGCTTTTTTTAAAAAAAAGCAATATGTACAATACAATCGCAAACATTTTCTCACTGGGTCATAGTAATTAAAATCTACCAAGAGAAAAATCAGCTGTCAGTTTGCAAACATAGTACTTGAAAACAAATCCTCAGTGCTGTCTGACTAAGTTAATGTTAAAGCAAAGAAATATATTCAAATATTCAAAGATATAGTTGATGTAGTAACACTTTTTGCTGAGCTTAATTCAAAAATCATTGCAGTGTGGTAAACAGAACACCCCCTAAAACAGAGATTAAAACAAGTGATGATAGAACTGCATATAAATGACAAAATAACCACAGGTATATGAATCTTTATTGCTGAAAGAGACCACATTTCACAGTAAACACAAAAGGTGGAGGTAGGGAGATACAAAAAATAACCGTTTAAATAAAAAATAATAGGATGTTACCAGTCCGCAGTATGGTCACAGTGTTTGACAGTGCTCAGATCATGCAGCAGACCAATATTATCTCATTCTTATGGACATATATTATGAATATGTATTATATACAGACATAGTATTATGCATTTGGCTTCATCTTATTGATAAGACTGAAATACAAGCTCTAAGATTGATTTTTATTTTTTTTTTTTTTATTTATTCTATAGGGCACAGTAGTCATATTTTCATGCTTTTCTTCAAGGTCTTATGGACCTGAAAATTCATAGTTTTAATAAAAGATGAGCTACCTTCTGTTTTCATATGACTCGCATTAAATCACAGGACTTGGCAATATTGGTATAAATTTATAGGCGTGCATCACAAAGATTCAAAGAAGGCTCACATTTATGAACACATCCTTGACTTTCAAGGTATGTTTCTATTTAGGGATCTCTACATCAAGCTTTAACCCTTTTTTTCTTTGTTCTTCCCCCCCCCATCAAACTGTAAATCCTAAGGATTGTAGTCTCTGAACTGGTGTTAAGTGCCCAGCATGAAAGACTCTAGTGAACGGTCAGTGGCAAACCTGCCTCTCGTAATTTGTATGCAATTCTGCAGCAACAGCACAGAGAGGTTATGCTGCCCACTGCTTGGTTTAATTGAAGTTAAGTAGATCTATTATGGCAGTGTGCCCCATACACTAACTGTTTATTTTGATTAATTCATGCATCCCTGTGAGTGAAATGTATGTGTGGGAGAGAAACTTTGAGAAGAAATAAGTGAACAGTAAGAAGATGTTGTATAGGCTAATTCTCCCAAGAGATCTGTGTATTTTTAATGCTTCCCCCTGGCTGGGATAGCCAGTTTCAGACTCTTTGATAGATTTGATAGAAGTTATATAACAGCAACTGTTGTATTTCACAAGTTGAATTGAGACACTCTAAATCACCAGTCTTGCTTAAATTTTATTGCTTCTAATCTGTGACAGAAATAATAGTGAGTAAACTGTGAGTGGGGATCTGGCCAAAGTGGATATAGAGACTTATGATTTGAAATAAGACAGGGAAAAAAAGCATCTGGGAAGAAACTTCTTGAATTTGCTCATAAGCAAAAGGATGTACACCCTGCAAGGGTATTGTGATGGGGGAAAGAACAAAGCACTAGCTAGAGAAAGGAGGATAAATCTGCTATCTGTAGGTATCAAACTGGCAGATAGTTTCAAGGCTGTCATCTTTCTGGACTGTAATGACTCTTCTGGAGAACACAAAGGGTAGATGAACCTTTCTGAAAAGAAAATATGAGAACCAGGACAAAACCTCTCCAGGCAAACTCCATCAAGGTCAGGTAGATTCAAGTCCCTTCCAGCATCAGCTGAATCTTCCTGGTGGTTGCAATGGGAGCCTAAAAGACTCATTTATGCTAAATGCCTGAAACCAAGGCTTCAACCCTGTGCCATCTGTGAATGTTACCAGCCATGTATGCTGCAGGAAATACTTGTACTGTGGCCTCACACTGAAGGTTATTTAAAGTCCTTTTGTGATCTTATTACACTGAAAAATCCAGGGAAATGTAGTTCTCTAAGCAGTCAGAACTTGCTCAGAACCTCATAGAGACAGACCAGCCACATCTTCTAGTGGGAAACAAGGTCAGAATGATTACCTGGGGGAATTTTTTAGGTGGTTAGGACCAAGAAAGACAAATGCTTAATAGAAAATAACAACCAAAGTTGGTATAATGGCTCATAGGGTTTCAAAGTTTCTAGATGCTTATCCTAATGAAAATTGAACCTCTGAACCTTCTGAGGTTAACTTGTCCCCACTTATAACATCATTAGGAGATAATGTCAATGAAATGGAAAATTGTTACAGGACAGCAGTTTGCCACTGCTAAATAAGAGCTGAGCCAAAGCCAAGATATTTATTTTCAAAGAGGGAGTTATTTACCCTGTGAACATGTTCTCTTCCAGTGACTTTAGGTCTGTTACACCAAACTACTAATGAGGTAGATGCTGCCTGATGCGTGTGGCTAAACTAATAGGAATTTCTATGTATCCTCCTACTGAAAATGTGTATTTTTATTGGATTAGAGAACAGATTAGCTCAGCATTTCAGCTAATCTGGAAAACAATTAATTTCAGTGTAGTTTCTGATACACACTACTTCAGTGGCTCCTCTACGTAAACAGCTGGAAATCCCTGTTGTCATTCAACAGCTATAGAGCTGTAAATTAATTGTCCTGCTAGGCTAACAACTTAACATATATTATCTGCCACTAGGACTGTAGAACAAAATTGCAGAATCCTATTCATTCTAGCATGAATAGTATCACAGGAATATCAACAATGTCTAGAAATATGGAGAAAGAAGATGCTTTTTGTGTAGACCCAAGCATTTCCAGGTCCAAGCTCAAGCAGATGGCAGGAATTTGGAGACAGGCACATCTGCTTAATGAAGCATGGGTACTACAGGTTTCAGAAGAAGAGGATGGATATAGGGGCAGGAAATGTGGATAGTTTTAATAGCCACTTCTAATAAAGCAAATCTCAATCAGAGCTATAGATTGATTTCTCTCCTGCTTTGATGCTCACAGTCCTTGATTGTTGACTGCCCAGAGGAAACAACAAATATTAGCACAAAAGATCCTTATTTTTAAAGTTCTAAAACTAAGGAAATCCTTCCTTTCTGGTCCTATATATTGAGGAAAGACTTAAAAGCATGACTTGGATAATAAATGTCTCTGCTACTTGGTGAGGCCAGAATATTTTAGTGTTTCAGAACTAAACCAGCCTCAGAGGGCACACCTTTATGACTTACTGTATTCTATTTTCTTGGTTTCATTATAAACTCTCTCAGTGCCTTATTCTGTTCCTAAAATGATTTTTTTTAAAAAAGGAATGTATTTTCCAGGAGCAATCCTAGGCAATGCTGATGTGAGTTTGAGCTCGTATTTTGAGAAACTTTGGTTTTTGGAATAAACCCATAGCTCCTTCCTTGGACCACATATGTCAATGAAGATAAGCTCTACAGCTTCTTCCATATTCAAGGTGCCTCAACATACTTTTCCTGTAGGTTTATTCCAATTCATTTTAATATAGCCTCAGAGCAGATGTCATCAAGATCCAATAATCACAGTTTATTGGATGGACAGAAAACAGGCAGTGAAGTCTCTATTGGGATCTTCAGCATCAATTTATGAGATGCATTGCAAAACTAAAATCCATCTGATTTCCATCAGCTTAGTTATGAATGTAGGCATAATGATTCCGTCCACTTATTTTCAAATCAATTTAACATAACTATCTCTCAGAATTAGGAGACATGGATCACTGCACATTTTAGTCACTAATACACTGTTTTCTACTCACCAATGTCCAATAGCACTGATTAGTTTAGCATCCTGCTTCTGTATTCACTCCATGTCATTAACAACTGTTGGAAACTGTAGATTTGAGGTATTTGGGCTTTCCTGCTCAATTCATGCAATTTAGAAAGCAGAAAATGCAAAACCTTTAATATCATCCGTTGCAATTGAAAAGTGCTTAGTGCAGCAGAATGCTAAAAATGATTTGGTGCTTTGGGGATAAAAATGTCAGTAATTTAGATTTTGGAAATTTGAACTGACATGTTCATGGAAAACTTGGTCTGAATAAGAATGTCTACTTTATAAGCAAAATTGAAGTGTTTCCTTTGTGTTTTCTTCCAGTTTTCAGCTGTCTCATCATCCATACTAGAAAACAAGCAGTTTACATCAGTGTAGTTATGTTGATAGCTGAAATGGGGGCATATCCCAAGTTAGAATATGTATTAGTGGAATTTATATGAGTATGTAAATATGCATAGCAACATTACAGTGTACACATTATTCCAGAGAAAAATTCAATTCACAACATGTAAAGAAAGAATTGAGACATTAAGTTGGATGCATTTTAACATGGAAGTTTAATTTGTATTTTCTATGTTTATTTATAGGGAAGGCTTTATTTTGAACAGGATGTTCATCTGATCAAATGCAATGATGCAATTAAATTGCTGCTTGTTGAAACAGGTTTTATGATGCTTATTAAAAGTAAATATATAAATGTTTGAAGACCTGTATAATCAGAAATGCTTTTTGATATTAGATGGAAATAGTGTATTCAGTGCATAAATTGCCTTAACACTTTAAATGTGTCAGGTGAGAGTTTTCAAGGTCAGCACAACAGATCACTATAAACACAACTAAAAGAACTCATTTGGGTTTTGTTAAAGACCTCATGGGAGACTGTTGAAAAAAACAACACAAAATAATCATAGAGTATATCAAAAATATCCAGGTCAAAGACAAAACCCAGTATGAGAGTATACTGTTAGAAAGTTAGGCAATTCAAGAAGAGTAATAAAAGATTTGTTCTGTTACAAAAGAGAGTGGGAAATCTGTGGACAGAAACACCCAAACAAGTCACAGTGTCTACTGCCTCTTTTGCTTCTGCCTTCACTAGAGAGACTGATGTTATAAAATGGCTAAAGCAATTAAAGACATGAACAAATGAGAAAAACTGGGAGTATGTAAGTGCTTATATTAGTTATATATTTTCATGGTCACTGAGCCTCAGGAAATCCACCCCAAAGTAAGCACTATCAGAGAAAAAGAGCTGTCAGGACAATCTCAGAGCTGTCACTAGTTATCTTGGGGAGCTTATGGGAGGGTTCCAGAATACTAGAAAACTGAAATTATTGAGCCTATCTTTAAAAAAGGGGGAAAGGATGATAGATTTGTCAGCTTAACTTCAGTTCCTAGAAAAATCCTGAAGCAAATAACCAAGCAAACAATTTGTAAGCTCCTAGAAGATAACAAAAAGATGAGTGACAGCGAACATGGATTTGTCAGTGTGGTGAGTTGACCTTGGTTGGATGCCAGGTGCCCACCAAGCTGCTTTGTCACTCCCTTCCTCAGCAGGACAGGGAGGAGAGAAAACAAGATGGAACAAACCCATCAAGACAAAGGCAGTTTAATAAAGCACAAGCAAAGGTCTTGTGTGGAAACAAAGGAAAAACAAAAGATTTATTCTCTATTTCCCATCAGCAGGCAAGGTCCAGCTACTTCCTGGGAAGGAGATCTTCAGCGCACATAGCAGTTGCTCTGGAAGACAAATGTTGTAATAACAAATGCCCCCTCTCCTCCTCCTTTCTCTCAGCTTTTATTGCTGAGCAGATGTCACATGGTATGGAATATGCCTTTGGTCAGTTTGGGTCACCTGTCCTGGCTATGTCCCCTCGCAAGCTCTTTCCTCCCACCCCAGCCTATAGAGACAGCCTTGATGCTGTGCAGCAATGCTCAGCAGTAGCCAAAACACTGGTGAGTTATCAACACCTTTCTAGCTGCAAATACACAGCACAGCACTCTGAGGGCTGCTGTGGGGAAAATTAATTCCATCTTAGCCAGACCCAATACAGTCAGAAACAAATCTCGTCAAACCAACTTCATTTTTCCTGTGACAGGGTAACAGGCTTTGTAGGTAGAGTAGAAGCAGTATATGCTGTATGTGTTGACTTCAGTGAGGTTTCTGACAATGTTTCTCATGACACTGTGATGGCAAGAAAGGGAAACTTTGGCTGGATTCCTATACAATGGGTAGAGAAAAGGCTGGAAACTTGTACTCAAGACACACGGGGGGAGGGGGGAAGTGTATTTATTAGGACAGAAGATGCTAAATAATTGGAAAGAGGTCCAAACTCTTGGGATGGTGAGAATACAAAATGAGCTTGGCAATTTATAGAAACAGTCTGAAACATCTAAGATGACTTCAGAGAACCACTGACTAATCAGGGGCTCTGCAGAAAAAAAAACAATGATGGAGAATAAGAGAGGATCCCTGAAATGAATGTTATCAGCAAAGTGACACTTTAGTTGAAAAGTCGAATAATATTATGGGATATATAATCAGGAATAATCTCTGTAAAATACATGACATAATCTTTCTGCTCTACTTGGCATGAATGAGGCCATAGCTGAAACATGGTATTCCCTCTGTAATTTGCATTTCAAGAAGTATTTGGGTCAGCTAAAGGCAGAGCAGAGTGATTAGGGGTGTACAAACT
Organism: Bucco capensis; assembly: GCA_013396975.1. Lineage (NCBI taxonomy): Eukaryota > Metazoa > Chordata > Aves > Piciformes > Bucconidae > Bucco > Bucco capensis. The sequence goes on from VWZO01012345.1 coordinate 214,494, forward strand.
TGACATACTAGAATTCAAAGAGTTGAGATTGCTTCCTCAAGAGAAAAGACCTAGTAGAGACAGGATTAGTAGCCCTCAAATGCATAATACATTGCTGAAAAGGAGAAAATACTGAACAGTTCCACATGCCCATTTTGTATGTGGCAAGAAATAATAAATTCTAAATTGCAGACAGGGAGATTTATGTTAGATGCTGGAAGAAACTTCTAAAAGTAAGAACAATTAAGCACAGAAATATATTACCTGAGGAGATTGGGAATCACCGTCATCATCTGACTTAAATGTAGTTTAGATAAAACATACATTAGTAATAGTTCACAGAGCAGTTCCTGCCTAGAATAGAATGACCCCTTGATATTCCTCCCACCCATTCTTTCTTTATTTCTCCAAAACATTAACACAATGGCACACAAAGGTTCACCATCCAGAGTTGTGGAGCTGAATGCATTTGCTAATGATGTACACAATGGATAAGCAGGTCATTGGCAAATGACAGAACATTTTCTCTAGTTAAAGTTTACTTAGAGGAATTTTTGACCACTAAATGGGAAGAATAATAGCAGAGACAGCTTGAAAAACTTATTCACAGTGCTGGCTAGATCAGCTAGTAAACCAGAAGGTCTAGGTGATTGTGCATGAGACACCTGAAGGGCCTCCCCGTAATGAAACTGAGCCTGGAAGGAAGGAGCCCTGTTAGGTAAAGTCAAAGGACTTTTAACCTGGATGAATATAATAATTTGGGTCTTTCTTTAGCAGAAATATAGACATCTAAATTTGTGTTGTTTATTACAAAGGAACAGAATGACTAGATTGGTTGAAGATGATTGGGGAATAATAAAAAGCTAACCAAAGTAATGATGTACTAGAACATACTGCATCTTATAATTCAAGATCTCATGGGCACACAGCATCATTGGTGCCATTCAAAGTGATGAGGGAAATGAAATATAACTAACTGGTTACCTGTCAGTTGGAGTAGTCTGGTTTGGAGACAGGAGTGTATTCATCAGAAGAGCAATAGAGCAACACTCATAAATAGGCAGTATTTTGAACTGTTTCAGCTCTCTATACAATAGAGCCTTGTCTTTTGAAAATGGGTTTCCTACTTCTGAGCCAGTAACTGTGCACCATTATTAGCCATCAGAGCCTGCACTGGGCCGTTCTTCCCTTGCATACTTGTAATCTGTTCTGATTTGTTTCTTTGCAACTGCTCTTTTCTGAAGCATGCATATATAGACAGGTTTTACCTAATGGCAGCACATTCCATTTCTAAGGGAAATAAATGTAGAGCATCAGATATGAATCTACCACATCTTTTGAATTAACTAAGGTGTTACCTGAATTCTTTACCATGATTACAAACAAAGATCTATGTGCACCAAAATGCCAGTGGTTCCTCACAAGAAATGTTATCTTCTGTGTTATGAGAGAACAAATTCTTTCTCCTATATTCATAAAACAAAACAGAACACTGGTAGGTTTTCCTGGGATTTTTAAAGATGAAGAAACAATATCTTCTTACATGCCTAGAGTGTCAAGGAGAGAAACCTCTGTTTTTGTTTCCTATCTCAATACCTTTGTCTCATATCACTATAAAATGATTGTTGTATTTCTCCCAGCTGCAATTGTCTTCACAAAGTGGATAATTGTGCCTCAGAGTCTCTAAACTGGGTTGGTGTTCTTCAGGATATAAACTGCTACTCAGATAACTAAAAAAATTACTTTCATAGTTTAGGTTTGATCGTAAAGGAAAGACAATTGCTTGTACAACACTTAAAGGAGGAAAAGTTATTAGCAGAGCTGAAAGGTGTTACTTGTTGGAATACAGCAAAGCAGACTTGACAATTTGGAATTGCTGTAAGTGTCACTAAATAAAGTAATGAGGTCAAATCTCATGTGTCTCTAAACTGGTACAGGTCCATGGAGTTTAACAATACTGTGCTAATTACAACAGCAGAGAATTTGCCCTCTAGTTTCTTAAGGCCCATCACAGACAAAAATGTTTTGAACAGAGGCACTTATTCTCAATTGATATCCTTGGATGTGCTTGTTTGTGTTCATATGGATGCAGAGACTGATGGAGGGATAGATCTGTGTGGTTCTCTGGCTCTGGCATGGTTACCAGCGATCTGTACATTTTCATTTTGAACTCTGGCACTACAGAATAAGCTGGAGAAGAACTAATAACTCTGCCTGGTGTCTTCAGGTCTAGAGAGATCTGAAATGCTTTTATTGATATATGATGAACTCTGTTTGTGACTGAGGAATATGGGGAGAGTTGCGGGAGGTTTGCTTGCTGAAAAAACATAACTATTGAACTACTTTTATCAAGAAAGGGAAAAAAGTGAGCAAACAAAACAACTCAATGTACTGTGTATTAGGCCTGAATTCACCTTAGGCCCTTTATCTACTTTTATCATCCTGTTTTCTCTTTGCTTTATTCTCTGCTCCAGCCTATAAGGATTTGACAGCACTGCTGCCCTTTAGCAATGCTTGCTCTACATGGGAGGGCAGCAAAATATTAGCTAGTTTAATGACACTCTCTGGCTTCCTAAAAGAGCAGCATTCATCATCATCACTTAAAGAAAACACCTTATCTCAAGTAGACATGCTCAAGCAGGATATTGCATCCACATCCATTACAAGGTTGCAACATCTCCACTGAGGTTACCAAGACTCAACACGTGCTTTAATACTAGTTCAGAGAAAATTAATGTATTGAACCACAGTGCTAGCTAATTATACATATCATTGACCCCAGCACCGTAATGGAAATTATTGTTTGCCCATTGCACAGCAGCTCACGCAGAATTAGCATTGCATTGAACTTATAATAATTAAGGCCTGAAAGCACATAAATGACTAGAAAGATGAAAAGAGGCTGCTCCTGCTCTGTCTTGCACCCTTTCCCCTGTTTCTCCTTCACCTGCAACTCTAAGTGAGCTTCCAGTTTGTTTATGTGTGTTGCAACCTTGTGTCAAACAGTGATGTCCAGGACAGCTTTGTCTTGAGATCCTGAGTTCATAGACTCCTATGTTAATATGGACTAGAAGAAATAAGGCTTCTGAATGTGTTCTGAGACTTAATCTTACAATTGTCTACTTCATACTGTTCATCAATCTGCCCAGGCTCTCTCTTTAGGAAGAGTTTTTGGCCTGAATAAATACCTTCAAGGATTGAAGACTCAGTTTCAATAAAGTCTACAGATGCCTCATCTTTGTTGACATTAACGAAGTCTGCAGTGTGATTTTTTAAGTTTAGTGTCATAGTGACTTCCCTGGACTCAAAAATACTCTCACCCAAGAGTTAGGAAAACTAGAGTAACTGTCTTTTCAGTCTTTTGATTCTTCTCTTCCTTACTGGACTCACAAACTAGATTTTGTGATATGAAGATAGGGAAAACGTTAAGAACATATAAAGATCAAGGAATAGGACTGAAAAACAGAGATCCAAGGATTATCTAGTATGTGTCAGTTGTTGCCCTGACTTTAAGGTTTTGATATATTAATTGTGGTAGCATCTCAGTCTTTATGTAAAGTAACTTCAGGCAATTGTCAAATTTTAGAAGTCCTCATAACTTTGAAATCCTTAAAAAGTGAGTTCCTCTGAAATGAGCAAAACAACACCGTCTCATGGCAAAACTTTTGTGAAGTGGTCAGAGACATAATAATGGCTTCAGAAACTGAGATCCCTAAGGAAACACACCATCATTTCATAGCACCAATGCAGATTGGTTCAGGATGCAACTGGATGCCAAAAGCAAGAGAATCTTCCTAGTTTTGAACCTTTAACCAAATATCACTGTGAACATTTAGACACCAAAACCAAGACATTGTCCATGGAAAAGTAAACCCAACCTTGATTAAGCAGAAGGCTGAACTGAACAACTTCCTCTGGTCCCTTCCAACTTGTGATCATATAAATCATGAACAAAGAGTATTTTTTTAGGAAATAGTCTTACACATTTAATTGCCAATTTCATCACTGTTGGTTTAAAACTAGGAATTTTCTGAAGAAATTAACTAAAAAGACTCCCAACAACAGGAAAAAAGCTGTATAACTAAATTGAATATCATACTTCAATATTCAAGACAGAAAATATAAAGTTGGTAAGGCAAATACAGTAAATCTATGTACATATTTTAGTGGATTAGATGTATAATACACGTGGATGACTGTCCTACGCTGTGTTTTATTTGCTACACTAAATGCATCGTATCTTACAGGCCACAGAGAATTGTGCTGCTGTATTAATTACATTTTTAAGTGATTTTCTAATCTTTAGACCATTTTAATATCTGACTGTTGCAGGCAGAGTGTATTAGAATTTCACACAGCACTGCTATTTGAAAGAATTTAAATAGCAAGCAAAAGCTCTCAAAATTTTGTGTTCTTTCAGCCATTTATTTCTATTAGTATCAAAGTGGCTGGTTTACATTACGCAAACATTCATTGCAAAAGCAAGTCAGATAGTAGATTAACTCTTAGAGAAGAAATATGTGCTATGATAACATTACCCAGTGTGGATGTGTTACACTTAAGACATTAACTTCAATATAAATCATTCTTCATATGAAATAAAAGTGCTTTATTGCTTTACAGCAAGATCCTACACCACAGTAGATGGATGTTATAGGATGTATTCCGGGTGTTGTCAGTCAATTGCTGCTCTTTTTAAAGTACAGGATGAAATCGTAGACAATGATATCCAGAAGAACATAAAAATCTGATGTATACCTACAAAATCAATGACTATTTAGAATGAAGCTTGAAAACTTGGTATAAAACACTATCTTTCTGTCATCTAGCAAGGCCTGCAGCTTGTCCCATTGAAGGGATTTATGGAGGCAGTACTGCAGTATCTTTAAATGAATGTGAGTTCCCTTGCTCCTTCAGGTCTAAGACACACAGTGGAACATTACGACCTGTTGAGATTTTTCTGAGAAGCAGCAAAGATAATAACAGGTTCACTTACAGTGATATGGGAAATCAACTAGTCTTTCTTTTTAAGATTCACTTTGTTTGTGAATAATATAGCCATAGTATAAAAGTATGTTTAGCAAAACAAGGAATTAATTTGTTTTCAGAGCTTGCTGGAAATTTTCCATCCATGTTCTTTCAGTGGGGAAAAAAATTGTGTTGTGAAATGAAAAGTTCTTTTGAAAATGTCATTTTTCTGAGAAAGGCTCTTTTTTCTGCCTTAAAAACATGTAGTATACATTAGCATACATTTGGACTAAAAAGCATATTTACTGTTCTTTTTTTTCCCCCAGGAATTTCCTCTTTACATTACTAACTAATCCTTAAGTAGCAGTTTTCATCAGTAGTTTTCAAATCAGTACAAAAGAGAAAAATGTCATTGTTCCTCCTGAACTTCAGGCATAGCAAGGGGGAGGAAGCAGATGCTAAGTGGCTTGAATTAATCACCCAGCATGTCAGTGCAGCAAACCCCACCTCCCAAACCCTAGGACAGTTTTCTACTTACTTTTGCACTACCAGCCAGCACTCCCTCCATGCCTGCTCTTTTGGCAAGAATCCCACTGAAATTCTTAGCCCAAAATACTTTTAAGTATGGTGGAACATGGATTTAACCTTCATATATGAGCAGTTTCATCTGCTGAAGGAGGAACTCAAGGTTCAGTCAGAAAAAAAATCTTCCCTTTCGTCTCAGTTCATCAGCTTCTGAGTATTGGGATCCAAACCACACAGATATTTGTGCCTTGAATGTTTATTGTTTTACTTTGTAGCTCAGCAGACAAAGAAGAAGAGAGCAGGTGTGGAAGGCAGGGAAGAACAGTAGGACTCCTTCAAGACAGGAAAAAATACTCTTAGGCATGGGGAGAAAAAGAAAGAATAAGTTGCTTTGTGCTGTCATTGCCTACAGTGGAGGAGCTAAACTACTTTCCAAACAGCAGTTCTGCCTCTTTCTCCATGCACCTTATTTTTTGCATAATAAAAGAAAATGATAATTTGTCATGATATATTAAAGATAATAATCTCCTTCAGTCCTTGTGGTTTTCTATGGTTCTGTAGTTAACACAGTTACAGTCCCTATATTTGCTCTGCAACTAGTTATTACTGGCTCAAAATAGAAATTGTTTGTTCCTGAAGAACTCCTTATCAATCCAGATGTTGACCTTGATTGTTGGTCACTCAGTCAGAAAGAGCGTGGCCAAATCCAAGGAGCTGTGGTTGACTCTTTGATTAGTTTGTGTTCTTGAGAGCCTCTCAGAAAGGTCTACATGGTTGTGACACATTTAGATCCTATTGGAGAAAATATCAGTGACTCACACCATGAGCCATCAGGACACAAGATGAAGCAAGTATCTATGGAAGCTTTACTGATTTCCACATGGCTCTGATGGTAGAAAAATGTTTGGATCGAGTGGGGCTTGATTTAGTGATGATAGCTACTCTTCTAGTAGAGAGTCCTTTGTAGGACTCTCCAGTCCCTGGAGGTGACATCTTGGTGACCTACTCTGGAGGTCCTCTAGGTTTGTATAGTCATGAAGCCTGGAAATCTGCTGACACCTTTGAGTACATCATGCTGTCCTTCACAGACTCTGATACAGCTGAGTGGACGGCTTAGAGGCAGATGTGAGTCAAAACTGTTAAAAGAGTCCACATGGATGAAAACCTGACCAGAGCAGAGACAAGAGCACAAAACCCATGTACTTCAATATTTAAGGACACAAAGGCTTGGCTTTGCCTACAAGCCAGCAGTGGAGTCCTGCTTGACTCAAGGCTTTCTTTCTTGCAGGAGGGCAGAGTCACATGCTAGGTCAGCATGCTTAGGTCCCTAATATGTATTTTTATCTTAAGGTAAGACATAAAAGCATCAGGTGAAATACCTGCACCTTGCTGTACACTAGCAGAACCACAAAAGATAGTAGGATTCTCAAGCCACCCATCATTTAAATAGACAAAAGAATGGGAGAATGTAAATATTATCATTCCTGTTGAGCAAACAGAGAGCTACTATCACTGAGGGGGGTCAGGCAGATTGAAGAAGAAAACCCAGATCTTGCCACTCCTGGGCCAGTGTCTGAACCACGCAAGCAGAGTCCCGCTCTTGACAGAGCTGCTGTCTGTGGGCATATTGCTTCCAGCACCTACCCTCTCTGATTTCCATATCCCTATTAAATTTTCTACAAATGACGTAAAAGGTCAGGAGGTGAAAAAAAGAGAAAGAAAGAAAAAAAAAAGCACATGCAAATGTACTGAGAAAAATACCATCTCTTTTCTAAAAGCTTATTGTAAAATAAATAAATAAACTAGTATTAAAGAATGGGAAAATTACCAAGGGAGTCAAAAAAAGTTAGCTTTAGGCCAGAGAAATGTTGCTTTTCATTTCTATATAGTACATGAGAATATTTTGGGGACTAACAGTGCATGAATAATGTTTTATTAAAATGTATATCTTTACAGCTTTATTTTATCAGGTCCTTCAAGGCCTGGCATAAAAAAGGTTTAACAAGTTTGACACATGCTGATCTAGCATTTATACCACAAACTGAATCTGCTGCTTTGTAAGGGAAAATAGGCCAGCTTTCAAAATACAAACACTGCATTCAAAGTGAAAGAAAACAAAAGTGAGATGTGGGAAGAGCAAAAGAAAAAAGTGCAAACCGTGATCATTCCAAACATGCTGTGGCAAGGTTTCAAGCTAAATTATAAAATATATTGCATTAAATGCTGCAGTACTGATGGTCTCAGCAGTCAAGTTTCTTAACAGAATATGCAATTCTGATCTGTAGAATTTAACTGAAAGCAGTCAGTGAGGTTTCTTTTCTCTTTTCTTCTGTCAAATGAACATTTGATCAGGCCCTTTCTGAGCAATCCTTAACACTTTCAGCTACTAAACTGAAAATAAAAGCTACTAAAAGAAAATATATCTGAAAACATAATGGGGTTTAAAAATTTTAATTAATGTCACACTATCAGCTGCAGAAGGAGGTATTTTAGAAATCTTGTTCAGCTTTAGTCTCCAATCCAGAAGAAATGCTCCCTAATATTCATTAAGGCTGTTATCTGCAAGATGGTTTAAAAGGCAATCATTATACATTGTTGTAAACCCCAACATTTAGGATTTTCCTGTGTTATGATAAACTATGACCTGGATTCCTGTGATACTGAAGGTAGCCAAACCTCAGCTAAAGCCTGAGCTAACCTGTCTTGTACAGGATTTTTTTAAGTTGTTTTAATCACAGTTTTTCTTTTTGTACAAATCCTGGATAGCTGGCACGTTTTGTAACTTTGCATTTCCGTTATTAAAATTGCCAGATGGAGATGAGTTTAAATGGTTTTGATTTCTGTTACTTTAATATTTTTGTACTTCTGCTTTTAAAGTAACCAGATGGGAGTCAGCTAAATCCTCTGAGCTACTTGTTTATACAAATGGACTGTGGAGACAAGTATATAAATCTATATACTAAGCTTGCTGGAATTGCTACAGCACTGCAGTAGACAGAGGATGGGTAACATATCCTTTGTGTTAATAGGACATCCTCCTTACAGAGCTAATCAATAAACTAATTAAGACTTGCAGTTGTACCATTGCCCAACTTCACAGTGAGGTTTTCATGTTATGTCTACATCTCTTCCACATTTCCTGTATTTTTTCCAAATTAGAGATGACAGAAATTTGCCTCTATCATGACACATATCAGAATTTTTTTTCCTGGTATATTGAACATCAGGGACCCACTGTACATTCTGACTTAACATCTATGTTAGAAGGAAAACTAGTTATAGATGAGCCCCCTATTGTTTTCTCTGATAAATACATTCTTATGACATTCATTTAATCTAAAGATGGTTTTCCAGACCTCTATATTCTCTTTGCTTCTAAGGTCCCAAGCTTCGTTGTATCTTAAAATCCTTTTCACAAAAATCAGAGGTTATTAAAACATTTTCTATTTGTATAGCAATTTTCCTACCATTAATTTTTGAAAATTTCAAAACTACTTCTATGGGTTAATTAATTTTCCAGCAGTATAAGTGGACATAGCCACCTTTTACAACAATCCAGGAGAAGGAAACAGAGCTGGTTGTCACAATCCATTGCAATTTAAAAAAAAAAAAATGCATATACATTTTATAAAGCCTGAACATCAAAAAGTAAAACTAACAGAGCTGGTCTCATTAAGTACACATCATGCTTTTGATGAAACATACAGTCCTTTACTCACATCCATCTACATGAAACAGATGAATATGGGAAGCATATATTAGAAATTCTGTAATATGTTAAGCTTTGTTGAACAATCCTTTTAGAGAGTACTTTGTACTTTTAGTCAACACTTTTTATCTTAACTGTGTCTACTAGAATAAATCTTTCCTTAAAAGTCTCTATAGGCTATACAACATTGGGGGGGAATATGCTGTTTCTTGTGATTAGAGATGTGGTAGAAGTAACAGAAATTTTAAACCTGTTTTTGCCTTTTTGGGGTATAATAAGTATCAGATAGGCTTATACTTTCCTGAATAAATAGCACAACCATATACAACAATTGCCAATTTCTTTCCATTGTATGTTTTATTGCTGGGTGATTCAAAACTGAAAAATGCTGAAATTGTCCCAGGAAAAAACTAGTTAAATTGGGTAATAGGGCAAATGGAAAGTGTTAATTGGGGAAGCTGTTAAAGTTGTAATGTTTCTAGTCTAATAATAAAGGGACAAATGCTAATTTTGACTGCTTTGCAGTAATCTGCATGAGGGAATTTTTGTATAGCAATAGAAATCTGATCAATGGAGAAATTGTCTTAGGATTTTTGTACAAATTCACAAGCTCTGCAAATCTACATTTTCTGGTGACATATTATCCTGTTTGTTCAGTTGGCTCTTCTATGAATTTCCATTTCAGATTTAACTTCTAAACCCTTTGTGAATATAATAAAGCAGTGTGACAACAGAGTACTCTGAATCCTAGTAGCTCTCTCTAACCACTGCTGGATATTCTGTAGAAAATTTATCTTAGCTTCAATGGCAAAGGCTCAGAAACAAAATCACAGAAATAACTTAATGCCATCCTCATCATCATATCATCTTCTCCGTAGTGTCATCTCATTCATAATATTTCTTCTTCTTTAGTTTAATCTTCTTTCCCATTTGGAGAGTGGAAATAAGGGTTAATAACTGTGAATGCTCATTGATATAAAATCAGGTGATAGCTGTTGGTGAGCATGTTCCAGGAAGGTCTGCAGAGCAAGTTGGTTTGCTATGTTTCCTTCTAAGCATTGTGGGAGGCCCAATCCTCTCTGCAGGCCTCTGCTCCCACAGAGTTGTCCAGATGGTCTGGCTTTGACCTTCTTTCTTTTCATGTGAGCTGGGGAGGTGGTGGGGAAAGTTTGTGTCTGGCTTAAATGACTCATCTCCCAGATCCCTGGGCCTCAGCTGCTATTCAATCCTCAGAAGATCCCATCATGTGCCTTATTCCATTGTTGTCTGTTTGGGTTTTTCTGAAATAATCTCATCACCACCTCTTGCTCCTTGAGCCCTGGAAGGATACAGGGGAGCAGATGTTGCCCCTATTAGCTTTAAGCTGCATGGCAAGCTGGAAAGTGAAAGGCAAGACATGTCAGGATGACTCTGGCTGGCTACAGCAAAAGTGCAGTAGAAATTATAGTGCTTTTGGCATGCTGGAAAAAGACCAGTTTTCCAGGTTTGTGTAAGACACAACCTGACTGAGACATGTTGGTGATAGTTCTCCCCTCATTCCCCACTAGACAGCTGGTCCTACCTGTGCTCAGGGCTGGCTCAAAGCTTTCTATGTGTGCTTAGCACAGCCTGATCCTTAGCTGATGAACCATTCAGCACAGTACTAGCATTTCAGTCAGATAATAGCTGGAGTAGCCGAGAGGGTTTTAAACTAGATTGTTTAGTAGTGTACTGTGAAAGTCCAGGCAGTCCAAACTCAAAATTGAACCTGTGCAGCAATGAACATGAAATAAATATGTTTTCTTATTGCTTACACGTGAGTGCTAGTCCTGTGAATTAAAATCAAGGGAACTGGGAATTTATATAGAAAAATTTGATGTATATCTTGTTGAATGACTCCTGATTTGAATAAATAGATTCAGTATCTCTACCTGTAACCAGTCTAAAAAAAGGTGAGTGGAGAGGATTTTAGGATGATAGGGTGACTGGCATTGGAAGGAACCTTAGGAGATCTCCAGCCAAAGGTAGGCCAGCACCAGGTTGCTCTAAAAGAAAAGTCTTCAGAAATGAGTCTATGTAAAGCATAAAAGAGAGTTGTTATAAAGAAGGTGCTTGAAATGTAGATAATTTGTGGAATTAATGGATGAAAGAAATAGGAGATACCCAGAGTCTTGGTGCTGTGGAATTCCACGCAACTTCATAAGGCAATGGCCTTAGGATCATAGGAGAGGCAGTACTGTGTGTTAAAACCTCCACCTGCAGCTTGTATTAACAGGACTGAGACTACACATCAATTAGTGATGTAACTAAGAGTACTGTAAAAGCATCTCCTCTCAACTATTTCAAACAAGAGGCATAAATCAAATCTCAGAATAAGATGTGTTGTTTCATCACCACTAGTCAGTAATGCATGGAGAGAAATCAAGGTGTGATGGGAAACCAGTTCCTGAGACATGGTTGCTGGTGGCAAAATATCAGTGATGATTTGTTTGGGTTTTTTTAAGGTAAGTAGTTTCAAGCATAAAATGGTATTGTGCTCAATGCAAACAAAGTCTATTCTGGACTTCATTATGTTGGATAAAGATGAATTTGTCACTGGAATGGAAGTTAGTCGCTGCCTAAGAATGAATGATCATGACATGACATTCAGAATAACAAACTGAGTACATCCCTGCTATTCATACACAAACTAGTCCTTTAAAAGAGATAATTTTCCAAAAGAGAAAAACTCTGAATTCAACTGATTGAAAAAAAGCAAGTTCTTTATTCATAGTTTAGTTGATTGTTATAATTCCACAGTGAGGAAAGAGGATACCTTTGGCTATAGGCTTATGCCAGCTCAATGGTATAGACAGCAATTACAGATATGTAGAGATACAACAAGCAAAAATGAGGAAAAACGGGAGGGGAACAAGGGTAAATAAAAGGTTATGAAATATTTAAGGTTGTAATAGAGAAACTAAAGACATAGTGGAGTTGGAATGTAACTGTCAAGACTAAGACCAAGTGGGAGAGGCTGAAGGTGTGCCAGAAGCAAAGAGCAGTGCTGTAGTTCAGGGGACCTTGAACATTAATTGCCACATACTGCTATAGTTTTTGGTAAGGCAGTAACAGTTCTTGGCTCTGGGACAGCCTATTTGCTTGAAAGTGGTTCTTATATTACTCCTTAATTTTTGAATTCCTGCCTTTAGGAGCCCTTTTCTTGTATTATTGAAAATGACATAATTTCTAAAAATCCAATGTATTTTTCATCCGCTAGGTTATTTTCTTAATTACATTTGCTGGAGACAGTTTCAATTGCAGTTTTGTTCACCTTCAATTTATGTTCTTGTTTCTAAAGCCTTTGGCAGTCTTTCAGAGTGGATACATACATGCTGAATTTCGTCTCTCAGCTTTAGATGATAGCTCTCAATAAATCCACGAGCAGTGCTTGCAGAGGGGAGAAAGCACCTTCCCTTTTCTCCTCCCCTGAGCACAGCTCCAGAATAAATCATGATACACAACACTTCATTGATCTTGGTAAAGCTCTGCCTTTCTGCCAAATTCAATGGCTGATGAAGTTGCAGATACTATTTCTCCAGTCTTGTGCCAGGTTTTACAGCAGTTGAAACAGAAATTAAAGAATCTATGAGATATTAATGCTGAAGTATTGGGTTTCCACCCCAGGTATCCAAAATAGCCAAACCAGTTTAGGTGGTTTCACTAAAATTGTTGTTACCTGTGATGGTGAGGGAAAGTGGCCAGGTGGGAGCTGGGAATTAGGAAATTGTGTCAGCAAGAGCTGGCAAACTGTCAGCAAGTGTGTGTGAGACTAAAAAGTGACATTACTCCTGTATGCTGGGCTGTATACTCTTTAAAACAGTTTATTTTAAGACAGTTTATTTTAAAACAGTTTCATACCACCTTCTAAATATGAACTCTTGGTATGGGTCATTACCAGCCAGTTGTTAACAGCACTGCAGGAAATAGAGGAGATCAGTATTTTGGTTCTGTATTTGAAACATAGCAAGATGATTTGCTTACACCATCTGAGGATAATGAAATTTGTTTCAAATTTATAGAAAATTCAGAGACCTCAAAACAACTCTTTGGAATGGATCATTTCACATGTGTAGATGGGGTTAACATGCACTTAAAAGAAAACTTTATTTGCCATGCTATGGCCATCCTAAAGTTACACAGGTTGAAAAAAAGCAATGAGGCTTCCCCCCACATACCCAAGGGCTGCTTAATCTGTCAAAAAAGGGAAAATACCAGAAAAGATACAAAACATTTGGCTGAAAAATATTTGACTAATAGGAATGTAACTAATGACAACCAGGAATTCCTTCAAAAATTCCTATTTAATTCTTTCATGACATTATAGAGGAAAGGTATTAGTACTCCTAGGCTCTTTACTTTGCCTCCCTTGGCAGTCCAGGGAAGATTATGGCTATTCATTACCAGCAGAGCACAACTTAACTGGATTGAATGTAGTCCAATTAACATCTCAAAGTAGACCTCAGCTGGGATGATTGCATTTTGGGAGAAGTATTAGGTCCAGTTTTGCCATCAATAACATTAACATGAAGCCTGAACTCAATATTAACATCATGAAATGAAATTCAAGAGCATGAATTTTGGATACAGCATCCACAATCTGAAAAGAAGGTTGTCTGGAAACAACCTTTGAATGCAATTCAGCATCTTGAGGGCAGGGAGGAGGATGAAACACAAGCTCGAAACTCTGGGCTTCAGGAGAAGAGACTTTGGCCCAAGAAAGATGGTTCATATTCAAGAAACACCTCTTTTGAGTTCAAGAGATTTTTGTCCCAACAAATTAGAAGTCAGGCAAAAATGTCAGGAGGCCAGTGTGGATGAACAAGGATCTCCTGGCCAAACTCAGGAAAAAAAACACCAAGGAAGCCTACAAAGGGTGGAAGCAAGGACAGTTAACCTGCAAGGAATAAAAAAACATTGTCCATTCATCCAGGGATGAAGTTAGGAAAGTTAAAACCCAGATGGAGCTGAGATGGACAGAGATGTCAAAGACAAGAAGAGCTTCTGTAAGTACTTAGCTGATAAAAGGAAGATGGAGAGAAATGTAGGCACATTGCTCAATGAGAGAGGGAACCTCATTACACAGGGCATAGAAAAGCATGAGGTGCTGAATGCCTTCTTTGCCTCAGTCTTGACTTAGCTAGTCCAGCCTTAAGGATCACAGAGACCAGTGGGAAATACCAGAGCAAGGAATATCTACTGTTGATGGAAGTAGTTCAAGTCAGGGAATACTCAAACAAACTGAACAGACACAAATCCATTGGCCTGATAGGATGCACCAACAAGTGCTGAGGGAGCTGGCATATGTCATTGCAAGAATACTCACAATAGTCTTTGGCTGATTATGATGACTAAGAGAAGTGCCCGAAGACTGGAAGAAAGAAAATGTCACTCCTATCCTTGAGATGAGTAAGGAGGAGGACCCAAGGAACTACAGGTTAGTCAGATTCACCTTGATTTCTGGGAACGTGACAGAACAACTAATCTTGAATAGCATTTCCAGGAGCATTAAGGACAAGAAAGTCATCAAGAATTGCCACCAAGGGAAAATCATGCCAACATTTCCAAGGAAATTTAGGCATGTTCATTATTTGTTCACTTTGTGTTTAATTTCCAATAAGCTGGTATCTAAAAGAAAGAGGAAAAAGGAAAGCTTGTGGGTACCTAAAAGCAACTTGGTAAGTGACAAGACAACTATTTCTGCAAAAGGAAAAGCTTTCTCAAATTCCTGGATGAGGAATAATTAGCAGCATCTGGAATTTCTCATTTGCAGACAAACTAGAAACTAAAAGAGAGAAATACAAATTACTTGAAGAAACTATTATGAAAAGCAGTAGCATCTTCCCCTCTTGATTTTCTCAGGGAGAGACTGAACTCCTTCCTGACTGGTGAGGAACAAACATAATTTGAAATTCAGTCCTTTAAAAATTCTGTCAGATGAGGGGAGCAGTGAAACCTAAGATGGGACAATCTACTGATGTATTCCTCCCTGACACACCAGGAACCTGTAAAATGAAGTAAGTTTCACAAGGACACCTCATGAGTTATTAGCAACCAACCTAATCAAGGCTTGGGGGACTCAAGCCAATATAGCCTAAGATAGGTCCTGGAGCTTCCAGAGAAGCATAGATTTGCTTAGGCTATAACAAATGAATACCCAAATGAGAAAAGAAGGATATTTTCCTTGCTGTTCTATGGGCCAAGCTATACAATATGCAATTTTAAGACATCCAGTGTCTAGAGGGCAGTGTAATGTTCTAGAAAGCCGCTTCTATTAATCTAACTCTTTTTGTGGTCTTTATTGGTTGGATTTTGTCAGATGAAGCAATGAATGTTTATGCCCGAGGTTTAGAAAGTAATAAAAATGTTTTATCTTCAACATGGGGACGTGTGCTTGTCTTTATGGGAATTACGGCCTAGGCCTTGTCTGGGAGAAAAATCACTAAGGTGCCTGGGCTTTGGTAAATGAGGTCAGCAGGAAAGAAAAGTGTGACATGAGATTTTGAATCGTTTTGAACAGAAGGAAAGATCTCTTGTAAACAAACTGTATGTGTGAATATGACCTGTGTGTATAAATAATGTAATCTGGGCTACTGTAGCTATTAATGCTTTGAAAGATATAAAACTTTTATGAAGACATGTAGGAAGTAATGGAAAAGCCAACATGGGAATGAATGAACATTCATGTGGCACCTCTAAAATGAGTAGTCCTCAGAAAGAGAAAAAACACTATATTGCTTTTTCACAAATAAAAGAAGTTTCTTTAGATAATAAAGGGAAATATTTTTACTCAAACTATGCCCAAATAATTGTACACAAATAATTGCATAATTAAGAAAAAAATTTTTTTTTCTGATTTCCCGAGTTAGGAAAAGGAAATTTTTAGTGAACTTTTTATATGGATAAGTTGCATTTTAGAACTGAATTTAATTCCAGGCGTCTGTTGATGAAGTAATGCTGTTATGAAACTCTGCCCTGCATTATTTTCATAGGGATAACATGTTGTGCTTTTTTTCTCAGGAGAGCAACAGATTATTGCAATGTGCTCCATGTTGCTTTGTTTAGATATACACACAGACCTGTACATGGATTTGTAGATGTTTGTACCTATGCAAACAGATAAGCACTTCTAAACAAAGGCTCCTGGGGAGTTACATGCTCAAAATCAGGACACAATTGTTTTTTGTGCCTATAAAAATCTGCTGCCAGCTGTTATGGCAAAAGTAGGCCTCCCATCTTGTCAGCTCTCCCTGTCTTTGTAATAGGAAGGGAAGATGAAAGTGTTGTCTCTGTTCATCTCCAGCAAATCTTGAATCCTGACCAGCGACAGAAAAACTCAGTCTGTGCTGGTGGAGGCAAAAGGATGCTTCTCCATATCTTCATATGAAATATGTATGTGATTGTTGTGGCATCTGAAGCATTTTCTCTTTCCTGCTTGCTTGTCATCGTCTTTAGGTCAATAGCAAAGCATACTGTCATGAGGGACCTTGTGTGTCTCTCCCTCTGTTTAAAGGATATAAATTCCATGTACAAAGTAGGTGTTTGTGGTTGACAATTCCTAAATCATGTGCCTGATTTGTGGTTTAATAAAGATGAATCTCACTAATAGATGATTTATTCCACCCATTTCTCAATTTCATAATTATTCCCTTTTGCTATCTCCCCCTTATTTCCCTCTAGTACTTTGGAAGTCTAAATTATTTTCAGTTTAAAGAGTATGGTATAGGTGAGCATTTTCTAAATCTTCAGAGCTTCCTTACTTTGCTACAGCTTCAACTCTTAAATTTTTGAAGTGGTAGAAGCCATCTGTCTCAACAGATCATGTTCTTTTACACTGAATGACAAACTAGTCTTTCAGTTGATTTAGACTTAAAACAGTCTTGGAAAGGAGGGAATTTCACAAAGCTGCCAATATTTGTGTCTTGTATTAAGTTCCTAGTGTTCTTCTCCATAGATTGCTAGGGTGGTATCTGTCCCTCCCAGATGGGAAAGTAGGGCATGGATAAAAAAAATAGTTTTCTCAATGTCAAAAAGAAAGACATTGAGAGCAATTAACTGAATATCTCCATCTAATCCCTTACCAATAATCATCCTATTCTCTGGAAATTATATTCTCTATATAGTCTCTATTCTGCAATGAATAGAAAACCAGAAGCAAATACTTCAAGAGCCCATTAAAGGTATATATGGATATGGAGCCACTAATTTTCCTTTATCTTTGGAAATAATTTCCTAAACATTTTACAGTATGCGTTCAGAATAATTTAATTACTCTTAGGTTTATGCTTCAGTGCTGCATGAGGTGGCATTCAATCTGTATAAATGCAGCTGTGGTCCATGTGAAAACATGGCCTTCTCAACAAAACACTTATTAAGGTCATTACTGTAGTTTTTGTTTTCTGGACTATGTTACAGAGGCAGTCTGAACAATAACCTTTTCATAAGGACTCATAAAGACCTCTTGGTGTTCACTGGATGACCTGACACCAAAAGAATGGAAATGAAAAGACAGACAGTGTCAGCTTTGGGTTTTCAGTCTGCTGCAGTGCTGGAACAGTTAACGGCTGCTATTTTCTCTCTACCAAATTTGACCCATGACTCTCCTGAATGGAATGAAAGCAGCAGATTGGGGTGTGCAAGTAGCTCCCTTTGAACATGTCTGGCAAATACAAGGAGCTTTTCTTTCATTCTTTCCTTTGGGTAAGGAAAGGCAAGCCTTACCCGGGACTGCAGAAGTGCTCTCACTCTGCCAGTGCTGCAGAATGAAGAAACCCTCCTGCTAGCCAATAAAGAGAAATTTAGACGAGGACATAAATGTTTGGCTCATATGCTGTTTCAAGTAAACTACAAACACCTGAAAAACAATTAGGATGATGGGAATTTGGGAAGGCTGTCTCTTCAGAGAGGCTGGAAAGCATTTCTCCCATAATAAAGTATGCCGTAATAGTCATTTTCTGCTAGGTGAATAGGCACAAAACACATCTTTGTTCATAAGGCTTTTTATTGTAGCAGTTGTCATGAGCAAAACCTGAAAGTACTTGAAAATCCATTAAAATCACAATCAGTGCAAAAAAAAAATGCCATCTCTTGAAAGTTTGTCTCTGCAGACTTCATAAAAAGAAGTCGATAAGTATGAGACACATTTATGTAATTTAAGATTAATGATTAACTGTTAAAGTGCAGCTTTGTACAATCAGGCCTGCTGTTTAGCAAAGAAACAAAACCCTTAAATCTCTGCAGCTGCTGGATGAAGCCAACTTCCAAGTTGCTTTGTGTGATAAGATGTGCTGAATCCCAGACTGGTTCGCCATTGACTGGCCATTTATCAGCAATTACTGACTGTCTCCAGGGTGTTTGGGTTACATTACTCCTTCCCAAAGGGCACTTGTCATTTGGATTTATGCCTGTTTGTAACTGCTTTTCCTCTGCTTGTGTCCACGGGCTGGTGCAAAACTTTAAGCATTTCTTGAATTTAGGACTTACAATTTCTTGTCTCCCAGATCATGCATTTCACAAAGAGAGAATGGAATCGCTTCAGAGATTTGTAATACTTGGGTTTACTCGGTATGAGTTCTAGAAGTGTGGTTTTTAATGTTTCTTTTAACAGATTTATTGAATTCAGCAGGAGTTTTTTCACATATCCAGGCCATGAACAAGTGCCTGAGTTCCCAAGTTAAACCAGCATCTTGCCAACTTTAAAACATTTGGCTGGTCAGCAGGAAAGGAAAAGCTGCTTGTAAAGCACTGGAATGCGTTTTCAATTAGTCACTCCATTGCTTAAAAGGCGAGGCATTGAGCACGGAGAGGAGAGGCTGGGGGGTGGCAATGCTGCTCGGAGGGACAGCATCAGAGTCCAGAGAAGAGTCTTTATCAGCCCACAGCAGCAGCCCTGAAGTTGGAGGCCAATCTTTAATAGATAAGCTTTTGTTTAACAACAGGCTCCCCAGGGAGAGGGAGGCTTTCTTCATAAAAGGCTAAGATTTCTTTCAAATAATTTAATATTCCTCTGTATAAAAAACAATGGAAAATACGTGTTGGGAAGATGCTAGAAGGTTATTTATTTCTCTATTTTATTGCCTGATAACCAGGCTGTTGGGCATCCTGATGAAAGGTTTGTGCTTTGGCAGACCTTCTTTGGCTCCTAAAATATTTTAAATAAGATAACACCCTTGAAAGAAGATTAAATAACCACCCCCAAAATGCTCACTATAATTAGTTTATTTTCCTGCCCAACACTATGAAGTTCTCAGTCTGATAGGTATCTGGTAAAGAAACAATTGGGAAGAAAAATCTCATGACATAAGGTCATCTTTCTAATGCTCAGTAGCCATCATTGCTTATGCTTTTTTAAACGCTTTGTCCTGTATTTGACCTTCAAATGTTTGTAGCTAGCTGATCTGGAACTTTTTTGACACCACAGCTGTCTAAACTAAGGATGATGGCATTGCTTAGAGATCCTATTGTGTGTGTATGTGAATATTGTTTCAAAAGTATATACATATATTTACTTTAACATGACTCAAAATCTTGAAAAGCTTGTACTTCTTTATTGTATTAACTGAGAACTACTAAACTTTCACTGGTGGGGCCTGTCACAGCATGAAACACCAAAGTTATACAATAGGCTGGTTTTCAGCAGGTAGAGGAAATTTTGGGGGTTGTTGCCTTCTGGCTAACTGTAACAAATTTGCTTAAGTAATATTTCACAGATGTGCTGGCTGTTTCTTGGCAAACAAGCCAAAGATCACAGGGAATTTCTTCACTTCAAGCACAAGAATAGAAGTTTTGAAGTCAAAGTCCTTAACCACAACAGCACAAACACTTAGCTGAAAGATGGGCTGGAATGCTGCTATCCAAGCACAAGAGTTAAAATAATTTTAAAGTTGGTTTCTGTTTCTGTTTTATTTGTTTTCTCCCACTATAGCTACATGCTGTATGAAATACGTGAGGCTGTTTTGGAAAATCCATTGCCTGTCACAAGTTTCTCTGTGCTAAACTTAATCTTCTAATTTTATTTTTAGAAAGCTTATAGTTGCTTTCTTCAGTGTTATAGGAAAAGTTGGCAAAATACCAGCCAGATCCACCAAAATGGAGACCTGGGATTCATTCCAGGCATCAAAAGTTTAAAATGAAAGCAATAAAAATAACTGTAAATAATTGCAAATGGAAAAGAATAAGAATCTTTACTCCTACAGTATAGTTTTCATGCTGGAGGAAATAATGGAGTGTTTACTGTGGGAAGGCAGTAAAAAAACTGTCTATGCAAAGTGTAAAACACTTGTTAAAGAAAAAGTCATTGAAATAGACACAATTCATGGAATTTCTGGATGAACAGAGTAAGAGATGCTCAGCGTGTTGGTGTACCGGAACTCTGTGCAGATTTGATGCTGACCTAAAGTGGATAGGCAGAGGCTGAGTTGTTTCTCTTGGCCCTGTGTTTTCCATATACACCAGGTGTAACTGTGATCCTCCACTTTGTGTGTCTAGTCCTTGAAGTTTAGGGATATAAGAACATCCAACCTTAATGTAGAGACCTCTTACCCCTGTAACTCCCACCCACTCCTGACCCATACAGAAACTGAAATCAGTTAAATCCCTAAATGGTGTATAATGGCAGAGCATCACTGCCTCTTTCTCACCTTGGCCTGCAACTCTGGATGGATAGGATGTGACAGGGAGCCAAACTGGGCTTGCCAAGGGGACATGGTAGGACAGGGTATTTTGATTGTGTTTGTTTCTTTGTTTGCAGGCTAAGCTTGAAGTCTTTCTCAGTTTAAGCCTGGCCATCAATATGAAACATTCAATGAAAAGTTTACATGGGAAAATATGTAAATATAACTCTTAAACCAGCAAATGTGTTAGTAAGGTAGAGAGGAAAGAGAGAAGACAGTGTGCTGTAACCACTTACATGCTCAGCTTCAAGTGAGGGATTAACCTGTGTAACAGTCGTTTATAAACGTTAGGGGAAGAAAGGAAGGACATTGGCCAATTTCTTTTGAATTGCTTCCCACGCTAAAAATGAAAGTTCCACAAAGAAACATACAAGTAGAGCCAGCTGAATTTCTTTTTCCATGACAAGCATCTAACCCATCTCCTGTAGGTAAATAAATACATAGCCTCAAGGTTTCCAGAGGTGGATACAACCCTTATCTCTAAAGAAGTGCTCAGAGATATATGTGTATCAGGTAAAGAAACACCCTGTACCACACTGGCTGTTAAAAGCGAGGTGGAGAATCTGCAACCCCCAGCTGTCCTCCACCCCTCTCCCTGAGATATGCACCTTCAGTCTCACAATCAGCAGTTCCTGATGTGTTTATCCTTGTTACACCCTTGTAGATAAAACAAATCTATTGAAGCCCAGGGGAGGATGTAAAATCCAGAGGTCTCAACCTGGAGGCTGACTTGCTAAGCTGATATAGCCCCGCATGCCGAGTCAGGCACTTCACCAGGCTGAGGTGGGGAAAATGAGGCAGGAGAGAACTGAATGTTTCTCCTAAATGAAGGGTCAATGATGTGCTGGCCTTTGAACAAAGAAGGCATTTTGTTTCTAAGTAATTTAAAAGTGGTAGTATCTATCTGACCACTGTCTCCTGGCTGCTACTGGTAGACAAAACGGTCAGAAAATCTTTTGGGGGCAGTGGAAAGCTTCAGTATCACCTTCTGGCATGGGCAAGACTGTGCTGCCTTTGTACATTAGTACATTAGTGTACATTGTACACTAGCAAGAGGAGATTCAGGCTGTCCAAAACCAGCCTAGAGCATACAAGGGAGCCCTGAAACCAGTGTAGACATAGGTCAAGTTTTTTCTCACTGGAGGAGGTGATGGTGGAAGTCTTAGAGCAGCCTCAAAAGTTCATTATGCTCTATTATAAACTTTAGTACGTTTCCATGAACATGTGATGTGACACAGTAGCAGATCTGTATGTGACCATCATGTTACTGTTTCTTTTTAACATATAAGGGCTGATCATTTTTTCTTTTGAGAACTGGTGGCAGAGAGAAACTAGGAGCATATGCCTGTGATATAAATAGCAAAATGGAAGTATCTGTGCTTTGGGGTAGTTTTGTTCCATTTGAACGCTTCATAACATACAGTGTTGCTTGGTTTGCCCCTCCCCCAGAATTTTAATTTGGGAGTTTCCAGCAATCCAAATGAATCTATGGAGCTCAAGGGGAGGGTACAGTCATTCACAGGATGAATGGAAGACATTTAGAAGGAAAAAATGCAAAAGAAAAATATTTAAATGAAGGGAAATCAATGTCAAACATTACAGAAACACAAAAGAAATCAATTATCTATATTTTTGTAAATAAACACACACTAACAGCAGTTGCACAACTTCCAGATCACCATAGTGATCTAAAGGATGCTTTACTATTTATTTTTTAAGTAGCAACAAAAAAAAAAATAAAAGAAGAAATAAATTTAATGGAATTATATAGATGCCTTCTCCCCTTTCAAACATCTGAAGGGTTACATCTGTCTTTGCATTATTAGGCTTTTTATTATTCTACCATAATAGCAGTCTTGCTATAAATCAGTCTGCTTTCAGTCACAGCTTCAGCTTACAAGTCTAATAGATTTTAAAAAAATACAAAGAAATGGAAAAAAATGGTGAGGGGGAAAAGATGATTCTATATTCAAAAGGCTGTGAATTGTTATTAAGGAGTGTATCTGTCTATCAAGGTGGAGATGAGGGGCTAGGGGAGGAGGGAAGGGTGGGAGAGGAGTTGCACTAGAAAGTCCCTCCTTTAAAAGTGTCCAGCCTGCACAGAACAGGGAAAGGGAGACCCCCCACAACCTTCAGAAAATAATATAAGAGCAAACCTCAGAGGCAGAAGAAAATACCCAAAAGGAGAAGACTGCAGCTTGCAGTAATCTGTAAATGATTGCTGGCAAAGACTGGAGGCTTCAGGCTTGAGCTGTGTTTGTTCCAAAAGAAAGCCAAGAAGGACGGTGTTAATAAAGAGAGATTTAACTGAGGGCTGTGCTTGGAATAAAGTGGGCTACAAAAAGGTCAAATTTGATCAGTTGGAGCAGATTACAAGGGCTTTAAAAGGTAGTGGTGAAGAAATGAAACTGGGACTGTGAAGCAATATAGCACAAGATTGATTTTGGGGGTGGAGAGAAGCTGGGACAAGTGCTTATCAGCTTGAGAAGGAGGAAGAGCTGTGCTGGGTTTGTTGTCATTCCCACACTGAGTAGAGTACTTGCCGCTTTTGTGGTTAGCCTTCTCTGCCGTGGGGTTTATATATATATATATTATCGTTATTATTACTACAATGGTATCTATAATCTCTGACTTGGATCCTCTGAAAAGCTGGAAAGTTTTAAGGTAGGCCTATGCTTTCTTCTGTTTTGTACAGGCATTTTTGGTTTAGCCCTGAATTAACTCAAGCTTGAGGGAAATCGAACCCTGGGCTTAAGTTAGAGAGGAGTTTCTGGTAATTAGAGCCCTTTTAAGGTACAGCAAACCTTTAAGCAGATGTTTAGAGAGACCCGAGGGAGATTTTTAAAATATACTTCTCTGTGTTACAGTGCAGGGAGGATTTTTTTCTTTCTTTCTTTTTCTTTTTAAGGAGAGGTTGTTCCGTGAATGCACGTTAATAGTAAAGCCTCACACCAGTTGAAAGTGGAGGATTAACTCTCTGCTTCCCTCACTGTGCTCTGCAGGGGAACGGGTGGGAAACTTCAGAGCAGCAAAAAACCAGCGTGAAAGTTGATCAAGAAGGGGAAAACGAGGTTTTGGGGAAGGAAGGGGAATAAATGGGCTTGTTTCGTTTTGTTGTTGAAACTTCTGCAGTGTGTTGTCCCTCTAAGGCATGTGTTTGATACTTAAAAGTTGCTACTGATTTTTGTCTTTGAATAGTGAAAAATAGTAACTCAAACTGCTAAAAAGAAGAATAAGGGGGGTGGGGAGGATTTCACTGTTAATGCCTGCTGCAGATATTACAACTCCACGTTAGATGTCCATGTTTAATGTTGTTAGAAGTGCCTGGTTTTCCCTGTTGAGAATCCAGACACGTAAAAAGTTTACAGATGGTTTGCAGAAACTTCACTAAACATTGGAACTATTTGGAAATGTAGATGGTGGAAATTATACAATTAATTAAATATAAAGTTTATTTCCCTCAGTTCTTAAGCAAAACTTGAAGCTGCATCTAATACAGTTGGGTTTTATTAAGGGAGGAAATTACAGGCATTTCGAGGGGGTGTGTGAGTTGTGATATTATAACTATAACAATATTTTAAAGTATACTTTAGCTTCTAGCTACAATGTTTTAAATAACTTAATGTGCCCTGAGCTGATATTTACAGACTTTCTTTTTTCACAAGTTTAAATTTCTTTGTTCATTTTCTGACTCTGTGTAAGAATGTGGACTAAGATCCTTTATCCTCATCTGTGGTATGAGACTTGGCATAGCAGGCTTATTGCAAGTTTATTTGAAATTAATTTAAAGTCCTTTAGGACAGAATGATGAGTTTTGTTCGACTTCCAAACCTTCAGTGTAGAATTTAGCTCACCTGTAGTGTGCTGCGGGATGGTGGAGTGCAGAGCTGTGGTTGGCATCTGGGGCAGGTGATCACCCTGCATCTGACCAGAGCCAAGGTTACTCCTGTGAGTCATCACCAATGAAGGCCAGGAAAGTGCTTTTGCAGAGCTCCAAATGTGCTGTCTTACAACATGTATGCTCCAGAAAAGCCATCCTAGGCATTATCTCAAAAGTTTGTCTAGCTCTGTGTGATTCCTCTGCTTGTCAAGTCAGGTGACACCTGGGTTTTGCTAAGTTGAGGTATGACACAGAGGACTTGAAAGATGGGATGTAAGGAGGAGGGGCTGCTGCCCTCAAGGAAACCCATTTTCTTAGGAAAATGACATGTTTACATGTAGAAGAAATATCTCCCTGGCACTTTTTCCCTACAGCGTGACTGAGGTTTCCCAACATTGTGTGGGAATATGGAGATTACAGCTGTATGGACACAGAGGAGGTCAAAGATGTGATAAAGTCAATTTTACTGGACATTTCTTTGTGTATTTTGTATTGTAGTAGCAGCTCTGTACAGGCATGATACTGTGCAGACCAACTGCAGGATGCAGAGGGTTAAGAGGTTGGAATGGGCAAAATGTAATAGAAATGAAATGATGTCTGATAGTTTGGGTTGTTGGGGTTGTTTTTTTTAAAGAATAAAAACCACAAGCAACACACAGCTCATATGGCTTACAACTGATTGCATTGCAATGCCACTTCTTACCTTTTCTTATAAATATTAGCTCCTCCTCCCCAGGCTGATTTCCAGCCTGTTTGATGCCTCTGAGCTTACATGTTTGAGTGTCCCCACTCAATATACCAAGGGAGCCTGTAGCTAATATTTCTAAGAAATAGAGAAGTGTTTCTCTGTGTTTCTTAGGCGATACTTTAAAACCCAAATAAAATGCTGTAGCAAATGCTGTGCTCAGCTCAAGAGTAGTGTCCTATGGTAGAAAATTCTCAATTTTGATTTCCTTGTGCATCCTCTGTAATTTATTCTGTGACTCTCTTACAGTTTGAGATCTGCTTAGCTGGGAAAAGATTGAAGGATGCAGATCTTATGGAGTCAGAGGGATAATTGCTTTGGGGCTTAATAATTCCCAAGGGCTTAGAGCAGCTATGGGCTGCCTTGGAGCTGGTTAGCTCCATGTCAGCTGAATTCTGGTTCCTCAGCACTGCTCCTCAAATCCCCTTGAAGAACATCCTCTACCCTCTGAATCAATGTAACAACAAAGGAAAAGATATAATAAACAACACACAAGGCTGCGGCTTGTGCTGGAGCCTAATGGGTGACAGAGGTGGTGTCAGAAGACGGCAGGGGATTGTGCTGAACTTCAACCAGTAGGACTGGGAAAGGTAGAAGAGGTATTAAATAACTGGCAATCCAGTTTGTATATATAATATTACCTCTGGCCTCCCTCTTTCATTGTGTCTGTCAAGGGTAGGACAGTGAGAGTTGCAATACTTTCTGGTAAGTCTCAGCATCCATCAGCCTCATGTTACAGTGAGGAGGGAGCAACTCCAAGTGCACTTCAATGTG
Organism: Bucco capensis; assembly: GCA_013396975.1. NCBI lineage: Eukaryota > Metazoa > Chordata > Aves > Piciformes > Bucconidae > Bucco > Bucco capensis. Next base: position 240,764 of record VWZO01012345.1, read on the forward strand.
CAGAACAAAACCCACTTCAGAAAACATCTTCTTTCACTGGATTTTTTGATAGTGATCTGAATAGTAAAGTTATTGGAAAGTAATCTGTGAGAGCTCATAGATTTACTTTTTTTCCCTTCTGTTGTCTCTTTTCAGATAAGCTCCCAGTATAAGATCTGTGCTTTGACATTAACACACTGCTGCCTGATCTTCCCTTATAGATGCTTTCTCACTTTTCATAGTGTGACTAGAATAAGTGTTGTGTCTGTTGTACTCCCTGAAGCCAGGAGAGATTGGCAAAACTTCAGGCCTTTTTTTAAATCCTTCAAAGCCTCGCCAGTAAAGGATGTGTGTGCTCACCCAGCCCTCTGCAGACATAAAAATTCCATTTACCTGTCTCCAAAACAAGAGAGTTGGTATCAAGCCCCCTTAGTGTATATGAGATACTGACTTGAGATCAGTTACTGTGACTCCAGAGATGTCTCTGATCCCTGTTAAAAACTTCTGGGATGTGGTTTTGCTCCTTATACGTGACAAGGACAGCTTTGGTCACTTTTTCTGAAGCAAGAGCCTGTGCTCTGGGCCCCTACACAGCAAAAGCAGAGCAGTAGCCTGGCAAGGAAAGGCACAAGCCAGAGAAAAAAAAATTATCCCTCAAGGCCATGTCTCCTCTGCGACTTCTCTCCCTCAATTTGGCTCCAACAAGGCTAAATGGAGCAGTATAAATCACATGAGTTACCTATATAGGGAAAACCTTGTACCCCTTTGCATTCCTGTCTGAAGAAGTATGTGACCTTTCTATGCCTTATTGCTAGGAAAAAAAAAGTTGTTTTTAACTTGACTTCGTAACCTCAAGGTGAAATCCAAGCAAAGAGTAGGAGTTTTCACTCAGATGAGCGATCAATTTACAGTCTGTGAAGCAGCAAATCTTGCTGCACCACTCTGCATACAGATGACCTGAATTTCACGAGTCCTATTGAACTGGCCCATACAACTTGGCTAGTGAAGTTGGGAACATCTTGTTTGGAACACATCATGTGCAGAGCGGATGTACCAATTCAAATGTTCTCTCCAAAATGCCTTTTTCCACCACACAGCCCATCCAAACAGCCTGTAAATGGTTTGGCTTTTCAGGAAAAAAGTGTTTTTTCAAGCTTGGCAAGTCAGTCCAGGAGGAACAATTTCAGCCTTGTTGGTGTTTGTATTAATAGCTATTTTGGGCAAATAGTCCTATCCCCACACCCTGCTCCTGTGACTGCCTGTGAATTAAGATGAGTTCAATATCTTCAAGGTGTACAAGGGAAAGAGTGGAGGAAAGCACACACAACAGTTCAAATGCCATTGTTAGCACAGAACAATAAACTGTTACCACTGTCCTGATGTGAGTCTTGTTTCTATTTTGGCTTTTGCCTTTCCATCTTGGCAAAGCTTAAGAGAGGGCATCCTGTATTGTATTGACTATCTGAACAGACAGGTTCAGTGTGTGGATCCCCCAACACAGAACTGCTGTTCAGAAAAGGGGGTAAAAAATGTTATTTCTCTGGTGCTTTTTTCTGAGGATCTGAACAATGTTGTCTCCACCCACTCCTCAAATACAAAAGAAAACAAGCCCTGAAAGTTTGGCCCAGGGACATAATGCCGAACTCCATTGGCACCATGAAATACAGATAATGGAATTTCGGATGTCAGTGGAGAATACAAATTCCCCCATAATTGCCACAATATGTTTGCTTTAAAAAAAAATGTGCTTGAAAAAAGGGGAGGTTGTATTTTGTAATAACTAAAAACACATTTGAGAAATTATTTTTCCAGTTAACCTTTCCAAAAATACTGCTTGTGTCAGAGATGACACTGTGAGGGACGTTTAGAGAGTCATATAAATCCCAAGTCATGACAGATGAGTATCACCAAGGGGTGATGGTTGTTAGTAAGCTCTGATATATAAAATATGAACAGAAAAATGGGGTGGGTCCCTCTGCTTTCAGTTTGAACATGTAACTATAATCACTTGAGTGATGAAAAATTAAGGCCAGCTATATTGAAATATGAGGTTTTAATCATTTTTTCACTTTTTTTTGTCTGTGCTTCCTCTTTGCCTTACAGAGGACAATACTGGCAGTGGGTTTTTTTTCTTAAAAAGGAAGGATATATGTAGTGATTGAAAAAGTAAAGATAATAGAAAATAGCAGATTAAGATATAACACACTCCTGCCTCCATTGTTGATGGCTGAGAAAATCGTCTAGTCCTTCTCTAAGCCTGTGCAGATTTATTCTTGCATCTTTATTTTCCCCTGATTAAAATTCAGAATCATTCTTTTCAATAAGAGGTTATTCTCCACTGTTTTACTAAAAACAATCCACTTTTCATATCAAGCCTGTATACAAGCTTATTACATCTTGTTCATTTGGACATGAGTTGCTAAATCTTCCAGGTGCTTTATGGAGGATTTAACCATCCAATTCAAATGAATGCTCTCTCACAAAGAGGTTTACTTACTATTGCTGCTATGTTCCTTTGCCTAATTGTTTAAATTGCCCTAACCCCTAAAATGTAATATGGAATTACTGCACCAGCTACACAAATGCCAAGCAAGAGCCTGTGATGGTAAGCGTGTAGTAACACTCTCCCAGCCATCAGTGATCTGCAGTTCAGGGACTTCCTATACCACTAGTGATGTGTTTATCTGGATGGATACTTCTATGAATTTATCTGACTGATTTTTTTGTTTTGTTTTGTTTAATCACAGAACATCTTGCGGTAAAGAAATTCTGTGGTTTGACACACTGATTGAATCTCTGTTAACCAAGCAATGCACTGGAAGGGCTCTTTTACATGTAAATTTGTCTTGCATCTGTGTTTTGGGCATGGTAGCTGTTTTCCCTGCTAAGGCTTTCAGACTTTCCTCTCTTTTGAGGGGAGGAGGATATTGTATTGTTTCTGCATCTATTATAGCCAAGATTTTATTCTTGACTGGTGATTAATGACCCCCACTCTCATGGATGTACATATGGAAGGATGCAGGTAAAATCACCATCATGCTTTCCTACATGCATTACTTAATCATACTTACTTTCACCTACCATTTCATTCATTTTGGCTCTTAAATCAATGAAAGTTCTAATGTACTTCTGTAGATCTTTGCACATCTTTCATAACTAATTCATTGCAAGTTTTAAGCTTTGTCTAGTTCTGCACTCAGTGGAACTGAAGGAGGAAATTGCCTGTAGAACCTGAAGGTAACTGGGCAGTAGCAGTGTTACATTGTGCCTTCAGAGATAAGGTTATAATTTTAAGCTGTTCCCAGGATTTCTGTGTCAGTTTAGATGAGTGAGTTAATCTCTGTGTGCCTCAGTTCCCACCAGTAAAATGGAGTTGTTAATACCTGTCTTATCTACTTTGGCTATAAACTTTTCATGGCTGTAGAGATGTACGGTGCTCTCTGTATGGAGCCCACGGCTGAAGTGAGTTGAAACCTGGGACCCAGAGCTGAATAATCTTAACTTGCCCATTTGGATTTCACAGGATCACAGAATGGTAGGGCTTGGCAGGGACCTCTGGGGATCATATAGTCCAACTAAAGCAGGGTCAACCAGAGCAGGTTGCATAGGACTATGTCCATGTAGTTCTAGAATCTCTCCAGAGAACGGAGTCTCCACAAACTCAAAGGAGTTCTAGTTTGTGCTCATTGCCCTTTGTCCTGTTGCTGGGCACCACTGAAAAGATACTGGTCCCATGCTCTTCATACCTGCCCTCTAGGTACTGACAAGCATTGAGAAGATCCCCTCTGAGTCTTCTCTTTTCCAGGCTAAACAGGTCCAGGGCTCTGTGGCACTAAAAAATGTTTAGCATAACCGAAATATTAGCATCTAACCTCTTGTATATGAGCAGCTGAACATACTTCTACTGATTTTTACTTTTCCTTAGTAAAGTAAAATCAACACAAAACTCATTATTACTTTGTCAGATGTTTTTTCTTTGATTGTGTGTATTCCCCTATGAATCATCACTAGTGGAAAAGGTTCCTCAGGTTTTTTTCTTCCTCACCTGGAAAGGTCCATACATTTCTTGCACACAGAGTTTGTTGATGACCTAGCTTTTTGCTCATTAGTCAGCATTCAAGTAGACTGATAAATTTAACATAATCTATTAACAAACCTAATCCTGTGACATCCTAGGTTGTAGGCAATCTGTGTAAACTAAATATATGAGTTGCATACCAACTCTATATCATTACAAAGTGGTGACAGGAGGAACCAAAATTACTGTGTTGCTTTTTTTTTTCCTGCCAGTTTGAGCTGAAAGTTTCCTGATTTTTGCGAAGGGATCTTTTTATTTTTACTGTTGTTATTGCTGCAAAAGTGGTTTACATTTTTCAAATCAGACCAACATGGTTCCCACATACAGCTCCAGGACTGCTTGTAGACTGAGCTCAGTTCTCCCTCCTGTTTTTGAGAGTTGCAGCTATGTCTGTGGGCAGTAAGTTCCTCTGTTTGCCATGAGATTCATTAAAATCTGTGGTTAACGAGAGCTTATATCTTGCACACGTATTAAAAGTGCAATTGCAGTCTTGTTACATGGTACCTCAAAACTAGCTAGATTTCTATTTTGTGTGACTACTTCTCTTACATCTTTACTCCCATTCTTCTCATAAGAACTCCTATTCTTCTCTACCCCCACACCCCAGAGAAAACACATTACTCTCTTATTAAGACGTCCCCTAAATTAAAATTACCCTTTCTAGTAGTATTCTCTACAGGAAGCTGCTGTCTGATTTTTTTTTTTCTGATGGTATGACTCTGGGATGCAGTTACTGCACTTTACATCCTTTCTCATCTGCCTTGTCTGTAGATATTTTACAACCATGCACAGCAGTGTCCAACAGCCAACATAGGTAATTATTCTTGCAGTGTCAAAACAGCACAAAGACTTCGATCACTGCAAAGAAAATTCATGTTCTCATTGGTGTGGTTGAGTAAAGGCAACAAGAAGAATGAGCATGGAGGAAGGTGCAGGTCCAATTCCAGGTGACATGACCTTTGCCAGAATTTTTGCTACAGTTACAGATGTTTACTGGGCAGGCATCATGGCAGAAAAGTCCTAGGAGAAGACTTCAGTTTAATTTCCAGAAAAGCATCATAGTCACTAAGAAAAATAGAACAAATATTCTGTAATGTACCATGTACCTGTGTTAATCTGACTGCACTAACCATTCCCTTGTTTTCCCATTAAACTCTCTGCAAGTTATTACAGGGTTGATTGTACATCATCTATTGGCAATTTAGGTTGTGGGTTAAATTTAAGCAGATATTATGAAAATACACTATAACAACAGGGGGAAAACAAGCTCTGTTGATGAAAATGAGCCATGTATACAAGTGAGCTGGTGATTTGGCATGAAACAGTGTTTGGCTCCAGGTTGCAACATCACAAAATGTGACAATTTGGAGGAAAGAATGAGTTCTGCATTCTCTGTTTATAGTTATTGTTTTTTGGGTGGTTTGTTGTTGTTTTGTTTGGGGTTTTTTTTGTTCCCTCCCTTTTGTTTTTATAATACACAACAGCAGTCAGACCACACAGGAAGTCTGCACATATCTACATGGTGAAAGAGGGATGCGAAAGCAGAACTAGTTCAAACAGTGAAGAGTTGGATGTTTTTTTCTTCCTTCATCAGCTGGAAGCTTAGTGTGGCACTGCTGAATAAAATCAGTTTTGCAGAGAGAAATCTCTATAATCAGTATGTGTGACAGTTTCTTGAGATGTGATGATCTGGAATAGAGCAGTTACCTATATATGGTATCTTTGTATCTTCTCAGTAGTAGCAGCCAATTTTGAAATCCTTCAGGAAGATGATAAAAAAATATGCTTTAACTGCAGGGTCCCAGTAACAGTTACCTCATAACTTCAGACCTAGAAGCACTTTCTTACGAGGAGTGTTTAATTATGGAGGCAAAGAGTTGTACAGAATAAGAAGCATTTCTCAGAAATGGTGATTTAGGCTTTTATTGTTTCAATTATGTCATAACATGAAAGGGGGGAAAAAAACTCGTGAGAGATTTGAAACCAATAACCCACATGACAGTTAGCTCACAGGATACTGTGCCAGTAGATACCATGGAGGCCAAATGCTTAGAATTAGGGAAAAAAAATATGGCCGATGAGAACATCTACAATTAAATGTGATTAAAATGGATTGGGGAGGATGTCAATCCTCATGCTTTGGCCAACTGCTATTTGAGGTTGAGAAGAATGTCCTTATTTGGCAACATAGCACTACCCATGTGGGCTTTTTGTACCTCATGAAGAAAAAAGGTCGTATAAAACAAACTCCTGTCTGATCCCACGAGACAATTCCTATGTTATACAAGAGCATTAACATCCTACTAATCAAATTTTCTTTCCTAATATTGAAATCTAACAGCATGTACTTTCTTGATACAATGAATGAGTCAAAAGAAAGAACAAATCTTTCAAGTGTTGTGCTGCTAAAGGACATGTTTTTATTTAGCAGTTTTATGTATGGTATCCTAATCACTTTCTGCACCGATGAGTCCAACAGGGTAATTTTGCCTTGCATTAAAATAATTATCCATCACCACTTGAACTTCATGTACTACAGATAGGTAAATTGTATATTTTAGCATGCCAGTATGCATTCCAAAATTGTTGTGGGAAAGATTTTTACATTAGGAAAATCTAGACTTCCTCCCCCTCTTTCCCGTGATCAAAATCTCCATACACAATAACTGTACTGCCACATGTCATGGGGACATTGTATAAATTACAGAGTTACAAATTTGTCAGCCTAACCAAATGTCTGAAAGAATAATGTCATATTAGTTATATTTCAGCTGCAGGTCTGGGCTCTTTTAACCTTGATTTGTGTGGCAGCTAGCCATACCAACAGCTTGTGGATGGTTGATTATAAACAACTTTGTTTCAATGTAACAAGATTCGCATTTAATTCCTGGGAGCTTGATGTAATGGTGATCAAACATAAATTCAGAAATATTCCCTGAGGTAAAGGATTAGATTAGACTGACCAGAAAAGACAAGGTCCAGAAGATTTCAAGATCATAAGATCATTTTGTGTGTTGTAGTTCAGTCTGTCTGAAGTTGGATAGCATACCTGAAAATATATAGATGGAGAACTGCATTATGTGCATAGCAAGCCTTGATGTAGTTTGGATGAGTTTTGATTTTAATTTAATTTTACTTTTGTGTGGAAAGACATGCATGTTCACTAAGATTTTCATTTTTAACATTTAGTAAAGCTTTATTCATTTGGAATTCAAATTCATTTTTCTTCTACACTATCTTTCCTAGTTAGGGATAAAAAATTATTCTGGAAGAGCTGGAACCATTGAAATCTGTTTAATTTGTTAGGGATTTACATGTGTCTCTTGGTTGTGTCTTCTCGTGCTGAATCAGACACAGGGAAGCAAACTCCTGCTTTGGGATTTTTGATATTTCTGTTTGTTTCAGAGTTTTATCTTGGTTTGTGGGGGATTTTTGCTTCTTTGTTTTTGTCATTGTAAGGTATTTTTTACTGGTGAGGATTAAAATTGTCCTTGTCTGAAGTGGTGTACCTAGGAGACTCTCTGTCTTTACTTGACTGCCTATTTCCAGAGGCTTAAGATAATTTAGTATTTTTGAGATTACTACCTTCTTACCAAGCATCTTAGAAGCTGGGCAAGAAGTTCAAAAAAGGTGGGAGGGATTAAGCTAACATTTGTATGTGACTGTACTTACACATCTCCTTCCTGAAAAGGGTGGGAAGGGACTCTGATGTTCACTTCAATTTGAAATCAGCAATAGTCAAGTCTGTAAATGTCAAATTTGAGGAGTTTGGTTACATGAGTATCAAAACCTGAGCTGAAGCTTTGAGTAGTTCTTAAACTTGTGGTGAACTGAATCAAATTGCAGGAATGATTCTTGACTTAATTACCCTGATAAACTGCTACTTTGCAGCTTTACATTCTTTCTTTGCAAGTAGATGATTTTCAGCATTCCCTCTTTCCCTTCTGCAAGAAACTACAACTTTTTCCTTCAAACAAAGTCAAACCTTTATACAAAGTCTTCAATTCCTGGCTGGTTTTTTTTGTTGTTTGACAGAGCAACAATATAAACAGTGAACTTTAATTTTCTGTACAGTGCTCTCAATGGCAAGGAGGAAATAGGAGTAATAACCTAAGGTCCTTCATCATGACTTTGGTATTTGTACCACAGAGCAATATGGTGTTGCCCATCATCCCGGTGTTGGGAAATCTTCAGGAGTACAGATAATGATTCTGGTGCTGCCACTCTTCATAGTTACAGATTTCCTTGGCTCTGAGAAAATTATTATGTGAATGGGGATTTCTAGTTTATAAACACACAGGGAAATGGCACAGATGCTCACATGTAACACAAAGACTTTTAAGGTCAATAACCTCTCAGTCAGAAGGTAAAAATGCACAGATTTGGTAGTTTGTTTTTAAAATTTACGTATAAAATCATCTAGAGGGCTTTTCTTTACCTCTAAGATTATTGCACAGTCTTAGGCCTTGCTTTGAGGCCTATGTTTCTTTTGTGATTGTCAGTCCATGAGTTTCTGAAACAGGAACTGCACAAAGATTTCTGACATCGCAAGGTAACTCTTCTAAATTCCACTTGAACTTCAGAGCATATGTTCACTTCTATTTCAGCTGTGATATTTTTCTCCCTCAATTTGAACTACTTCTGATATAAATGTTTCTTGACTCCAAATGGAAGAGTAAGTTCTGTTTCAGGGCTGAGTTGTCATGGTCTTCCTTAAATGCATATTATAGAAACTAAGTAAAACTCTTCCCCAGCATGCAGAGAAGACATCAGCTTGAGATGGTTTCTGACAGTCTGCTTCAGGGAAAGATTTTAAGTCATTTAAAATAGTTTAACTCTAGTTCTTTTATGTTCTCATGCTTATGGCTTGCTGTTTTAAAGATCTGTTATTTTTAAGACTTCATAGCAGTACTAATCAATCTTAGCTGCATGTCCCCAGATTATGTGTGAAGACAATGTATTTATGTTTTTATTTGTTGAAGAAAACTCTATGCCAAACCAAAGGCTTAATAATCATTGAGTGCTGGGTGGGGATTCTTTTTGTTTAGCTGTGTTTGTCCTGGAGATTGTTAGGCTGAATTGTTTGTTTTAAGAAGAAAACAAAATGAAAATGAGAGGCCTATAGCCAAGTTTTCAACTGATCCTCTGGTTCACTGGCACTCACTGTGACAGGAAAAGTGATGGCTAGTGCTTCAGAAATCCTTTGTGCTCTCATTTTTTTGGAATTTGAGCTCCTAAGAGTCTGGCCTTTTGCCTGTGTGCTGACATTAGCCTGAGCAATGTTTTTTTTCCGATCTGGACAGTCTAAAATGAAGACATTGGTTGGGAAGCTTTTAAGCCCATTCTTGTTAAGTGATCTCCTTTGAGGTACTAGCTACCTTTAAATGTTGTTGACTTCAAAGAGCGCAGATGATTGAGCTCCATACCGGCATATCAAAACAGACACAGACCCTCACATTGGGAAGGAAGGCTTTCATTAGGTTTTTAACCTCTCTTACTATTTCTTCTCTGTGAATCTCAATTGTTTCTAATAATGTGGTTAACTCTGCTGTGAACTTTTGTTTGGCAAAGGAATGTATTTGCTTGTTTGGGGCAGGCTGAGTTTTAGTGCTTAGCTTGAATTTCCTGGTGTTCTCCAAAATCACAGTGGCTTACTTGGGAATCTTGCCAGTATTTTAGACTTCAAATAGTGATAGTAAGATTTGTGTGCTCATTTGAGGCTTACATAAGGCTAAAGCTAATATTTGTGGCCATGATTAAATGTGTTTGGTATTTTAGGGAGGAGGAATGTATATGAGTTATGCTTTCTGCCTGGTGGGGATTCTTATGAGATGTAGCAGCAACTCAACAGGTTATCTAGGAGAGGGAGAGTGGATTCAAGTCAGCAAGTGCTGATACTCATAAATCAGTAGATAAGTGCTTGCCTTACACCTCTTAATAAAACCAGCAGAGAACAACAATCTTATCAACATAGATGTAATCGGTAAACAAGTGTCATATTCATAGACAAAAGAGGGTTTTTTATCATTCTGCTTCATCATCTGACTGTGCAGTGAAGCACTTGCAGGAGATGAGTTAATGCATGTTTCATGACAGTTGCAGCCAAAAAAAAAGTCATGAGTGCTAACACGAGGCTAATTGGGATGTGTGTGTGTGTGGGGGGGGGGGGGAATATTCACATTTGAACTTTTGAACTGTCAAGCATAGAAACCTGCTGCTTCCCCTCTGCACCTGGTTGTAAATTTTCTTAACACATGGACTAAACAAAAGCATCATGTGCTAAGTCCTCCAGTTAATAAAGGGAGATGACACTGATGCATCAATTAGCAGGCTGCTTGTTGTTCTTCTGCATATAAACTATTTTGATTGGTAAATGGGAAATTTGGGGGCACAGAAAGAGGCTGAAAAGGTGTGTTTCTATAAAGAAGGGGTCTTAGAGAGGAGGAGAAGGCTTAGAAACAAGAAGATCAAGATCATAACTGGAAGAAAGATCTGGGAAGTGAAGCAAGTCCTAGAGATAAGGAAGATAGATAGAGGTGAATGTTGGGGGATGCCTGGAGACCTTGGCTGGTGATGCCCAAAATGGGTAACTGCAAGCAGTTGCACAGCAAGGACCAATACAATGTCCTACCCAAACTTTCCAGACTGGGAGTGTTGATGTGTTGGGAATGCTGCTTTAATATAGTATGCAAAGTGATCAAGTAAGGTAAAATTGAATGTCCTTGGTTCCTAAATAACTCCTTGCAATACCATGAATGGTCTGCTGAAACACTAAAAGATGTTGAAGCCTGCATGTATAAGGGCACTGCTTAGGTGGTGGTATGAAGCCCTTTTCAAAGCACGAAACAAATTCTGGCTCCTAGATTTAAACATGTCATGTATATATATGCATGCACATGATATATAGGCTCCAAGATGATGTGGAATTACATTAATTCCTTAAATGGTATTTGTAGTAGGTTAAGGGACTGTGAGCAGCAATATAATCACATGTATTTTCCAAAGGAGATTCTGGTTGCCCTTTCAATGCTAGTCCACTTTCAAAAAGCACAAATAAGCATGAAACATTTTAAATTAAATGGTACTATGGAGTGGGTAGGATTCATCACACATATTCCTAATTAGATCTTTGAATATAAATGATTTTATATATTATTAAATAACATATTTCGCTTTGAAAGCTCAAACCTCACTCTAATCACCTTCTAGCTTTCTTTGCTACTCCTGGGCATAAAGTACCCCCCCTCTCTTTTTCCTCAAATAATCTATCAAGGGTTGTTAGCTGTAGGAAGAGGGTCCTCAGAGAAGGGAGTAAGTCAGTCTGAAAAATGTATATGAATGAAGATAGTTGCATCTGTTAGTGAGTACAGAGATAAACTTCCCCTGTTTTGATTAAGGATCTTTTTGATACAAATTATTTTTGTATATGATTTGCAGCTAACCCATTTTAAGGAAAAAAATTGAATAAATAGGGTATCTGTACTTCCTAACAAGTGAGCCCTTATTAAAAGTGAAGGGAATGATAAACTATTTTAAGTGGCTTAACTTGACACAAGAAATACATGGAAAAGTAGGTGTAAAACCCTGGTCTGTATCTTGAAGCTTAAATAAAGGATGACTGACATAGTTATTATTTTAATATCTTCCTACATAAAGCTAATAAACCTATTTTCCACCTGATTTTCTCAGGGCTTTGAAATTCCTAGCATAGATGCATCTCCTTCAGCAGGTCCTCCTTAGAGCCTTCATCTTGGAAAGTTAGAGGGGAAGTCTCTCTCCTGCCCCCTTCTCCTCACCTTTCCTAATCCATTTTCTTATCCAAATATTAACTGAAATAAATGTTAAAAGCATAGTTCTGAGCAGAATCCTGGTGTGAGACACCTAAATCTCATCCTTGAGGGTAGCATGGCTCTATTAGCACAAGCAGAGCAGAGAGATCAATCTTGGAAAGACAGCTCGGGCACTGAGCCATTTGGTCTCCAGTCATACACAAGGATTAAGACTAGGTTAGATTTAAAAATACGTAAATGTGTCTGTCTAACAATAAAGCCCTTTCAGATGAGGTCAAGTGAAGCTACTCTGTAACCACAAGCATGGCTCTAGTGCAATAGCAGTTGGTGTTATGTCCTTCTTTACACAAGTCTCTGTCTTAGAGATTTGTACTCGTGATTGCTGCCTCAGTGCTTGACTGCAATTTCTTTCTATCAACTGAAGACACAAATACAAAAACTATTTCATTTATATGGCTTTTTTTTTTCTTTTTGCCCAAGCAGACAGTGGCCACATCAAGTTCAGTGTGACTTTTAAAGTCCACCAGAAACTCTGGAAAATGTTTGAGGAGTTTTAAGGCTCAGTCCTCTGCTGCTTAAAAAAATATGTGAATATATATATTGTTATCAATTTTCAGGTAGGTTTGGGATATTAGGATTTAAATGAGCTAGGCTCAGCTGATGAAAGACTAGAGGACTGGGTGCATCTTCAGTAGCTGTGCTGCAGCTGTTTAACTGCAAAAGGAGTTTGACAAGGATGATTTTCAGGTGGATGTATTATTAAAATGAGGAGGCCACCAGCACTTGCATCAAGGTATACCGCTCAGAGATGCCAGGTGAGAAACAACATGCTACACACAAGTGCAGGCATGAAGTGTTTGTAGTTTCTTGTATTGATGCAGTGGGTGCACCACATCTTCTTTCTGCTGATTGCTGGAAGAGAAAAAAAAAGTATTTGTTGTCTCAGCTGCCAAGTTCACAAAATGTTTCTCTCAACAAGTCACGCCAAATGCATAGAACAGTTATCATTTGTCAGAGTTAATTGACAGAGAACTTTTCAGAAACAGAAATAGACTCAACTCTTGTGCATGATGTTTCTCCTTTGTACAGACAGGACACAAAGGGAAGAAAATCTCTATGAAGAATCTTACTGAACTGATGAGGTTACAAAAACAGTAACAGGGAAAAGATATAGATTAATGTGCTTAAAACGTGTTGTAAAACCCAGCAATTGACATATGCTTCTTTTGGACACCCAACATACACTCCAGAGGACACTTGTAACAAACCCCCTGTTCACACTCTCCCTAACCCATTCTTCCCCTAGGCTCTGCTCTGTGTTGAGCTGAAGCAATTTTTCATCACATCTTGATTAATACTAGGTGCTAAAAGCCAATTGGTGGTAAGTGCTGCTCAGGACAGCTATGGTGAAAGCTCAGGCCAATGGCAGTGCTGGTTCTTTCCTGTTCTTACCTGCAGGAGCCTTTGTATTTTAATCCTGGGACCCAAGCAGAAATTGTCAATTAGACTGAGCCTTGTGGTTGTCTTTGAATAAATGTTCTTTAGCAGATAGATTTAGTGCCTTGCTACTCTATTCCCCTGGTTTCTATGTGCAATATACCTTCCATATACACTAAAATGAAGTATCTTCCTAGGGAAAAAAAATCTATCCAATCACACACCAGATAAAGTGGCTACTCTGCTGAATTCAAGAAAGAAATAAGAGGGCTTGATGAATGCCTTGAGGCCAAAACAATGATTCTCTTGCTGCTTTCTCTTGGAAAAAAAGTATGATGGAAAATCTGAGTTACTTCAATTTAAAGAGTACAGAGGATTGTGGTAGAAGAGGCAGAGTCGCTTCTTTTATCACATCTACATTTGATCAATGTTTCTTGAACAGTTTTGTCCCAAGTGGGATAAGGGAAACTCTACAAATTATGGATAAATGGGACAGGATCTGTGAGGGTGTAGGGTGGGTGATTCCACTGACTCATGAGACCTCTGGGACATGCTGGATGCAAACCCAGCTCAGTTGTGCTTCAAAGGATGCTTGCATAGTCAGAAACTTGCCTGTCTGAAAAATCACAGAAAATTTGCACATAATTATATCTGTTGGACTTGAGTGGGCTGTGAAAAGGAAAGACGATAGAGTCTGGAGTTTGGTTATGTCTAAGGCTAGCCCAAAGCAGGGAGAGACAGCACATCATTTTGCATCAAACTTATGATTTTGTGAGTTTCTGATTCTTTTTTTCAAAGAAGTTTCTCAGTTGTCTTCTATAGTGGAATTGAGACTATATCCAAGAGGCTTATACACCAGGGCAAGTGAATGTGGGAGAACATCCTACTTGAAGGGAGTGTGGCAGATACCAGCAGGGCACAGATACAAGTCCAAGATCCCACAGCACTCCATAGTTCTGAGCCAGGATAAGGCCATATCAGCCACAGAAGGAATAGGAAGGACTGCCATTATCTAGCTAATAAGTGGAGTCCAGAGCTGAGACTAGTGACTAGACACTGTGGCTGAAATTTTTACCAGAATAGTTTGTTCTTTTTGGTTTTGTCTTTTTTTGTTCTGTTGGGGGTTTTGTTTCTTCATTCCATCAAGCCAGTTAAAAAATAAAGGGGGGGGGGGGGGGGGCCAAACACCAAAAATACAGAGAGAAGTTTCTCTAGCACATATTTCAGCAGTTGTCCTGACTGGCTCTGCATGCACACACAGATGTGAGTTACTGACCAAAAAGCATGACGTTGGGGTTTGGAGGTGAACAAGAGGATTTGTTGTGCTTGGCTGTGTGTGTGCTCTAACAGGAGCTCTTCTGTAAGAGTGTATGGCTGGAGGTGGCAAACAAGAAAGGGAATAGTTGTTACTGTGATATGAATGGTTATAATTAGGTGCCTTGCCCAAGGTGACATGGAAATCCTTTGTCAAAAATGAAAACGGTAATCCAGGTCTTGTTGAGAAAAGCCTACTGCAATAAACACAAAGTTATCCTTCCTCTTCTAGCTGCTGCTTTCCAGCTAAGCCCTCTCCTCCAGGGCCATGGGCTTTGGTTTTACCTCTAGTAACATAATGATTGGGGGGAAAAAAAAGGTGCTTAGACAAAAAGGATTAGTAACTCTAAGCTTCTGACCATGGGCAGCATGTAGAACAAATGCCTCTTACCAGCAATTTGTTCAAAGGGCCATCTTAGGTTGTGGAGTTTTTTGGTCTTTTGACTATTAATTAATTTTGTAATTAATACTTGAATTTCTTCAGAATAGAAAGTACTTCTGTGCAATGCAAACTCCAGCAGTTTTGCACAGAATAAAATGGAGGCAGCCTTTGCCTCTGCTTCCCCTGCAATTACAAAGCAACACTCCTGTTTTGTTTGAATTTCCTTTGTGGTTATGAAACACAACAGGCTGATGGCTTGATATTAAAAGCAATTGTGTTTCCATTCATGCAGATGCCAGCCTGTTTAGGTGAATTTACTAAGTCCCTAGACATACATTTTTATATTATTGCTGTCTCTGGGCCGTGCTGAGCATTTTAATTCTCTGAAAATAACCTCTGTTTTCCTTTCATCTCTTCATTAGCTCTTTCATCATGAGGACATGAATTTAAAGATACATATATATCTTAAAGTTGTATGTAATAAAGATGTTTTTATCATTCCAATTTGTTGAGCTGTGCTTTTAAAGTTGCACGGCTTTCACAACCATAAAATGGCACAATTATTTTTGTGTTGTATTGCTTTGTACCCTGAGGTTCCATTTAAAGCAAAGCAGAGAGACATGTTTATAGGCAGTATTGAAAGCAATGTATATGGATCTTGATGTCAAGCATATTTTATTGAAGTAAGATTAGAAAGGGATCTGATGACAAGTCCTGCACGGCTGAAGTGAAATCAGAATCAGGTTTTGTGCCAAGCTGCACATTGTTGAACCAAAATTAAAGTAATACCAAGCTGTGTTTTTATTTTTGTGGCCTTTTGGTGGCATCTTTTAAAGACAAACTTTATAGCCAATTAGGAGTATTTTGAAGTAAATATTCTGAGCTTTTTGGACATGTTGGTACATCATAGTACATGCTTATGCTATCCCAGGCAGGCCTTTGAGTAGGGGGGTGGAATTTCTGGAGGTGTATCAGATATCTGAGGATTGCAGTTTCCTGCTATGTGTTGTGCATGTATGCTTGGATTAAATCTTTGTGAGTAAAACTAATTTTCTTTCCATGTAATAGCCCTCTGTTATGTACATGTCAGCTAAAAAGCCTTTTTTGTTTGATCTCTGTATCTGTTTTGTTAATGTTCTGGAAATAGTCTGAGAGGGTTAGTTTTTTTGTTTTGGTTTGGTTTTCTTCAAGAGAGATAGGCTCAAATTCAATCTATTTTTAAGTCAATTGCCTGGGGTTGGTTCTGTTAATATTTACAGTACAGGAAGGAAAACAGTACCAGAAAATTTGCAAAATTGTGGATTTTCTTTCTGTGTACAATTTTGCATTGTGCTGGGAGGGAATCCATAGGAGACATAGTTTTGCTTTCAAATTTGCATTTTGAGTTCATAGAGGAGAACCCCAAATTACAGGCTTAATTAGACTATTTGTGCTTCAGAATGTGAAAGAATTGCTGTTACAGGAGGGCCAAATGAAATATCTTACTTCAATGTTTTATGATGAGCTACTCTGCATGAATACCTTGTAGTTTGCACATGCACTAGAAAAAATCTGTGATGGTAGTGTATTATAGTCTGGAAAATACAGTTACCTGAAGATTTTGAAACGATGAAGTAGTATGACTAAAAGTTCTTTGCATGCTATTGCAGGAATTTGAATATGTAAGGGAACACCAGCTTCCTATTTTAACTGCCAGCTCTGCATGTTCAGCCTGGGCTCTGAATGTCAAGCTGGATTTTTTTTAATCATCGCTGACGTTATTACGTCTCTCACCTCCCCTTCCCACGAGACAGTAAGCTTAGCAATATATGATCTAATAAATATAGATGATTTAAAATCCCTGCTCCCTATACTCCACGGTTTAGCCACTGCCTGGTATATGTCATCTAGCAACTGTCTTCACCTTTTTTTTCTTCTGTTTCCCATTCAGGTTTTTGCCTCTTTTCCATTGAAATTACAAAGGTGGAGACTCTCCTGCAGTGTGTTTTATTCAGCATTCAACACAATCACTCCTGTAGGCATCCCAAAGATATTCTTACTTGCTATTATTATTTCTTTAACATGGAGTTTTATAGCTCAGTCCCAGATTGGTCAGATGAGTTTTCTAGCACCAAAACTCTGTTTTAACCATTGAGCAATGATTTTACATAACATATTATATAATCATATAGAGAGAACCATCTGTAGTATGATTCTATATAATTACAAGGCCTGTGATACAAAAATAAGGCTTTTGTTAGTGCCTTGGAAGTCTGAATTTGGGGTTTTGTTTGTTTGTTTTTCATGTTAGCAAAATTTGTCTACAGATTAAATCCTATCTGTAAGTCTACTACTAAGTGAGGACTAATAATCTTTAAAAGCCAGTTTTCTGTTTATCCACAGGGCATGAGGAAGAAAAGCTGCTTTAATTTAATTTTACATTTCCAGTCATTTGGGTGGCACAGTAAAAATGTCTTTTGCCAAGCTTAGGGGGAATAAATAGTAAATGACTTATTGTTGTTTTAAATTTTTGGCTGTTGCAATTTGAGTATGCTAGGCCCACAGATTGTTAGTTAATTTTTTTACTTTTTTCCCCTTTTGTTTCAGTTTTTATTGAGAAACTTGATATGTGGAGAAACTGAGGAATTTACCACCCAGTGAAAAACCAAGCTGAATGTTTTAGTTAATTCCAACCCCACATTTGGCTTGTCAATTTTTAAAGGGGCACATACATAAAGGGGCTTGAAGAATGAATCAGGAGACAAGACCAATATGATGTACTTCAGGGAAAGCTGTGCAGACAGTCATGTTTCTGCAAGTTTGCCCATATGGGCAAAACTGGGGAATCCATAGCAATGATCTTCTCTGTCTAAAAGGCACTGTTCTTGTCTTCTTCACTGTTAATAAAAGCAGAAGACCTGGGGGAAGCTGCTGTCCTACAAATAATGAATCTTAGTAACACACAAGGAAACTGTATAGGACACTCTCTGAGATCAAATTACCAGCTTGGGCAGAGTTGTCTGTCACCCACTGCAGGTAATACACAGAGAAGAATGTCTTGAGGGAAATGATGTCCATTTGTGGTTGCTTTTCTTCCAATATTGGTGTGAAAGTAAATAGGCTGCATAAGGTCTGGGTCCTTTTGGCTCCTCGTTTGTTTTTGGTGCTAGATGACCTCTGCCCTTGACACTCCATGCCATTCTCAGTGGGGCACGTGAGTGCAATAGGTGTCAGCAGTTGCACTGTATATACATACATATTTTTTTTATTTTTTTTATCCTTGGGACATGCAGGTCTAAAGCTCTCGAGCTCCTGCTGTAATGCAGCATGTCAACTTGGCAGCCTTGTTTATACAGGCACTTGGCCTCTTCCTTTTCTCACCTGTTCAAATGCTCTGTTCTGGCATGTGTGTCAACAAGTGTGATCAGGTGTAAAGAGGCATGTGGCACAGAAGTGACGTAGCTGTCACATAGGATGGACTTCCCACAGTCAAGACAACCTCTCCCATGGCATTGTGCTGGCTGCCCATACGCAGCAGACTGTTGGCACTCCTGCCCCAGTGAGAACTGGTTCACCAGCCAAGGAGGTAACATTTAAGTCTTTTGGTACAAGTCTGTGTTTTGACCCTGGTGTTGCAGTGCCACCACTGTGTTAGCTCAGTGGTTTCCTTGTTTTGTCTCCCTCTTGGCGTGGGCATGCACTGCTGTTCATCCTGCTTCTATTTCAGAGCAATTTGGAAGCCAGTCAGCCAGAGGTGACCTGATTCCAGTTGTCAGTGTCAAAATCTTCAGACAACGAGGCGTTGCTGCTTTATTGGTTGCTGCCAGGAAATCATTCTGGTAGAACAGACCCTGAAAGTAATTTAATGGGACTGCAACATTTCAGATTGCTTAGAGGGCTCCACTGAAGGCAGGTCTTGGTTATAGAGAAACTTCACAAAATGCTGTGCAGAGTTAACTGCAGTGAGTACTGTGTGTTGTGTTGTCCTTCCCAGCAGATGAGGAAGCAGTGCAAGTCCTAAACACTTGTGGAAAAAATCAGATTTCACAAGCTGGTGGATTTGAAACAATTTCCAAGAGGCTGGGTAGTGAGAACCCAGGCTGGTTGTAACACCCTTGTGAAATATGTGTTTTTTCAGTCTTGCCCAGAGATTGATAATCACAAAAGGTATTTCCCTACCTTAGAAGAGAGACCAAGGATGGGTTACTCCAAAAGTCAGGCCTTTTAGCTGCTTGTCAGACAGTGATGTTTCTCTGCTGTCTGCCCATGATATGACATGATGTGACAGAAATGGAATCTATCAGAAACGTACAGTTCAATTTCAACTATAAAATAAAGCCAGGGCTCCTCCACATCTAATACAGGCTATTTTTGATGGCTTCTACAATGGTTGAGAAGTAGGCAGGTGTCTGTGTCGGTTTCAGCAGTTGAGACAAAGGTTTGTGAGTGATGTGCAAGAAGGAAATGAAGAACAGTCACAACAGGGTCACATTTTGCCTCATCCTTCCACTGAACACAATTCTTTCTGACTTCCATGAAGTTATAAGTGATTAAGGGTAGGAATCCAGAAATCCCAGAACGTGAGAGCTCAAAGCATTCAGATCCAACGGAGCATGGTGACAAAAATGTAGGCAAAGGCCAGGGAGCAAAATTCCAACTGTAATTGCAGTTCTGCTGTATCAAGCAGTTATTCAGGCAAGGAACAATTGAAAAGCTATTCACATCACTTCACATTTGCTTAGCCTTGTGGCTAGCATGTCATTTTGGCTATTGTTAGATGGCAACCAAAAGCAGTGCATAGTCTCTACCACTTGGGAAAGAATTTAAAAATCTGAGTAAACAAATAGCTCTTTCTTGGGATGCTTCTTATTGCCCTAAGTTAGATATGAAAGCATAAAGTGAACACAATCTGTTCTCTGCAAGTGCCTTGCTCTGACCATAGTCTATGTGGAAAGGCAGAGAAAATTAATTAGAAAGGATGTATCTAATTTTTACTCAGTGAAAGCTAAGTAAAGCAGATTCAAGCATGACAAATAAGAGGTACAAGGAGACATCTCTTGTCAGGAGTTTGTGTCTGCTTGCTTTGGAGATTTTTTTTTTCCACCAACATGAATAAGATTCTTTTATTTCTGACTTCGGATGAAACAGAAAGAAAACT
The DNA here is from genome assembly GCA_013396975.1 of Bucco capensis. NCBI lineage: Eukaryota > Metazoa > Chordata > Aves > Piciformes > Bucconidae > Bucco > Bucco capensis. The sequence continues at coordinate 260,881 of VWZO01012345.1, forward strand.
GAAAGAAAGGCTCCCTTTGCAGTACCTATCTGAAGCTTGAACAAGAACTAAATCAAACTTCTTTAATCTAAAGAAAGCATGTGGTTCAAACGCTGGCTTTGAACTTGGCTGCTGCTTCTTCTGTAGAAGCTATTAGCCCTTCCCCAGGTCTGACCTGGGGCTTCCAAAATTGGAGGGTTTTTCTCTTTCTTTGGATTGCTGGCAGCAATTGCTCCTGACAGTTATATTTAAAAAACAAGTAAACAAAAAACTCCACAACAACTAAAATACTCTGATGTCTAAGTCTGTGCTATAGAGATGATGGATTTTATCTTTCTGAAGCAGTACAGGGGAAATCAACTACACAGGGAAGATCTTCTTTAGTCACTTACTAAAGGGTATGAGAATAAAACTAAAATTAATATTGATCAGTACCAATGCTATTGTTTGGTTTTGGCATTTTGCTTGATGTCAAACAAGCATAGACAAATAAAAGAAACTTGTTTGTGACAAAAACTCTCCCAAATGCCCTAATCAAGAAGAATCAAGCCTGTTTACCCAAATTCTGGACATACAGCATACTTTAATTGTGATTTATTTTTAAAATTGATTTCCATGTTTCTGCTTAGTTAAAATCAGACAATGTCATGCAATTGTTGGGGGTTTTTTTATGATTTCTGTACCTGTTAATGTGTGGCCTGGCACAATGGTTAACATGGGAGAGAAGGGATGTTTCATACCTTCCTTTTACAGTTTACAGTTTTCATGGCTCCTCTGAAACAAACATCAAAAGCAATAGCCAAATAGGGTTGGCCAACTCGATTGTTTGTAAATTGTATTCAGCTCCTTACATTGTAAGAACCAGAGCTTAATTGTTTATCTTTCTGATAAAGAGACAAATACACATGGTTAATAAATAAACAAGGTAAAGACAGAGGGCATGGAGTCTACAGGAGTCAGGGACTGGCAATAAGCATCTTGTGTGACTATGGAGAAATTGTTTAATATCTAGAGGAAGTATGCTCAGTATTAGAAAAACAGGATGATAATTATTTAAGTATTATGATGATGTAATTCAGTACTTGTGTGGGGCTTGGGCATTGCAAATATGAAAGCACTTTCCTGAGTGGTCTTCACTGTATGGCTAGAGTAGACTCAGAAATCCCTTTTGTCCTGCACAGTAGTACTGAATCCAGTTCTCTGTGTGCTTAAAAAAACAAGAATGTACTAGGAGTAGGTTTGTTTAGGTTCAGTTTTGCCATGATTATGCCAGTTCCATTGACAAGATAGAGCAAAAGGCTTGTGGAGATGAGGGACTCTATACTTGGATTGAATCAAACAGTGTATCATGCAAGCTAGATTACTTTGTACAAATAACTAACACGATTATGCTTTTATATTAAAAACAGTTATTCACAGTCACAAAAATCCATTCCCTGCAGACAGCTTAATACAAAGAGGCTGATTTGGTGGTTGTATGTTCTGCCAACCCTTTTTTAAAATTAGATATTTATTTTGTTTTTTGTTGTTGTTGTTTGTTGCTTAAGGGTACTTCAGGAAAAATAGTAGAGAGAAATATAAAAGGGGTGTCTCCTTCTATAAATTCTTGTATAAATAGCTAGGCTTAGAAAACCCTGACAGACTTATCTGCCACTGTGCTAGGCTCTGTACAAAAGCAGCTAAATGCAGTCCATATCACAATTTAATTAAAATAAACTGCAATGAGTTTAAGGAAATTGTTGAACAGCAAAAAGGCCAGAGTCTCTGGAGATTAATCATATTTGTCTATTAGAAGCACTTTCAGCACAAGTAGGGGGTTTCATGTCTTTAAAATAAGTAAATATATGTAAGTTAGGAAGCTGCTAACGTTTTCTATGTCAGAAGTTGTGTTTCAGGGGGGATTTTTGTATCTGGGAGGCATTTCCTAGGAATGTGAGCTGAATATTGGAAGAGTTCAGGTAACCTCACATATTTGCCATAACCTAGTAGTTATGTCCCTTCCTGAAAGACTCATTTGAGGCAGATAACTCAATTCTGAAGCAGCAAGGTACTGTAGTACCTATATGTGAAGTCCATGAGTGAGTGATGGCACACCACTTCTAACAGAGTGGAGACTGTATATGATACTTTAGAATAAAGTGAGGACTAGAGCAGGGCTTAAGTCATTAAGTTTAAATATTAAATAATATTTGCTCTCATTTCCTGGAGCGCTTACAGCTCAGTTGTAAAAATCCACTAATTTGTAATATTGTGTTGTTTATGTTCCTCAGGAAAGATTTTTTATTATTATTTAATTTTTTAAGTACAAAATCTTATTCTTGGGGGGAGAGGATGTTAAAAAGGAAAGTAATTTCATGTAGCATTCATTAATAGCAAATCCATCCTTGCTTTTTACCTGCATCTTGTTTTCTGTTTGGAGAGGTATTAGTAGTAATGTATGTTTCAGAGTGAAAAATGAAATTCCTTACTATTTTTTCCTTCTTTTTTTTTTTTTTAGGTCTACTTTGATTAATGTTGGTATATTGGAAAAGCAAAGTTAGAACTATATAGGTCACTTGCAGAGATAGCCATCAGCAGGGTTGCAGCCTCCCTTTGTCAGAGCTGTCCTCTGTAGCTGCATTTTAACACCAAGCGTCTATCAACAGGCCACAGGGCAAATAGTTTTAAATGTGTTGCAATTTGAGAGGCTGTTTCTTTTTTGTCCTCTCTTTAAAATAGAATTGTAGTGGTAGATCCCAAACAATCCGAAGAAAATTGTCATTTTGTTCTTTTTCTCTAAACTCATCTTGGGCTCTTGTGTTTGCTTACAGCTCTGTGAGGAGTTTTAGAAACTCAAAGTAGCAAGTCTGTCCTAGGAAAGAATACTATCAGAGTTATCTATGCAAAAGAGAAGCTGAAATGGAATCTAAGTCATCCAGACAATCTCAAGCCCTGAAACCTAATTTTAGTCTTTCAGGGAGTGGAAAGGGATGCACAGATCTACTTACTCCAACATTAGACCAGCCAAAAAAGGCACATGTCATTTGAGACTTGAGCCTGTGGAAACAATTTGGAATGAAAATGTAGGAGGAAACTGCTTGCTTAATCACCATCTTTTCACATCTTCACTGAAGAAAAAAAATAAAGTCAGATAAATCCAATTTGCATGAGATTTTTCATGCATGCAGCTCCTGCTGTGAAGTAGAAAAATGTTTCCACTGCTTTTGGAGATGACATGATAGCCTGCCAGTGGCTAGTTTAACACCTGTAAGCCCACCTGGCTCTTAACCAAGTCCTGTGAATCCAGGCAGATAAAGCAATCTTATTTCAAAGATAGTAAGTTCAAATCTAGTGGCTGTGTATAGTCTTTATCTTCCATGCACAGTCCATTACTGTTTTTTCAGCACTTGTTTTCCAATATCATTCCCAAATAGTCTAAGCTGAGAATTGAGATATGTCTCGCTAGAAAGGACTTTGCCTGAGTAGTAGGGATATCTTATTAAATAAAACACATTGTTATGAGTGTAGAGGTTTGTTTAAATACTTCTGTTTATCATGAAGGAAAAAGTACAATGATATCTCTTTTTAATTACATCACTAACTGTTGAAAGATTTTGTATATTTTCCAAATAGGCCCTTCAGGGGCTTTCAATGCTTTAACTTAACATTGTTAAAATGTGGGGGAGGCAAAAGCACAGAAGTGTGTATTTCACATTAAAGCCTTCACCACATCTTTTGTCTTTGCTTGCCTTTGTGATTAGGGTGCACAGCACATCATGCAAAACTTCTGCTTTCCTTTTGTAGAGCCACACAGTTTGAATTTATAACTCTATGGGTTGCTCAAAAAACGGTTGATTCAAGCAAGGAGTGTTACTACAAACTCAAAACAGCTGGAGTTGGGCAAAGTTGCAATCAATTGGTCATGACAGGACCTGCTAAGGGAATATTAATTGCAGTTAGTTTTGAGGTACTGCACCAGGATGATCATTAAAATTGGTGTTCTGCTGTCAAAGCAAATACAGAACAGAAAGCTTTTTCTACTGATGGGAGAGGGAGTTTTATGTGAACTAAGGGGATAATGAATATTTTCCAAAAGAAAGGAAAATGTACTATTTAAAGTCCTTGAAATACTGCTTCAAATTCCGTAAAATACCTTGTATGTCACTAATAGATCTAGAAAAGCCAAGCACATGAGAATTTAGGTATGTAAAGGTGTGGGCTGCAAAAGAGGTGATGCATCCTGTGTGGTCAGCAAGAGTAGAGGACCTATCCCACTCTGAAACTCCTAAAACATTTTCTCAATCAGTAAACTAATAGTTTCTTGCCAGTGGTAATTTTCTTTGAATGGCAAATAAACCTTCCAAGCAATGTAATATGGAAAAGCACAAGCCCTCCACACGATTTCATCTTGCAGTGAGAAAATGTTATTATCTGGAAGTGAAAAAATTGAACTTTGGGAACTTTGTTTAACAATCATTTCTCTTCCTGATTGAAATAAATGAGCCCAAAGATTTAGCCTCATGTTCACTCTTCAGAGAAAGGGCTTTTACATTGATTTCTTTCAATGAGCATAATTTTTTATTTTGATGTGCAATTAGGGCAAATTCAGCTTATTTTTTCCCAGCTCTTACTTTCACACAATGCCCCTTAATTAAAGGCACTATACAGAGATGGTAGGTGACTTGACGTGCAGGGCAGAGACTCTGCTGGGATCAGAATTAGAGCCACATTTCACACCAGCCAGTGGCACTTTTATACATATAGAGCTGCAAAATTGAAGGTAAGAAAGCCAAAGCCCATAATGGCTCACTACAGAGCTAGCTAGTGAAAGCCAAGCATGAGCAAGCTCTCAGCTGTAGCTACAAGCTTGTGTGTGTACAGCATTGTGTTGACTAGCCAGTGTTCATATATAGCAAAGGATACATCTTATTAGCAAAACCTAAAGCCAGGTCTGAAGCCCTAATTTGCTTGCAACTTGCTGTTCAGCAGCAACCCTCAGTAAGTAAGAGGGTTGTCAGCAAGGGCTCTGCTAATTCTGTTTAATTTGATTCAGTTCCCTCTCCTGAATCCTGGGCTGAAAGCCAGCAGGGACCTTCAGCTTCTCCTGTGGCTTTGGGCATTCACAGTTTCCATTGCCCTAATACATGAGTAATTCTTGCGTTCCGTACCAGTGTGTTAATTCTTCAAAGCACTTTGCAAATCCCTGCATGGCCAGTTCCAGCTGGCCACTGTAGAGACATGTTGATTTGAATGTCTAGGTGGGGACAGTCTTTTTAGCAGGGCCTGTTGTGACAGGACAAGGGGTGATGGTTCTAAACTAAAAAAGGAGAGATTTAGACTTGATACAAGGAAGAAATTTTTTACAGTGAGGGTGGTAAACACTGGCACAGGTTGCCCAGTAAGGTGGTAGATTCCCCATCCCTGGAAACATTCAAGGAGAGGTTGGATGGATCTCTGAGCAACCTCAGAGAAGATGTCCCTGCTCTAGTAGTAATGTATTGGACTAGATGACCTTTATGAGTTCCTTCCAACCCAAAACATTCTATAATTCTTCATGAGCAGTAACCTGCCTAAGCAATGCTATAGTGTAGCTTTGCTTGAATTTTTCCATGCAAACTGTCTCCTAAATAATTTTCCAGTGATACTCTTTTAGATCAAAGCAGGTGTGGTAGAGTATGGAAGATACAAGGAAATAACTGTGTTTCTTCTACTGTGCCCTAAGGAAGATTAAAAATTGAGAAAGCAAGAATATCCTAGAAGACTACTCCAAGTGGCTAAAGGACTATTTAAAGTGACTTTCCTTCCAAATTCTTTCAGTCTTAAATTCCTGACCTGGTCAGGATTTCAATTTCTTTCTACTATATATGCCAATATTTCTTGACACTTAAAACTAAAAACATACTCAGGAGCTTAAAAAGCTTTAAGGATAAAACCAGTTAAACTTCAAATTCTGAGATCAGTTGGTATTCCAGCAATAACCTGTTCTGCTGAATATCTGGCAAGGATATCTGGCAAGAATATCTGACACAGGGACTTGAGAAAAAAAAATAGAAATACTTCTTGGTTTGCAGGACTTTTTTCTTTTTCTCCTGTGTAATATATCCTGACTGCCACAGTCCATATTTTCTTTTGTCCAAATTGTACAGTAGCTGTCTACAAAGTGCTGTAAAGTGCAGTTACCTGTTATTGCCCTGTAAATAATTGAATAACCTCTTCCAGGCAACATGGTCAAGATGCAGATTTAATTTGCTAACAGGCCAGCAGTAAAGATGGTTGAATCGGTTCAGTTGACTGTCTGTGTCTGGAGGTGTTGTGTACAGGTACATAAATAGTTTACCGAACCTGTCAAATTCTCTGCCAGGAAGGAGCATGCCCTCTGGTCTGCTACATGTGCTTATATGAAACAGTTCCCCTTCAGTTCTCAAGCAGTAGGGAGTAATATATTTTCCAATACTTTTGTGGAAGTAGGTAAAAGACATAATGAATCACACATATAATAGCAAAAATGGACACAGGGTTTGGGTTTCTGGGGGGTTTTGGTAGTGCTTTTATTTTGCAAGAGGGAAGCATGTTATCAGATATTTTGGTCTGTGTGCTCTTATGAAATGATAGAACCTAATTGAAAAGGTGATGGGTAATTGTCTCTGTCAAAATTTTGATGGTAATAGACAACAGGGCGGGAATGCTCCCTAATGTAATGTTCAGATTGTGAAATGAAGCATAGGACAATCAAAACTCAAATTAGTTACTATAAACATGAAATCAGATGCACGTGGCCTGCAGCTTGCTATGGCAATGTCCCTTTGAGCTGTGATGCTGAGGACAAGCTGGTTGCTTTGTTCCAAAGTCAGGCTTTCAGAAGCGCTCAAGGGACTGCTCTGCAGAACCATCCCTCTCACTGCCAAGGCATAGGTTTGTCACATCTCTAATGAGGATGTCACATTAAAACTCCTTTTTGGAGAATCAGTACCATGATATGGAGTGTGATTAAAACATGAGACTAGCTTATGCTTTACTTAAAGCCAGGATCTAAAGTCAGTAATATCTCTTGACTGGTTACCTGAGCCTTTCAAAATCTTTCATGTCTGATGTTCAAAGTTTTTATATTGCTTAAAGAAAAAGAAAATGCTTTTGGCTCTGATCTATAGTCATTACATAAAACTTTAATTGATATAATTTCCTCCTCAGGTTATGTTTTGAATTCTTTAGTCTCTATATTTAAAAAAATAATTTTAAAAAGACAGATGAAGAGAAAAATAATTTTTTAGAGGTGAGAAATGTTGCAGGAGAAAGGAGAGAAATCTTGCATTTATGAAGAGAATCTTAAATGAGGTATCATCATCTGCAGATGTTCCATCATCTAAATTGGTTTTCCAGAATAATTAATAAAACCTGGATGCCACTATTTCTCCATTAACACTACTTCTTGGAACTGTAGATGCTAAAAATCATGTTGACAGCACAACTTTTCCAATTGCTGCCATTAAAGAAGGCTAAGATAATAGAAACAAGAACACTCCATTCAGCTGTCAGTCTCCAAGACATGAATGCTTTAAGGCCTGATCACATCTAATCAGTAAGATTCCTTTTTGTTTTGATAAGATGGTGGGTGTCTAACACACTGACACACACTTGCAATGTCCTGGCGTTGTTCCAGGATGGATAATGGTTTCCCTATCTCAGTTCCCTTAGAGTTTGGATTAGATAGGGTATTTTTCTACTGTTGCTGTTGTAAACTCTTTTTCTATTGGATGGCTGTGCACTGTCAAACAGTTGTTACTGTCCTTTTTAGAGGCAGATGCATTAAGCCATGCTGTTTGCTGAAATACTCTAAGTGCTTTTAATGAAAAGTATAGAGGTGTGGAGCCCCTGTCCAAAATGATGATATTTTCTTGGATGTTGCCTTTGAAGGTCACTGAAAATATTCTATTGTTTTGAATGGGTGGCCCATAGTATTTCACCAGTCTGTGTGTCCCATTTGGTGTTGCCATCCATCCAAAGACAGTGTGGTGCCTTCCTGTAAAGTGACTGAAAGGTGACTGTCCTTGAGGTGTGTCCACATGTGTAGTCATCATGCAGGGGTTTGCCATAACCCTGACCAATAAAGATATAATAGTACCAGACAAGACAAAGTGAAGACAGAGCTAGTATCACAGAAATTATGTACCCAGCAGCATTATTGGTGTCCACTGACCCTGCTACTGCACAACCTGGAAGTTTCAGGAGTTGCTATCACTGCTGTTGCAAAGCAGCAGCTCCTGACTAGAAGTCAGTTAGTTTTGAAAATAGCCTTCTTGTATAGATAGATATAAGTAAAGGCATTATATCTATATATAATAACGTGCAGCTAATATTTATGATATCAGCACACCATACTGCTTAATAGTTTGCCACGTTAGTTGCAAGCTTACATAAAAGCTATGGCTGCTGTAGGGCAAAGGTATAAAACTTTCATGAGTAATATAAAATATACAAACTGTTGTTGTTAATATTTAATACAATTTGCAGCAGTCAATGAGCACAATCAATGTTTATTAATTAAGTTGTTCTGTTGCAATGGCAATTTCTGCTTTTTGGTGTATATGTGCCTTCAGGGAGAATCGAAGTAAGTGGTTTTGACCCTTTTGAAAAAAATTGGCATGTTTAACATTAGTGTTGGCAATGTCTTACATTACTTGTTTGCCTTTTCTTCAGCAAGTAAACACAACTCTTTTTGTGACATCTATTTAAATACGCTATGTGATAAGAGAACTGGGTTTTGGCCAGGGTGTTTAATAAGATGTGTCGCAATTCAGGCTGTTTGTAGCAGCCATTCTGACACACTGCAGATAATCTAGGATTTGGGGGGTATGTGTTTTGTTTGGTTTAGCCCAATTTCCTACGTTTCCTACATCCTCTCCCAAGTAACAGGTGATAGGACAAGCGAGATAGCCTCAAGTCTTTTTGGGGGAGGTTTAGGTTGGATATTAAGAAAAACTTCTTCACAGAAAGGATTGTGAAGCACTGGGACAGGCTGCCCAGGCAAGTGGTGGAGTTACCATCCCTGGAGGGATTTGAAAGACTTGTAGATACGGTGCTTAGTGACAAGGTTTAGCACTGGACTTGGCAGTGTTAGTTTAATGGTTGGACTTAATGACCATAACGGGCTAAACAATATAAACTATTCTATGATTTTATGTTCATAGGGTTTACAGACAGCAGTATGCAGAGTAGGAGCTGAATTTACTCAGCTGATACATACAAGATTATAAGATCTTCAGTTAACTTGGTGTGTGTCTTGCTGTACCTGTTGAATCAGGCAATGTACTGAATTGCTCCAAATTGGCAGCACTTTGACCCCAGACACAAACATGCCCATGCTGGGGATGCTCCCGCTGGGACCTCCAACTCCACAGGGTGCTTCCTGAAATCACAGGAGAAAGTCGTTCGCTAGCCCAAATGTTCTTGCAGGGCTGAACTGGTCAGCAGCAGGATTTGAAGAAACCCTGCCACAGCTCAGATCAGTCTGTCATATTAGGATTGCATGAAAACCTTGAAAACTATTAGCTTTGAAGTCTTTGTAGTACTAAAGGGGCTAGCTGTGAGCGAAGGCCACCAAGAGCCATGGCCCGTTTCAGCAGTAGATGCAGCATTTGATTCAAGAGAATCCAGGAGGTTACTTCTGTCACCTGAAGTACATGGTTAATCTATCTGTGGGCTTTTAGTCAGGCTTCTCAATTTTTTTTCCATTTATGCCTCTCAAATAAATATAAGCAATTTTAAAATGACTTCTTTGTGCTATGAGTAACTCCATACATGTATCAAAAAAGGTTTTTGTGACAGTGCTTAATGCCATATCCCAAATTGTATGTAGTCTGTAAAGTCCATACTTTTCATTTTCATCCCTGTGCTGTACTGCTTGAGAACTACTCAAGTACATTTTATTTCTATTTTTACCCTTGATCATACTGAACTCTCCAACTGCATTAGAACTGGAGCACTTTATGGTTTCTTGGTTTGTTGAGGTTTTTTTGTTTGGGGTTTGTTTGTTTGTTTGTTTGTCTGGCTTACTCAGAAGTAAAAACATTTTACAAGATAGAAAGCGGTGCAAGAACTGGTTCTGCAGCAGCCATGCAAGTGGTTAAGTCATTAATTTATTTGTCTAAAATCATCCCTAAAGTAAACATAAAAGCCATGATACTTTATTTAATTTGTCCTCTGGGCTAAAAATGTCTTGAGATTACCAATGATCTTAGTTGTAATAACTTTTATATATCTATGTATGTAAAACTGTGCCACATTATTTTGAACTATACTGTATTGGGTTTATTGAAATATATCAACCTTATTGCTAATATTTCACAGACGGTTCTTCATTTCAGCAATATAGAATTCAATTTAGCAGAAATGTGATAGTCCTTCTGAAATTCTAAATTCCCAGCAGATGTATAATTCAATTAAGTCCAGAAGATTAAAAAAATGAAGTCATTCTGTATACATACACTCTTTCTGCTCAGTTCCAAAATAATGAAAAACTACAGCTGTTCAGTTTTGGTTCATCTATCGCTTTGTACAATTTTTATGGGTTTTATGTGTAATCACATTTGCAGAGAGAATTTTTATACAGCCTGCTCCATTTTACACAGTTATTATCTTTCCACATTAAAAACAGATTGTAAAAACTGATACACAAGCCTTGGGCCTACTCCTTAACAAAAGTAAAGTGTGGTCATTAATCAGGGAGGGGTGCAGGGGAAAAAGGAGCTTGTAAAACTTTAATTGTTCTGTTTCCTTGTGCTACGCAATGGCCTTTGTCTCCTCTTCTTCCTTCCATCAGCATGGTTTTTTTTCATTTTAAACTCTCTCTGGTCTCTCTGCGGAACTAAAGGGGTCATTTATTTGTGTGTAACCAACATTAGCAGAAATTGGACACAGGCATTACCTAAAACTGTAATTCTCCTCTGAAGGTGAAAAGGTCCTTTCACGTAAGTGCCTGCATGCTGAGCGCCTTGCCAAACCCTTCTTAAGTTTTTGGCTCATGTTCCTGGGCCAGCACTCAAGATCAGTTTTCCATGTCAAATGTTGCAACGGTGTCTGTGATCTGTGTAGAATAATTTAATTTCCTGTGCCTCAGTTTGTCCATGTTTGCATGCAGCTGCAACACTGAGCTTTTTCAGAGGGTGCTACTTCCATCGAAGCAATAGCTCAGTTTGCTAAACTGGGACACCTACAACCTTGCTTCTCTACAGGGATATATGTGAAGTAATCCTTGACTATATTTGTATCACTTATACCTTACGGTTTGGCCATTTCTTTTGCTTCTAATCATATCAGTCTATTAAAATATTACCTCTCTTTGAATTCTTGGTCCAGAAGGGAATGAAAATCTGTTTCATCTTGGCATTCAGACATGAAATACATATAATATTTTTATTCAAATTTCTAAGTGTAGGTTGTCAGAGGGCCACTTTAAAGGAAGTTTACTCTATTATTCCTTCCAACAAGAGAATCTGCAACTCTCCCTAAGCAGTCATTCAAAGGTAAATAGCTAGAGCATTCATGATCACCACTGCATCTAATCAACTACCTGATTGCGTGTATGAATCAGATACTGCTCAGTATTGACCTCCACAAAGAAAAAATTGTTTCACTGATCTGTTACTCGATTGTTTTCAGAAAGTGTAAGGGACTTAGCCAAGCTTGTTGAAGGTGCTCGTTATCTGTAAGATGTCTCACCTTTAGCAGACCATAGCCAAGTGTTTTTCTCTCCTCCATCCCCAGCAAAACTGGAATGTACAGCTGTTGAAATGGGAGAAGCAGATGATTTCACTTTGATTCCACTTTAGCTAAAGGATCTGTCTTTGGGGTGAATAAATCAGCTGAAGAAAAATAACTGCCAAAAGATGAATGCTGGCAGGAGAGGAGTATTGGATGGAACTGTGAACAATCACGTTCGGTCAAATGTGATGTATGTACTTCCCATAGCATGTGCAATAACCCTGCTGTCCTGTCCATGGTTACTACTTCAGCAGCCATTAAAACGTTTTCAGATCAGACTCTACATTTCTCTCTCTTACAAACTGCTTAATAATTACAGAAGAAATAAAACTTACTTATTGTTGACTTGTGGGCATTATGTCTTGTGTATGTGGCAGCACGTTAAGATCTCAGATATAATTTTGGTACTGTGCATTCCTCTTACTATTCCTCTTCATCTATATTTTAGTTTATGAAGTTTGTAAGAGAGTTTGTTTGCAGCTTTGTAGAGATTCAGCTCCCAGGTTTGTTAGTTTTCTAATGGGAAAAAATGCCTATGCCTAAAGGAGACTCTCTAAGTAAGGGACCAAAACAAAAGTCAGTGTTTACTGTGATCTGACCTTTCTGTTTACCTATGACACTTGTAACATGCAAGTCAAACATCTACCATTAAATATGTCTAGTTGTGTGAATTCTACATTCCTCTCACTCTGGACATGGAGAGGCTCTTCTTTTGAAGCAGCCTTTTCTGTATTTGAAAGATATAGAAGCTGATCTATGGCTTTTGAAGATGCTGAAGCTTCCCTCAGTCATCTCCAGATCATCCCAGCAACCCCAGTTCTTCTCCTTTTTCCTTCTTGCAGGTCATAGTATTTGGAAGTTGGACCGTTCTTGTTATTCTTCTCTGGGCTCTCTCTAATTGTCTTATAACTTTGTGGCAATTTGGTACCTGAAAGCTCAGGAGCACTGAGTGTGTGCTACTTCTTGTGGTGTGAAAATTCCCATTTCCCACTGGACTGTGTAAATGTGGTGACACTGACTTTGTGTTTATTTTTCCTGTGGTCAAGGTTGTCTTCCTGCCCTCCCCTTCACATCTCTGTATCTTCCTTTCAAGGCAAAACACCCTCTTTCCACAATGTCCACACTTCAGTTGTGGTTTAGGACTTAACTGCGTGCAGGAAGAACTCCTTCAGCCTAGCTCGTCTAAGCTGTAGTGAAAACACTTGTATATTGTTCAGTTAGACGATAATTTATCTTCGATGTTTTCTCACTGAATTTGTTGCATTGCAAAACTTGGAGTCATAGCCTATCTTTTGCCTATCTTTTCTGGAAGCTGACACTGTTGATGTAGAAAAGGCTGAAGAAGAACATCCAGGACTGAAAATGTTGAGGGATCCTATCCATCTGGCTGTCTGAGACAGTAAAAGAAGGGTGTTTTAGTGTTTTTGCTGTTACCCAATCTTTGCTCAGACATTATCTGCATATCCAGACACATTGACTTTTCCCAAGAAATCTCCATGTGAAAATTTTTTCATAGTTTTCTCCTAGCACTGAAAATTTACTGCCTAATAGATGAGATGGTAGTACTGAGATGCTGTATCTACACATGAAAGTTCCTTGACTGGCAGTAAATACTTCTGGGGGTTTCTTTTGTGCAAAATCTCTATTTTCTTTATAAATCAGTTTTCTTCTCTTAGATTTTCACGAGGTAGCCTTTTAAATTTGCCATTTAATTTGATTGGCTGGAGCTTGTCGGAAGAAGGGCAACAAATTTGGTGAAGGGTCTAAAGCACAATTGTGCTCCTGAGGAGTGGATGAGGGAACTGGTGGTGTTTAGTCTGGAGAAGAGGAGGTTCAAGGGCACCTTCTTGTTCTCTACAACTACCTGAAAACAGGTGGTAGTAAGGTGAGGCTAAGCCTCTTCTCTCAGGTAAGATGTAACAGGACAAGAGAAAATGGCATCAAGTTGTGCCAGGGAAGGTTCAGATTGGATATTAGGAAGAATTTCTTCACCGAGAGAGTTATCAGGCAGTGGAACAGGCTGCCCAGCGAGGTGATGGAATCGCCATCCCTGGAAGTGTTCAAAAAGCATGTAGATTTGATGCTTGGGGATATACATGGTTTATTGGTAAGCATGGTAGTGTTTGGTGGATAGTTGGATTCAATGATCTTAGTGGTCTTTTCCAACCCTAATGATTCTATGACCCTAACCAGGAAGGAAAGTCTGTTGTGTTTCTTACCTTACCATCCATTCAGTCTTGCTCTTTTTATTGCAATGAACATGTTTCATTGTCAGGTTATACAGGGTTTCATAAGCTAATGCACCACAGCAGCTTCTATATCATTTACAATAGATCAAGGCCCTAATTTAATTTCCTTTGTAAAAACGTGATAAAAGTTTTGAAAAGCCTATGAACTTACCTTTTATCAGGTGCAGCCAAAAGTCTCCATTTAGCCTGCCAGAGGAGCAAGTAAGCAAGAATCTGAACTGAGCTTTGAAGTATTTTTTGCAACTTGCGTATGGTTAAATGTGACTCTGTTGGTCTGAGAATCATGGTCTTAGATAGACTCGAGATCATAATGTCAAATTGGTAACTGAGATCGCACCAATTTGTAAGAAAATTTATCCTTTATTTTAAAAGGTTAAATCCTTTATCTCTAGCAACTAGAGAGAATAAGATGGGCTAGAAGGTGCTTCTACAGGCCTGGTACTTCTTTCTTGTTTTTTTTTACTGCTGGGTGCACATTAGGCTTGCAATTACTTTCTTGCTTACATCAAGAGAGGAAAACAATGCTGATTGTACCCACAGGTGGTCAGCCTTTAGGTAATCCAATGAAAGAATTAATTCCGTCCATGCACAGCAATGCACTTCCTCCTAATGGAAAATAACACTGTCACTGCCCATAATGCAGCCAAACACTGGGGGAAGGACCCATGGACACAGGCCTTTCTCTGCCATGCTGCTTTCCTTTCCCCCCTGAGAGGTGAGGGGTCAGAATGGGGCAGGAAGAATCTCTAAAGGGATGTTTTACTCTTCTCAGCTGCTGCCTTTTTGGGGAAATGGATCACAACATGCAAATCTCTGATGGGGAAAAACATTGGAGCAATCTACATCCAGTAAACTCTGAGGAGCGAGCGTTTTAAGGGGCAACTGGTGGTTTACTGCATGCTCAAACCCTTAAGTAAAGAGTAAATATATGTTGGAAGTGGTTGAATTCCAGCAAGAAGCATTCATTCTGCAACAAGCCAGTGTCTGAACACCTTGTGGCCCAGATCCAGGGTCTGTGGTTTCAGAGCTGTGGATGAACCCTGCAATACCGTCACACTGAAAAACAGTTGATGTCTTTCCTTTGATGTCCAAGAAGAGCATCTCTTTTTCCCCAAGTGATGGCACAGCAAAAATGAGATGAGTAAAGCAGACATCACCTGAACGAGGACAGGAATCTATTCACCTCAGTGTAGATAACCAGGGATTTAAGAGATGCTAATCAAAACATCATGGCCTCAGAAGAAACTAGGAAGATGATCTTTAAAATGCTTGAAGGTACACAAAATTGTTAATTTGGTTTGTGGATGTTTTGGGGTTTTTTTCTCTTCATTAAAGTGAGGCTTAGAAACTTACTTGTAAAACAAACAAAGAAAAAGTATCCTGCTAAGGAAAGCACTGCCATGGGAATTGCAGCAACAGTGAAGGAGCTGATAATCCTGTATCCTGTCTTTCCAAAACATACATTTGAGAATTTTATGACTTTGACCTGGGCAAGCATGAAATGTTACTCAATCCTAGCTTGAAACTCTTGGGTTTTTTTGTCTTTTGAATTGCAATATGGATGAGCTGAGAGTTCAAATTTAGGTGTGCTTAATGTTTTGGTTTGGTTTTGCCATCTTGAAATGAAAATGTCTTGTATTCTAATATTTGCAAAGTGTTACCGTTTAAACTGAAAATGAGGGGGAAAAAACCAAACAACAAACCCCAAACTTCAGCTGTTTGTTCTCATTTAGTCTATTTATGTGTCAAGTGGTCAGAGTGATACTCATAAGAGATTCCAGCCCAAGTATGTCCTAACCCAAAACAAATATGGAGAAAACTCAGCAGTGAACATGGTAGAGTGTTCTGTTGTGTGTTTTGGTTTTTTCTTTTTTTTTCCTGATTAGTTTATGCTAGTTTGAAGCAGGACTAATAGCAAAAGGAAGGCACTGCAAGGGACATGAGTTTAATGCTATCCCTGGTTTAGCAGACAACAATGACTTAATGCTTTTTAGATTGGGGTTTGGGGTTTTTTTTAGTGTTACTTGGGAGTTACCAAGTTCGAAAAAACAAACAAACCAAACATGTCAAGTAAAGTAGCAAAAAGGAAAAAAAGGCAGCAAGCAGTTTTCTGAGTTTATTAGACCCACCCTTCCTGTGCTGTGCTAAGTTCAGTCCATGCAAGTTTTTAAGCAATCAAATAAACTTGAATAGCATAAACTTGGTAATGCAAAGTGTATTTAGTGCTAATCACTTGGAAGCTTGTGTAGCTCTCTGTCACATTTATCTTTTTCACGTGCATCAGAATGATGTTTATATCTTTTTTATAAATCTCTCAACATTTAATCTCTGTAGTTAGACAACTCAATCTCTACTCCATCTACCCCTTAGTACACTGCATGATAACTAATGCCTGCATTCAACACCCTGCTTGTCTTAATGCCTATCCACAACAACCCCAAGAAAAGAAGCTTTTTTTTTCCCCATGCAACTGTTAGAAAGGCCTCCAAACATCACCTTTTAAATGTTTAGTTTTGTCTAAAGAACATAATTATTGTTCTTCAAATGCCCATAGGATTGACCAAAGCCTTGAAGGCTCTTTTTTTTTCTCTCGAGTGGGAAGACCACTGTGATTTGTACACATCAGCTTGGCTGCTGCTATCTACCTTGTAAATTGTAAATGTGAAGTGTCATGAGTCCTTCAAGTGGCTTGAGTGCTGGGAAACTGCCTTGAAAGCTGTCAAACCAGCCAAAGCGTTGCTCCTCAGACATGATCTGTCACTAAAAAAAATCCTTTCAGCCAGAAGTTGCCTCAAATATCAAACTCTCTACCTGGGCTATCTGACCACTTTCTATTCATAGAGTGGAAGGAAACACTGGGAAAATTACTTGCTGGTAATTTTTTGTTGTTATCCTGTTCTTTTCCCAGACTGCTTTCCTTCTTTCTCACTTGTCTGGGATGTTGCTTGACAGATATTTCCTTCTTATCTCACTCTTCCTTTATTACTCTGCCAGTAGTATCTGGCTGATAGAGAGTGGGCAGGCTGGTACATACAATATACCATCCTTGGCTGATAACTCTTTTGCCACCTTTTTTAAGAGAGCTGGAATCATTGCTCTGTTTTGACTGATTTCTGCTAATAGAGCACGAAAAAGAAAGTAGGATTGATTGTTCTGTGGTAATTATTCTTATTTTGCATGGAATTTTAGTAAAGCCTGAATAAATTTGAGGAAATCCTTGATTTTTAATCATCCAAATGATCCATTTTGCTTTAAACATTTAGCTGGCCTGGGACCTGGCAACAGCTCAGATGATGTAAAAAGATTTAGGGCAACAGTTTAAGACCCTCTATCATCTCTATGTAAATATGCCCTACTGACTAGATTACTGGTCAGGTTGGAAGTGTCACCTGTTTGTCTGGCTCCTTCATTCTGTTCCTGTGAGTGCTTGGCTTAGTGCTGAAGATCTCTGGACTTGGTCTTAGTTCAGTAAAACATCGTGCAAGTGGACAGCATGGTTTCTGTCAAGTAGGACCATTAGTGCGGATGCAGAGGAGACTCAATGGTCCTCCTAGGCATAAGGGAAGCATATTTATTGCTTTCTTTGCAATTTAGCGTACAATTTTTGTCTTGATAGCTCTTTAAACTATCTGGAACCTGTAAAACCACTTATGTGAGAAAATTTTGCCAAGTAAGAAATGGAGATCTGTCCAAATTGCTACAGTGCCTAATGCATTAGGAGCGTGAGGATTTTTGTCATTGTATTTCTCTTTTATCACTATTTGCTATATGTCGTTGCCAGAACACCCCATTCATCTGTGATTAATAGAATAATTTCATTCCTGACTTAACTGGGACTCTGCATAGTAAGAAGAATGGGATGGTTGTAATACTTTACGTGGTAAGAGTTGTGTCATATAAGCAATCAGGGAAACATTCTGCCTGCATGTGTTTATTACAGTGCAGTACTTTGTAAAGTCCATTTGACTTGAACAAGGCTTTTGAACTATTGATTTAGCTGGCACTTGGTGCACTGAGAGCAATAAATAGTTGCAGTATGTAGACAGAAGTCTGTAAGAGGTAGGAGTCTGTCTGCTGGCGTATGTACTACAACAGCTGATGTGAGCTGCACTGCTGGGAAGCAGGAGTTAATACAGAAAAGCATAAAGAAAAAATTAAAAGAAAAAAGTTCGTCTTCAAACTGTCTAAGCAGGAACACACAGTGCATTTTGTCTAATAGGAGAATAGCATGTGTATGTATACTGGCTAGATACATGTTTGTGTGGGCTAACCTTCTCCTTCTGAGAGATTTACCTGGAAATAAATTATAAAATACATTGTCTAGAAATTTTCTAGCCAGTTTAAGTGTCTGTAGATAATTTATGAAGTTTGCAGCATGATGATAGAGCTGCACATCTCAGATCTGTTTCCTAATGTTACCCAAATCGACTTTTCCCCTCTATCAGTGCATGGAAGAGTGGGTTGCACCTACTAAGGTGAAGCAGCTATAAGAGACAGTAATGTAAAGCTCACATGGAGATAGGTCAGAATGGCTGCGGGATAATGGGGATAATTTCTTTGTCTCTGGGAACTCTGATAACTAATGAATGCCGATCAAATCCTCAGCACTGCCTTCTCTTAGTTGTGTTTTCCTTTTTCTTTCTTGTTTCACCTCAAATGCCTGCCTGAAACAGCAGCCATTAGAAGTGTAGGCGCTCGCTTTGTAGAGGACAAAGGGCCACATCACACTGTCACTTTGGAGGCAGAACTCCCACGGACTTCAGCGAGCTCTGCTGGGAAGCAGATGGAGTGTCTTGGCCCAGCCGAGGCGTGCAAAGCTGAACCCAGCAGCCTGTTCAGCAAACCCTTTTGAAATTTGGGGTGAATTCTTGCAGCTTTCTGTGATCTAGCCTGGATTTCCAATAGTGGCCTTTAAAATTATTTTTACCTTTTTATTCTATAGATTTTTTGCAGTCCTGCTGGTCTGCTGTGATCAGAAAATGTTGCTCGAGTCTTGATGCTGGTGGGAGGTTTCATAGGGTACCTCCGTGCACAGAGTGGATCCTCTGCTTCAAGCAGGTGGAGGGAAGAAAGCAATGTGTTCCTCTGGTGTACATTTTTATATATACAAATGTAACATTTTGTGACAGAAATCAAAGTAACCAACTTTATGTTCATAAAGAAGCTCAAAATTAAAATTGATGGGGTTTTCTTCCTTTCAGGTTTTTTTGTTCCTCTTCACAAAGGCCCAGAAGCAGCAGCAGCAAGAGTTTTTAAGTGCAGCAGCATTTTTTTCCCCCCCTTCATTTGTGCCTAAATTTAACCACGTGCTTAAGAGCTTCACTGGATCAGAGGTGAAATCCAGCAAGTGTGACTGTCATTTCTAGCACAAGTGAACAGGGATTAAGGACTGTCAGTGGGGGTTTTGGTAGCCACAATTGTTTGGGGCTCTGGAGTCCCCTGCTGAAATTGCTGGACCATATTGGATGTGCAGAGTTCACAGTTAACCCACAGTACCTGCTTGGTTTTTTTTCTTTCATTTGATGATACAGTCTGCTTGAAGCATTGATGATAGACTGACTAGTTGCCCCCTTGATCCGAAGCTGTCAGCCAGAGAAGAGTTTTCCTGTGGCATTAGAAATCTGGTTTGTGTTTATTTTGGCTCTTTTCTATATGTGGGTTGGTTTTGTTGCCCTCATTCACTGTAAGGTGCTCTGTGTCCACCATCATTTGCAATGAAGTGTTTGCTTTAAGTGACTGACCATGGGAAAAATGTGGAATGTGCTGTGTAGTTATTGCTGCTGTGTTCTGGGAGCCAGGTTTTGGGTTGCTACTTCTTCCCTCCCCCCCCTTTTTCCCCTTTTCTTTTCCTTTTTCCTTTTCTTCTGTTTCACTGAAGAAGCAAGGATTATATAGTTGAATTGTCTGTCAGCCCATATTTTTCCTCCTCTTGTCTCTGTGGCTTTTTATGCCAGTGAATACATTTTAACCAGATTTGACAGGCGCAGAGGTCCCAGATATACTTAATTTCTGCCAGTTTCATGAAAATAGCAAGCGTTACAGAGGAGAAAAAGTCCTTTCTACAAGGGAAAGTCAGGAAACTAACCATTATTAGGTATTCAAAAATTCACATGGGAGGGCAACTTGGAGACACAAATCAATGGGCAACGAGGCCCCTTTGGAACTGCTACTCACCAAACCCCTCATCCTTCTCCCAGCTCTATGTTTAGCTGAATCACTAGGAGCAGATTACAGCACAGTGTGCAGTGACACAGAATGAGTGTGTAGCCTTACTACTATAGGCTACTGTAGTAGCCTTACATGGAACACAAATGGCAGTTAGAAAACTAAATTCAGATTCACTTATTATTTCTGGATGGACTTGAGCCAGGGAGGGCAAGAAAACAGTCCTGCTTAAACGGTCTGTGCAGTTAAAGTGGTTGAGCACGGGAGCAGGTCAGGCAGGCTGGTGCTGCCTCTGTGTGTCTGTGCGTGTTTGCAGTGCCAATTAATTACATTTCTTTGTAGCTTGGTAGCGATTTCATCCAGGGGAAATGAAAGGATGTGCAGTTAAATAACCTTCTGTCTGTATGTGTAATTTCTGGAGCTGCCTGTGAATGCTAATATTGTTATTCGATAAGTTATTTCTCAGCTCCTGCAGCCACCCAGCAGAGCAGAAGTGGAAGTTTTGTGAACTTCTGGATGATTTGCTCAGTGAAAACACAGTAGGCTGGTGAAGGCTTAATCTGCTTTTGTATGTCCCTTCAGTTCATAATCATTGGATAAAAATCTTCCTTTATTTTCATGGAAATAGCGGTGAAAAGAATGTTCTACAGCTTGTTTGGGGGGAAGAAATGAAGCCTACAGGCATTATTTCTTCATGTGTGTGAATTCAACTCCAAAAACAAATCTAAGCCAAGGAAATTTTTCAGTCTGAAATCTGTGGATTTCGGGTTTTTTTGGTTGATTCTCTACTTTTGGCTGCAGTTTTGTGAGATGGAGCCTGTTTGGAGGTGTTAATCTATACATAATGGTATTTTAAAGAACACACGTCCTATATCTGTAGTGCTCCAACTGTTCTTTGAGATCCCTGTAAAAGCATCTCACACAATAACCAAAGACAACAGCAGAAAGCCTACAATGAGAAACCTAACAAGCAGAGTTTGTACAGTGATAGCTAAAAAAGCTACAACTCAGGATTTGGCTTTCTTTATACAGCTCAACAAGATGTATCTGTGCTTTTGCTGGGGTATAAAAACACTTTAAAATGGAGTAGAAGAATTTATGATTTCCATTGCTCACCTTGAAAACTGATCTTTTTCCAATGTATTTTCTTTTTATTTCTACTGAAAGTTCTTTTTGAAGGTGCAAGACTCATTACAGTAGCCAGCTTAATCTTGTTTCCCCACCCTGTGTAGGTCAGTACAGTGAGAACCTTTCAGGCAAACAACACTGAAAGAATTAGGACCATTAAAAGCATAACTAATGCCTGTGCGGAGTCAATAATTCAGCATCTTACATAAAATTACTGAGCATTCCTTGTTTGAGTAAGCACCAGGTTTGTGCTTAGTCTTATTTTCTAGGACATTGTGTGTTTTTTACTTGCTGAATAGGAGGGAAGGCGCAGTCTCATTCAAAATAGCTTCTATCTAATCAGTCTGTGGCATGGAGACATGAATATAAGTGTAGTAAAAAAGCAATTGAAGTGGCAGTTAGCTATAGCTGAATATTGTAATATATTGGTAACATGTGCCCTAAATTATGTTTATTCTAGGTTCACTATTCTACATGGTTTGGGGGAAAAAGATCTGGCTTATCAAACAGGCCTGATGTACAAAAAGTGGTTTGTGTCATGAATAAAATACTAGTGTATTAATTTTATTGATTGATAATAGAGG
Source organism: Bucco capensis (assembly GCA_013396975.1). Classification (NCBI taxonomy): domain Eukaryota; kingdom Metazoa; phylum Chordata; class Aves; order Piciformes; family Bucconidae; genus Bucco; species Bucco capensis. The sequence continues at coordinate 282,722 of VWZO01012345.1, forward strand.
AGGTGAAATAGCAAACTGTGATTATGGAGGCAAGGTTATACAGAGAGATCAGAATTACTGGAATAAAGCAAGATGAGGCAGAGTAAGATGATGTAGAAGGGGAGTGAAAAGCAAGAGGAGGTGTCTGACAAGAGAATACTGGGAGTAAACACCACTAGAAGAGATTTGAAAATAGAAGTTAAAAAGATGTATTACTGGCAGTGAAATAAGGAAGGGCAACTGAAATGGTGCATAAGTGTTAAGATACTTCAGCAGTGGAAGGGAAAAAGCAAGAATATCAGTCACATTGCTGAGTTTTGTCTTTTTTCCTTTTTTTTTTTAAATGGGTAAAATCACATGCATGTTGATAGTATTGCAGTATGAGAACTTCAATAGCTGACAGACAATGATGTAACTGTCTCTGTTGTGCATGTGGGAAAATGTCCCTGAAGTTTATAAACATGTTTCTAAATTTCTAGTCCTTCCTATATAAAATGCAAAGCTTTTAGGACCCTAATAGCCTTGGTGCCACTCTGGGGTGTGGATTTAGTGTTAACTCGACGAGTGGTACTTTTGAGAGTCATCACTGAGTTCCTGAAGCATCTAGGGTTCCTTCAGAGGTGTCTCCCACAGTCCTGGCTAGACCTGGCCCCTTTTCACTTATGAGATCTGACGAGATCGTAGCCTGGGGTGGGAATGGCTTCTGCAAAGAACTCCATAGATTCAGGGAATAGGACAGATTGGGGTCAGGCTGACAAGATTTAAGTTGACATACATTTCAGGAAATGAAAAGGTCACGTTTCAATGAAAAAGAAGTGGGGTTTTTGTTTGTGGGATTTGCCTTTAGGCTTGAATTTCACTGATGGCAATCTGGTCTACAAACAAGCCAATGTGGCCAAACCTTCAATATCAGGGCTTTTGTAAGGCTTTCAGGTGGTTACAACTCATTCATCTGATATGTCCCAGTGGTATGAATACGCCTGTTCACTCCACACCTCCTGTACCCTCTGTATTTCAAGAGCCTTGCCCATGACTTCATAAACTAATAGTAGCCAAGAAAGCTTTGCAGCTGTCAGTGGGATGGCAGTGCTGCTCCAGTACCCCTCCTTCTCAAGGAATTCAGCTGGGGGAAAACATTAAAATCTCTGCCTGCATGAGAAAACTTTCTCTCCTTTTGTCCCTGCTATAAACTTTTAAACCTAAGCATGCAAGAATTTTACATGATGTAAAGCTTCAATAAGGAAATTATTTCTTGTTTTCAAACATTCCTGGTTTGGGTTTTTTTTTCCTTCTGTTGAAGCACTTGCAAAGCCCTAGCTGTACTCTGTGCTGTCTGCAAATGCAATGAAAGAGTTGCTTCTGGCTCAAATAAAATGTTATATATACATATATATAAAAGATATATATATGTATATAAGATACACACACATATATATATACATATAAAATGTAATAAACTAGAGCCAGTTCTTACTCATGCAGGCACCCCAGCTGGCAATAAACTGTTGTAGATACCTCTGCTGTGGACAGGAGGGTTGGATGTTTCTGCATTTGCGACTGTTTTGAAAGGACTTCTGCTGATAGCTATTTTCATTCTTCTCAGTACTTTTCTTTGGCATTGATTTGTTTGCAGCTGTTGTTGTTGCACCCAATTGCCACCTGTCATGGAGGTGAGATGTCTTAGGTTGGATCTCATATATGAGGAGTGGTAAAACAGTACTCCCTAACATGTGTGTATTAAGACACTTAATACTTTCATTCACTGTTCCTACTTCTTCCTTTGTGCAGTTGACATGGTTGCTCCAAGCAGTTGGTCCCAGAAAGACAAGTCTTCAATTTTCCTAAAGGTGTGTCTGCATTACAGTGCTACTAGAAGCTGTTTGCCCACATGGTATTACTGACTGACTGACATGACAGTTCTTCCACCTGTACTACAGTACCCATTTCTAGAGGGGCAAATAGATGCCTTCACTTTTGCCTTCTTTGATCAGAACAACTGGCACCCCCATAGCATCTAAAGATGAGTATTTCCCTACTCAAGTGAATGTAATAGCAGCAAATCTCCACTCCATGGGCAAATGAGATGTGCCAGGCATTTTAATGATGAGGTAGGTTAGCCAGGTTATGACTGCCTTTAATTTTCACTTGCAGAAGCTGTAACATTTATGTGAACACCATCAGCACTGGGAGAAGCAGAAAATTCTGTCATACTTTTGAAAAAGAAAAAAATAATCAAAGCAGTGACTTCAGATCTGGTCTATTAAAACAGAATATCCTGCTGATTGACCACGCACATTGGTATTGGGAGGACTTTTTTGATCCCCAGATCTGAATGATCACTGCAAGTAGTGAACACAAAAAAATTAGTTCCATGGTGGAAAGCATGTGGTTTTGCTTTTATTTTATCTTTCTTTTCTTTTTCCAAGAGCATTTCAGAACACTCAGCCCTTTTCCCTGCTGAAAGGTACCTTGAATTCTTGCTCTCTTCTCTCTGCTCTCCTCAGAGACTTGGGAAATTTTTTAACTGAGGTTATCTGGGGTTTTGTCTAGTTTAGCTGTTTTTAATAGTGGAAAGAAGAGGCTGTCCTTCCCATCCCTCCCACCATTGCATACAATTTCATAAGTGAGAAATAACTGATGAACATAACCAGTGCAGACCTGCGCATCAGTCCTGGCACTTCTCATGAACTTGTAAACCAAGGTTGTGTTTACATATTCCACGGTGTCTTGCAAACTTCCCCTCTTTCTTTGCAGAAGTTCTTGCAGGAAATACCCACAGGCTTTAATCTCATACTTACTGATGCATTTTCTGTTATTTTTCATCTTCTGCAGTGAATGGCTTATGCTTTCAGTGTTTCTGTTCTGTAGGAGGGAACTGTGGGTGGTTACAGCTGTAATGTGTGCTCCATAATCTTGAAGCATTTGTTCAAAAATTTCCCATTCACTCTGCTTTAGTTTTTAACCAGTTGAGTGGTGTATGCCAGTGCCCTGGAAGAGCCTTGCTGCTCCAGCATCGCAGGCTGAATTTCATTCCACCAGCACACGGGGAGCACTTGGCAATTAAAACAGGACCCTACAAGACCCACAGGCTCCAAAGAGAGGATAAGGTGAGGGATCTTAGAATTGTTTTGGTTGGAAAAGACCTTTAGGATCATCAAGTCCAACTGTTGACCCAACACTGTTAGGTCACTGCTAAACCATGTCACTAAGCACCACACGTACACATCTTTTCTAGATTTCCAGGGGTGGGGACTACACAACTTCCCTGAGCAGCCTGTGCCAAGCCTTGACAAACTAAATCTCCCCTGAAGCAAGTTGAGGCCATTACCTCGTGTCCTATCTCTTGTTATTGTGGGAGAAGAGACTGACCCCCACCTCACTACAATCTCCTTTCAGGTAGTTGTACAGAGTGAGGTGGTCTCCCCTGAGCTCCCTTTTCTCCAGACTAAACAACCCCAGTTCTCTCAGCCACTCCTCATAAGACTTGTGCCCTAGACCCTTCACCAGCTTCATTGTATTTCGAGCCTAGCAATTGCTGCAGGTAGGAATTGAGGGGGGAGAGGCTTCTGAAGATTGTATTTAGTGCGTGGTTTAATTTTCTCCCCATAGCTTCTAGCTAGCCAGTCCACAAGCCGTGTTTCCACCAAAGCCCCTGGAAGAAAGCATGAGGTCATGTTAGGGAACAGTGGGAGTCATGTTGTTGCTAGCCAACAGCAGAAGGGCCAAAGTATTGATTGGAATTGTGAGAAAAGGATACTGCTTCCTAAGAGGAAGCAGAAGGCATGAACAGCAGGTGGCTTGGATGGGAAGAGGGATTTCGGATTGGGGGAGAGAAGGAAAGAGATCCTAGCTTGCCTTGGTTTACATCCATCCAGAGTATATCTCGATGTTATTGTCCCCGTGTCAATACTTTTTTTTCCCCTCCATGTTTTCGTGATGTGATACTTGCAATGGAAGTTTCCTTAATGCTGCAGTTATAGACACATCTCTCCTTGTGCCAGCTATTGAGAGCTATCATGTACAATAGCATTTGAGTTTATTCTTCTTCTGGCATTAGCAGAGAGACTTTGTCTCTTTGTAAATGTTGAAATGTTTTGCAGCCTAGTTATAAATATAGCAAAATCATGTCATTTCGGTTCCAGCATCTGGTAGGATCACTGTAAAATATAATTGAGTAAAAATTAGAATTTAAACAGCAATTTTGTCCCTATTTTGCTACTGTAAAACAAAAAAATCCAACTTTTTTGTTGTGGTATGTATAAACAAATCTATTCCTTCTTTCTTGAAACTAAAAATAAATACGAATGCAGTTTCTTTCCCAAATTGCTTGCAATTTCTATTAGCAGTGACTTCAAGATTTGAAGTGTGGATCTGCCTATTGAACAGACCCTGAACTGATGAGTATAAGACTGTGGGCTTTGCTAGTGGTGATAGCCAGACAGGGAAACCTACTTGCTTCTTGTTTTCTATTATGGATGCTCACTTTTGATAATTTGTAAGGAAATGAAACCCAGATGAAAAGTGTAAATGTCATTGCTGCACATACAGGTTCCTGTGATGTAGAGTGTGTCAGTTCTGTACAATACTAAAATGGAGTATTTTGGGGATCTAAATTTAAAATAAAGGATCTATTTATTCTCTCTCTCTTCCCTCCCCCCCCCCTTTTTTTTTCCTTTCTTCTCTTTTCTCACTGTCTTTGGACCAAACAGCTTTTGAATTTCTATCCCAGGTTTTGTTTTTTCAAGTCTAGTTTCAGTGTCAGAGTAGAAGTTTTGTTCAGCCCTAACAGTAGGTACAAATAAATGTCCATGAGAGGAGGCTACTTGGAAGTGAACTAATTGTGAGTTTAGTATCTTGGTCTAACCTTCTTCTGAACAAACAGTGTCAGTCATCTTCCCTTTTACAAAACAATTCAAGCCTCTGAATTCCCCATTTATTTTAAATCAGCTGATGAAACTTCTGTGTTTCTCTGCAAGGAAACATTTATTTATACATACAGAGAGAACCTACAGAGCTGGGAAAGGGAAATGCCTCTCAGTCTCAGAGCTCCTCATTCATTAAGCTCACCTTTGCAAGAATGAAATATTTTCATTAGCCCTGGTTTGTAATTTGTATTTGTGTGTTAAAGTTGCAGGACTATTGCTTGGGAAAATAATGGACCCTTGGATAATTTCACTGTTTTTATTTCTGATGACTTGAAGAAGACTGAAGACATAGAGGGAGATCTGTGGCTGTGTCTTGAAATGCGTTTCATTAGTCCCTGCTTCTAGTTCAGCTACTCTGGTGGGGGAAGTTCTTCTTGGCAAGCAATACCTGTGCTGCAGAAATTTGTGGCTGTAGTCAGAAACTTGTTACATCTGTTAACAGCATGTAAAAGATGAACCCTACCGCAAGAGCTTCCTTGAAACTCTAAAAGCAGGTAACGTGGGCGAGTGACGGATAAGGAAATAGTTCAGTGATCCTGCTCCAGGCTTCCCCATTCCTGTGATTTAGATTATGCTTTCCTTAACCTATTCAAAGGCCTCAGCCCTTGGAGGTGTTGGCCAGTAGAAAAAGAGAACTCAACACGAGTTGGTGGTTGTGGTTTGCTATCTTTTTGCATCACAACATTTATTTGGCAGTGTTCATAAAACGTGTTAAAGCATGAGAGAATTTTACATGCCATATCTTCATTTAAAAGCTGTGGCACATATTAAATTTAATTACTCTCCTTCTATGGCTTAAATTGAGGGCAGCTTCAAAAATGAGGGTGGCTTCTATTAAACTTAATTACTTTTCCCTGCAGTCTGCATGGTTAGTAGTCGTGGGTAGATTCTAAACAAAGATACAGTAGAGAGATTCTTTTATGAGAACAGGGCTGGGAAGTTGCTTATAAAATACAGAGACATGCCACATACCTTTTATATCCAGCATTAATTTATTATTGTTATAGTAAGCTAGCATAATAACAATAAAAATATTGCAGTGTGATTAAGAAGGTATTGCTAAGGAAGGGGTGTTAGTTGAATTTGGCCTTTAAATGTTTAAGCAATGAATTCTTCAATTTCTTCAAATTCTTTTGCAGATTTATAGGGTGAAAGAAGGTTAATGATAGAATTTTTTACAATGTGTTCTATTGACTATAGATGGCAGATCTGACAGTTAAAATGAAAATTGTTCCAGGAGAAACTTGAGTCAAACTAATTATTGGAGATGTTATAGGAATGTATAATTATATTCACCTTTAAAAAAAAAAGAGGGGGGAAGTTTTATTACAACTGTTCTTTTTAAAGAACAAGTGGAGAAATAAAAGCTATAATTGTTCTTAATTATAGCTAACTGTAATTGCACACGACTGCAATATTCAGCACATCAGTAGCAGATTAAGAGATCCTGGCATATGTGTAGTGTACAGAGCAACTTTGAGCTGAGGTGTAGTTTTATGAATATAGTTATGTATAATTTAGATCTGCTCCTTTGGATTCCATCCGTGTTGATTTTATTTTATTTTTATGGCTATAGTTGCAAGATAATTGTCACTTGGAAAGTGCTGCTGCAGTGATTTATCTCTTCCAAATGAGTCAAAAACCTTCAAAAGGAAAAACTTGTTTTCTTTACACCAATGATGTGATTTGACCAGGAGGGGTTTTCTCAAATGCCCTTGTGTATCTACTGATGCAGAGAGATGGCTAGTGGGATTTATGTATTTATTTATTTATTTAAGCATCTCAACATCATCAGCACCAAGCTCCCAAGGATTTTGCAGCATGGTTGAAAATCTTTGTAAGCAATCTATCCATAAGTTCTTTAAATTCAACCCCCTTGATAATGTATCATGTCAGTCTTTAGCCAATATGAAAATGCTGCTTTGAACAAAATCTGGGGATGTGGATGCCTACAAGTAGACTCTGATTTCTTCTTTTTGCACATGATTTACAACCTTTTTTCAACTGCATGCATGCAACTCCTGTTTCTGAGTGCAATTTTGCCTGTAGAATATGAACCTGTTATTATATAGTGAACTAAAGAAGGAACACAGATGCTTAGAAGATGCTGTTGAGCTTCATAACTACTGATTGTACTTTCAACTCCAAAACAGTTCATTGCTGAAAGAGTGAGGGGCATTGTGCACCCTATTACTGGTGAATATCTGTGTGATCTTGTGATGGTAATTTCTGCATCACTCGAGTACTTCAGATGCATTCAGTCTATGTCTTGATGTGCCAGGATCTTCTTCGATATCCCTAACCTGTTTTAAGCTGTTCCTTTTACCCTAAAATGAATAAAATCCACCTGATACTAAATACCTTCCTTCCAAAAGATAGCTTTGCAAAATGTTCCAGTCTTGCACCAGCAACAGAGTTGATTCAGCCTAAACTTTGTGGATCAGAAGGGATCTTTTAGGGTTGGTTTTTTGCCCTGCTTGTTGGCACAAACTACAGCTCCAGTTGTAAGGAGCTGTGCTTCTAAATTTGTTCAGCATTGTAGTTTGTGGAAAGTGTGTATGCCTACCCCGAAACATTGGAAAAAGCTTTGCAAAAGAACCATGTGCTTTTATAAAAGGGGTTTCACCAGGAACAACAGTGGTGCACAAGAAGTGAGTGGCAAATTTCTAAGAGTAAGAAGCAGGATTGAGAAATTATGTGAAATCTCTCACAGCAAAAAGGAAAGGTAAAATGGATGGCTAGATACACGAAGAAGCATGCAAAAATGCAGGTATAATAGAAGTTAAACTCATTCTTGCAGGTAGCAATACAAAATCAAAACTTGAGTTTCAAAAGGTTTACTGCATGGAGGATTTCCTGGTAACCAATATGTTTTTTTAAAAAGTGTTTGTTTCAAATGGCAACACCATAGCAAAAGAAATGTGTCTATTAGAAGGCTTGCTAATAGGCAAATGTGAGTGATATTTCTTGACAGTAGGCTGTGGGTGTTTTTTAATAAATCTGTGTTAAGTAGAAAAGGAATAAAAGCTGAAACCCAAATAGTAATCCACTTTGGCTACTGTTTTCTCACTGCATGGATGCACTGACCCCAATCAGAAATTCTTGAGGGATAATTCTGGTTAGTAGAAGCTAATGTGGAATTAAATGTGTATACATTTGTGTATGTGTTCCCAGAAAAGCTAATGATACGATTCCAAATGCTGAACATGTTCCTCACTCCTCTTTGTTAATACAGTGTTGCTTATGCTCTGCAATAAACTATTATTTCTGTGCTACTTCTGTAATTACATTTAATAATCAGCTCTCACAGTCCAATAGTATTAAACGTAGGAGTCTTTTCAACAAACTATGATAAATAGCTCCTTGCAGAACTGTTGTACTTGAGGAAGCTTTATGGCTCTCTTTGTAAGATTTGTCATTTTCTTAATGCAGCTTCAAAAAGCTTCTGAGCTTCGTTATGGACTGTCACTGTATTTTTCCCTTCCCCCTCTGCCTGTGAGTGTAGCTGGGTAAATGAAGCTTAATGTGCCATTTCCAAGCACTGTGACACTCCTCCAGGGCTGGTTACATTTACCATTGCTAAAGTCTAAATAAGTGAGTTTTAATGAGCAGGAATGCTTGCTAATAGCTGATTCAGGTACTTAGTAGTCCATGTTATTTAACTGTGGTGGAATTACAGAACATAAATGGTCTGATGATTAATAGATGTACCTGCGATATATATTGTAGCCTAATAGTTTCTGCCATTAAAGAAGTATCTTAACATATTTTGGTTTGGATGTGGCTTGGGAGAAAAGAACTTTGCTTGTAGTTTTATGTGACTGATAACTTACACCTGAAACCACTTTTAGTAATTTCACAAGACCATCAATATATTGCTCAGTAACATTAATGAACTCATTCGAGAACGGTGGTACTTGTGTACTTCAGCTTCCTGAGGTGGCCAGCTCAGCAGACATGCTCTCTCTGCTTAGGGCTGTCAAAAATAAACTCAACACATCCTTTTAAGGTCAAAAATAAGACAGTGAATTAGATCTTTATCTCCTTTCTTTTCCTGTCCCATTGATTTTGGGCAGTGGTAAAAGGGCCAGTAAGAACAGAGCTTCACTGTGTTTTTTAAACACTTCTGATTTGTGGATAAATCAGGTGGTAAGGGGGGAGGGGAAAGGGCAAAAAATAACAGATGAACAACAAATTAACAAGAAAGAAGAAGTAATAGCATACAGCATCTATTGTGCTTTGCTCTGAGATACTCCACCGTAGTATTTATGGAAATAGCATAGGGACTGGTTTGAACTGCAGCTAAAAGGGCACAGCCTTCTGGCTGACAAGGTTGTTCACAAAGTCCTTTCTGTGTTTTTTCTGTTCCATCCCATGCTTCAACCTGACATTCTTGTTTTCTGGATCTCAAGGAGGAGGTGCCAGGACAGAAAGGAGCTAAGCAGTGCCTTTATACTTGACTAACCAGTAGATAGAAGGGCAAGTAAGTATTTCAGCAGGTGGATTAAAAGACAATATGGGCAGCTATCTGAAGGAGGTGTTGGCAGCACTGGTGATAGATTCCAGGTAAATGTGAGCTGTTTTCAGTAGTTCTGTATCCATCTGATGAAACCTCTGATCGAAAAAAGCAAGATTTTTCTGAAGTTGAAGAATGCTTCCTATGTTTTTATTCATATATTTTATGTTCTTGTGATTGTATGACTTCTTGGAATTGTTCAGCCTGGAGAAGGCTCCAGAAAGACTTTACAACAGCCTTCCAGCACTTAACAGGGGCTACAGGAAAGATGGAGAGGCACTCTTTATCAGAGAGTGTAGTGATAGCATCAAGAGTAATAGTTTCAAACTGAAAGAGGGTAGATTTAGATTAGCTATTAGAAAGAAATTCTTTACTGTGAGGATGGTGACACACTGGAACAAGTTTCCCAGAGAAGTGCTGGATGGCCCATCCCTGGAACTGTTCGAGTCAGATCAGAACACTTAAGCAACCTTTTCTAGTAGATGTTCCTGCGTGTCAGTGGGGTTAGAACTAGATGATCTTTCAAGAAACCCTTCCAACCCAAACCATTCCATGATTCAATGATTCTTCTGTAGAATTAACACATGGCCAAAAGTTCTCATTCACTTCAATATTTGTACAACTGAATTTGACCTCAAATTACTGCTGAGACTTCAGGCATGATTCTCCTCCTTCCTGTGTACAGTGGAGAAGAAGAGATGGGGATAAAGGCTAACACTGCAGCCAATGGAAATGGTAGCATAAGTATGAGGTCAGTTAAATACCAAGTGTGCAAAATTTTCTACCCAGGGAGGTTACAGTAGGTTTAATGAGCATATGGGGAGGAATGTCTTCTCTGTTTTTGATGATCTTTCTTCTCATTTAAGGGAGAAACAGGGGGTATTTTCCTCCCACTGAGCTCATACAGCTCCCTGAGGCAGGAGCCTGTGCATCACCCTGTACTAATAGGGTGAAGATGTAGAAATCGGTACCATGGTGGATTCTGCTACATGTTCTTCCTGCTGCTTGCTGTGCCCCAGAGAGCCAAACTCTGTACCCCAGTGCTTCCTTCCTTCATTTCTGAATCATTAACTTTCAAATGCAGCACTTCTCTGAGAAAACTACATGGCAAGAGCAGTCCCTGTGCTGCGACAGCCACATCATGCCACACAATGGCAGGATCAGACCTTGGATCACAATACCAAAGTGAGAGCTTTCTTCATTTCTTCTCTATGTCCTGGAACTTCTGCTTGATGACATTGGCTAAATTGTGTCCTATCTGTGCCCCTCTTACCAATCTATAAAATAGACACAGTGCTGTGTTTCTTCCACCTATTCATTTTTATCACACTGTTTAATACCAGAGCAGATGATGTAGGAGAGAGGAGCTTTCATATGATGTGCTTGTGGGTGATTAGGCAAGAGGCCAGGGTCTTAGCTTGGATTTTTAGGTAAATTGGAAGGAGTGAGGGTCTGGCCTGAATTATTCTTTAACTTATAAGCTATTATAATGCTGTCTTCAAAGATGTTGGGGAGGGATTAAATTGAAACTTAAAGTTTTATGAAATATATAAAATAGTCACAATGATGAGGATATGTTTTACTTGAGGCATTATTTGTATACTGAATGTACACTGGACTTACACAGTTTTGATGGTAGGCACTTATCACTGAATATACAGAGATTTATTTCCTCCTTACCTAAGGAGAAATGAAAATTCAGATGTAGCAAATTTAGAGTAGTGAAAAATGTAGCTTTTAAAATAATTATGGGAGACAAAAACCAAACATGTTTGCTCATGTCCTCTGTCTCAGTCAGCTAATCTTGCAGAATGTCAGTGTGTATAGAAATAGATTTTTACATATGAACTTGTTACATCACTTCCTAAAAAAAGAGTATTTAGCTTGGACTTAAATAGCACATTCAGAGAGTGTTTATGCAGTATTTCTGCTGTGAATGTACAATCCTTGTTAGGTAGCTAAGCTTTGTGTGAAGTTTTAAAACTGCAATGTATTTATTTGCTACTCTACCGTGGTGAAAGATAAAATACAAAAGTATCAGTTTGAAATCTTGATTATTTTTTTTTTATGTTATTTTTTTTATAAACATTTTGATCTTTACTGGTCATAGGGATCAACTCTGGAAAAAAATCTGAAAGTATGTGATAGAGAGGAAACAAAAGCTTCTGTGGTATCCATCGAAGTAGTCATAGCAAAACTGAATTAAAAATTTAAACCCTGTACTCTATCCAGATGTAACTTATTTTGCTGCACTCTACAAAAAGCTGAGAAATTATCCAATTTAAGACTGATGAAATATCTTGTGTCTCACTATGGTATTTCAATATACACTATTAATTCCTCCAATTCAACTCAGACGTAGTCCCCCAAGTGATTTTAGGAAGAGCAGAGACAACAAAGTGTCTTTGGAAGTGCCATTTTTCAACTAAAATGTGAAATCAATGTCCTGACCATTTGTGGTCATTAAAAATCCCATGGCACTTTTCTGCAAGAGTAGAGGCATTGACTCCCAAGTCTTGCTGAAATTCCAAGTAAGTAATTATATTCCTTTTGATACAAACTTCCTTTTAAAGCTAATTTAATGTTCCTCTTCAGTTGTTCTCCCCTGCTTTAAGTGAAAAATCCTTCATTTCCCTTTGTAAACTTTTCTTTAGTTCTGTTTTACACTGACAATTAGCAACTGTTTTTCTCTTGCCACATCACTGAGGAATGTCAAGCAGTAGCAGTGAACGTGTGTGCAAGCACGGACCCTTACAATTTAAAAAGCTGCTTATTGATGGTCTCATTAAAAGCCATTAACATTAATAAGATGTATTCCTTTGAGTTGGTGGTCACAGAAGCCACCAACGCTGTAGCTGAGAGGTGTTGCTCAAGGGTGTGTTTTGGACCTCTCTTTACCCTGATTTTCAGGCACAGTCTGAAAATCCCTTGTGGTCTCCTGTGGCCCCTGGTGCCATAACTGTGCCCACAGCAGAGGGAGCATTAAACTCATTGCCCACGGGAAAGTGTGGGGAGTGATACCCATGTTCCTATAATCCTTGTATGGGTAGGATGAGCTCATTAGCCTTCTGGCAGTCATCCTAGGAGAAGGACAACTCTGATTCCAAACCCGGGCAGATGGAGCTCATTTAGTCCTGTAAAGCCTTCCATCTAAGAGGTTAAACCTCTGTCCTAAGGACTTCACTGCCAGCATCCAAGCTTGCTAGGCCCTGGCAGATGAACCTTAGGACTAAAGGGTGGTTCCAGCTCTGTGCATGCTGTGTCTCACCTTAAAAAAAATCCATAGTGCAGGCTCGAGGGTGCTATCCGCTATCCTCTTTTTATCAGTGCACTTGGAAAAGGCGCTGAGGAGGAGCGTGGGTGGAGCCCTCCCTGGATCCTCATTCGTGAAGCCTAGTCACAACGACGACCCTGATTTTCTTGTGTTGCTGAGGGTGGGGTAGAGAGTTGGTGGTATGGTGTCTGCTCCCTGTCTCTGTGTAGGCAGAGCCAGAAAGCATCAGGTGCATTGTTTGTTCTGGCAAGCCAGATTTGCCTGTGGGGCAAAACAAAGAATAACTTCACAGTTACACAATGTTTGGAAATATTTCAAGGTAGAACTTCCTGGTTATTGATGTTATTGCAATTTGTTACACACACCTTATCAGCACACTCAACATATCCACTGCCCACATCAGATATTCCTGGAAAAATACATTATTTTTCAAGTGATCCTTGCAAAATACCTTGTTGCTCTTCAACTTGTACTTATATCTGTTCACAAATATATCCCTTTTAGTATGATTAATGCTTGTGTCAGGTGTAGGACTCTGTTTAGCAAAGGGTTGGATGTTTCACCCAAACCAGGAGTATCAGCTTAACCTTTAGGGGTTTTTTGTGCTTCATGGAAAATCAGCATGAGAGATAGAACTAACTGCTGCTACCTGTCCTGAGGAATCAAATGGGTCATGGTCCCTAGCTCTGGAGAAGACAGGATCTTCTAACCCTCCTCTTTCTGATGCCAACAACCATGAGCTCAGGGTATGGACACTTCACAAGCTGGAAGACTCACATATTCTACATCTTGAAGGTTTTCTTCTTGCATTTGTGCTGCTTTCTAAATAGCACACCATATAGATTCCTTCTTCAGCTTTGCCCTTATCCTTCTGTCCTTATCCTCATGTGCCTCGTGTGCCGTGGGCGGGCTTTATCCTCTCCCCAAAATGTGAGATGGAAAAAGGAAGAACGATGACACGATTGCAGGAATGTGTTGCTGCCTTTCTTTTTGCATCATCCCCAGCACCCCAACAGATTGCTTAGCTTTAATCCATATGCTTTCCTTTTCACAACAAAAATTGTTCCTGATGGAGACCTAAGACTTTCCAAATCACTAAGGGTTATGATCTTGCAGAAGATAAAAATGTTTCTAAGCATAGGCTTGACTCACACGGTTTGAAGTCAGTACTTGCTAAGTTTCCTGGCATGCTTCTAGCAGAATATACACAAGATTACCTCAGTTGCCCTTTAAGCTCCTGCCCTGTCTCTTGTGCCTCAGTTTACATCCCTGCAGAAGCACCGTGTGAAGTATTAAACTGGACAAGAATATTCCACAGTTAAACCTCCGAGCTGTGTTGAGCCAAATGCTGCATGTAGGTGGGTAACAACAGCTGCCAGTCAGCCTCTGAGAGAAGAGCACCATATGATTTCTCAGTTAACAAAACATTTAATACAAACACAACACTTTCCAAATATTCTGAAGAGTTTTCCTGAACAACTTTCTTTAAACAAAACTAATAGGCAGTAAAGTCTGTTTGCTGATCTTTATGCAGATCTTCCCACTTCCAGTTTACTGGAAGGTTTTGATAAAAATATTTATACTTTCCTGCTTTGATACACATCCTACTCTGATCCTAGGGAAGGATTTCTCAGCCTATGTGTGTGGTGCTTGGTTTGCCCACACTGGCTTTCTGGGTGTTTAGAATACCTACGGGGTCCTCTCTGGAGGGTGCAGAGCTGCTCACAGGTCTAGTGAACAATTTGTAAACCTGCAGTTTGTTTTGTTTGGGGTTTTTTTGGGGGGAAGGGGTTTTTTGTTTTGTTTGTTTGTTTTGGTTAGTTGGTGGGGTTTTTTTTAAGACCACGTGATGAAGCAGCATTTTGGGATGCAGTCCTCCCACCCATCACCCTCCTGGATTCAACAGCACCTTCATCTTCTATACATACAGACCACCCTGCTCCTGATACATCCTGTGCAGCTGAACACAAAAAGCTAGGAAGTTCTAAATGACCTTCCTCGAAATGCTGCAGCTGCATTTTGTAATGTCACCCTCCACCCAACATTTTTTCCAGGGCTTTAGCTTTGTCCTCTTCTGTCCTTAGTATTGTTGTGCATTAGCTTATCTCATTTGCATTGGCACAGATTTCAGTGGAATTCGGGGCAGCCCTGTCCAAGAATTTAGGTTTCCATACTCGTTCTTTTTCAAGGTCACACTTCTATATCATAAAGAAATCATGTCATACCATAAAGTTTAGCATAACTGGGTAAACTTCAAATTCTGAGATCAGTTGGTATTCCAGCAATAACCTGTTTTCAGGTGCTACATGTTCTGCTGAATGTATGACAAGGATAGTTGTGACACAGGGACTTGAGGACCCTTGGGGAAAAACACAGTTAGAAATACTTCTGGGTTTGCAGGACTTTCACATCACAGGCAGGATATGAAAATGTGTGGTCTTATATTCATTTTCCATTTGAGTATTATCCTTCTCTTGTTTTTATCTATCTGTAGATAGAGTAAATTATGAGATATATCTATTGTATGTGTCATTTCAGACTACTAGGAATCTGAAAACTGGTTGTATATGTCTAGCTTTAGTTTCTTGAAATAATGCAGAATGAGTATCCATTATCTTTAAATAAACTTTAAGGGTTTTCTTGATGAGTAATTTGCTCCATAAGATTTTTCTTTTTAAACTCCCATGAAGTTTATTTATAGAGCAGTGTTTCAATTCCTGATATTTATAGGACACTTACAGTGGACATTAACCATCTTCGGCAGTTCGTGTACCATTTATTTCCAGTGACATTGCAGGGCTAATTGTGTTTGTTTTCTAGGAAAATAATATTTTTTGTTTAATGTTCTAAAAGGGGGTGTTAATTTCTTTTTTTATGGTTTAAATGTTGATGAGAAACAGTGAAATCTTTGGGTAATTGTGAAGCAATGAGACTTCTCTTTTACTTGTGAGTTTTAGACTTTTGAGTTTGATCTGTATTTCAAAAATCATTACCTTACATATTTTTGTTTAATATTGGAATTTGATCTGACCAATTATAAAACTGGCAACACAATTAATTACATTAAAAATGTATATGCTAAAGGCCTGCAGTGTCTTTGTTTAACATTCTGATCACATTCAGATATTTTACTACTGTATCGACTATTCAATAATTGTTTTTATAAGGCCAGCATCTCTTGAAGAGAGGGTTATTTAACAGAAATGAAAATCTTTAGAAATTTAGATGCACCAATCACTCACTGCACTGCTGACAGTGTGTTTCCAGTTTAATGTCCTCTTTTAAACCTATCTTCTTCTGCCTCTGGATGCTTCCTGCTATACCCACCTGTGATTTGCCTGGTTGTCTGTTTAAGCTGGATAAGAAACCTGTGTTTTAAGAAATGTGCTCCTATACCCTAAAGCAATAAGGTTTGTGCTATTCTGTTATTAGAATGATAATAGGTAGCTAAAGGCTAGAAGAGTCCCTTTAGAAGAAGAAACAAATGTCCAACCTGACTCCTTAGTCCAGGTTCTTTCCCCCAAAAAGTATTTCAATGGAAGGAGGTGATAGCAGTGATCATTGGTGAAAGGAAAAATATTCCTGGCTGTTGGAACTATTTAGTGATCTAGTTCTTTGATAGGTTATGAAAAATACCATATTACTTCTTTGAACTGTGTAGTTATGAGTAGGGCTTTGAAAATAAGGTGGTATGATACCAATGTGCAGGAGTTGAATGAAAATAAAATATCTGAAATGTACAGCTGTACCAAATTTCCCCAATAGAAACCAGGTATGCAGAGCTCCACTCTAATTTCCTTTTCTTATCTCTTTATATGCTCTTCCTCTTGCTCCTGTCTTTCACCTTTGATGACATTTATCTCATGGACTTTGTTCATCATAGGCACCTGCTAAATGCATGCTTGTCTGCCTTTGCTGGGGTGGGAACTGGCTCTTCTGAGAGGGCTTAAATAACTGCTGGTTGATTGCTGAATGGTGTGTGTAAGAAAAGGGCTTGAACCATCTTTTTATTTTTTGCTTATACTTCTTTGCAACCATTCAACACAGTTCTGTTCTGTGCCTTTTGAAGCAAAACACTGGGAGGTTTAAGGCAACCTTCTGTGACCAGCAAACTGCACAGCTTGAAGATAGAGACTCAGAGAAAATGCAAAGCCATGCATGTTTAGAGGGATCATTTTATCTTCTCTGACGCTGTAATAGAGTCTACAATTGTCAGTGTAACCATTAAGGAAAAAGCCTGGGTGTCACTGTGGGGTGCTCAGTAACAAAAAAATTAATTATTAAAAAATCAAGACCTTTGTAGCTCATAGTTCATACAATGCCAAAAAAAAGCATGAGGGATCTAGAACTAAAGAGGAGCTCTGAATTATTGTGCGTTGACTATAGTCATTCTGTAGTTGCCCCATCAAAAAAAAAGTGGCTTCAGAACACTGTACAGCTCTACAAGAGCCTCCAAAAATATCTTTATTTTTTCTTTGGATTCCCAAAGAAATTAGGTTTGGGGATTCAATCTGTATTCATAAGGTTTATACCCTTGCAACAAAGAAGTGTATGCTTGGTTCCATATTTAGACATCACTAGATCCACAGTTTGGGGAATTATTAAGGTAAGAAACATAGGAACTTTTTCCACTGGAAAAATGAGCCAGTGCTATGTTTTGGCTATATAGGATCATACAGTGCTGGCATTTTAAATAGTGATAATTTTATGCCTAAAAAATGAGTAATTGAACCATTGAGAACTTCGTTCTGATGGATTAGCTCACACTCCATCATCTGTTTTTTTCCCATTCTTGTGTATACATATGACCATGCAGATGTCACATTCACAAGCGAGGCATTTGCGTATAAAGCTGTATATTTGTGTGCCTGCACCCCTGTAAAATATCAGCAGTATAAAGGAGTCTTTAAAATGTTAGAGCTTCCTTAAACACAAACTAAATTTCCCTCTCTTTGTGTCTTTCAGAGAGACTGCCACGGAGTTATCTGGAACATTACCAAGGTAAGCACATTCCTCTCAACTGCATCTGTGTCTCAGTGTCTGGAAGGTGCTGAAAGAAGCATGACCTTTTGAGCCAGAACATGATCCTGGTCCTAAGGAGAACTGCTGGGGTACTGCAACCTGGGGCGTGCAGAGAGGAGAGCACACACTGCATGCCATAGACAGACAAATGACTGAAATACTGCCACAACCCAACCTACACAGCTTAAAGCCACACATTGAAGCTGCTTTGAGGCTTAGCACAGTTGTGCACTTGATAAGAAAAATCCCAGATGTGGCTTTCTTCCAGCTGTGCAATTATACCCATTGCAGGTGGTTTGGCTTTTGCTTTAAATTTCACCTGAGGCATGAGGGGAAGGAAACTTGGAGGTAGGAGGAAAAAACCACTGTGATCTTAAAGGTATTTTCATTTGGAAAACAGCTTAGACCAAATTCTTCTATGCTGAGAAAGCTTTTCATAAAATAATAGAACTAGACAAGACTCCCAGGCTGCGAGAGAGGTTTTTGAAGTGAGACCTGCCTACATGTTGTCAGAGGATGCAATAAAATGGTGTAATCATGCAGATAGAGAAAAGGGTGGAGGGAAGGGGGGGAAAAACTGATGTAGTAACTTGTCACTTACCAGAGATGCCTGGTGAGCAAAAAAAAAAATTGTTCTATCTGTCCCCTTGCATATTCTGCCATCAGTTTTGCTCTCTGACATGCAAGGGATTTTAATGAGGTCATGGTTTAGGGTGTTTTTGTTATCCTCTGGTTAATACCAGTGTTACAGTTCATACACTATATAATGCAAAAAGAATATTTTAGCAAGAAAGTCGGTTTTCTTTAAGCATGGCAATACAGGGAAGTTACTATTTCTTCTAAGGTAGAAAAAAAAATGTCTGCCTGCCTTTATGGTGCATAGTGTATATTAGTTAGCTTGTCTGTATTGATAAGTTGTAAAAATGTAGATTTTCATTCTATGTAATGATTTCCCCCCCTCTGTAATGTGTCACTTTGTTCTGTAGGTACAAATTTTTGTGTCAGATATCAATTATTCATTTATTAGATATCTTTCTTTTTATGCCTTCCTATCACTTTATATCCTCAGTTGTGCAGGCAAATATGCTGGTGAAATTTTGCCAAGCTTTGGAAGAGCTGGCCAGTAATCAGACCTACCTGACACACAAAAGGTTTTGTTTATCTTCATTGCAAGAGGACTACAATTCTTCATATATACATAGAAAAACAAGGCTGTGTCCTTGATTAGGAATATCAATAACTATGTTTAGCTATATCTTCTTCTGGGTTTAGTGCTAAAATATTTCCAGTTTGACTGCATGCCTCAATTGGTTAGGTATTCTATGACTAATACACTGGAAATATGAAGTCCTTGTACTTCAAAAATCAATTCCGCTTCAAATTAAAAGGAGAGATATAGGTGTTTGGATAAACATCCAGTTCCATGTTTTGCCATAAAGCCACAAGGCTTTGATTTCAGCCATGGCAAGATGTCACAAGTAAAAATTAGATTATACAAGTAATGTGCATAAGGCTTTCTAATTGTGTTGTAAATATTAAACCAAATGATCTTGTTTTGATTTAAACCAAATGTTTACAGCTATGTGCAGATTGACTAGGCCTTCTTGGGGACTCACCTGTTCCTGAATTTCTCTAAACAAGCTGTTCCTTGGGGTTTTTAATCTTATATTGTATTAATCTAATATTTTTTGTTCTTCTTTCAAACTTCAAGTGAGCCATGTTGCTATTATTAATTCATAACAGTGAAACAGTCTAATTTCTCCACCAACATCTCATCTTCTTCTCCAACTTCACCCTGCAACTCTTTTATAGCCTATAAAATTTTAGGTGGTGTACCTTGAAATGGTGAAACTAATAACCATTTTCCCATAGTCCCTGTGTTTGTTGTATTCCTTTCAGTGGGGCTGAAGAAGCTCTCTGTAATGCTAGAAATCTAACTCTCATTTGTGCAAGCAAACCTAATTCCTTTTTTCTCAGGACAATATTGACTAGTGGATATATTTGTGGTGAGGATTTATCAAATTCTTTTAGAATATTTGCAAACCTGGTGAAAGAGTTTTCACTGGAAGGGATGCAAGCGTGAGCAGATGTGTCTGTGCTTGGAATATTTTATGTCAGGAAGATGTAGACACTGGTGGCACTAATTTTTTATTGCCATAAGAAAACCTGATGAAAATATTTCTCAAAAACCCCTTTTGACTTTTACATAGTTGAGTTAAAGAGAACCAAGAGATTTGTTCCCAGAAGGCCCTGTAAATAGTCAGAAATTTGGAATATTTTCTCTTACAATATCCAAAACAGGTTATGTATTTGCATTTTTAAAAAAGTAAATATAACAAAGTATCTTGGTAAGTAGTGACTGTTGAATATAGTCATTTTCCATTAACTATTGCTGGTTGTTGTCATGATTCTATTTAAGAGGAAGAAAGAATAATCTTACTTCTTGCCACTGAAGAGTGTGTATTATTGATAGACAAGTAGAAAAAATCTGAGTTGGTGAATATCATTTAGAAAGAAAGCTAGTAGATTAAGTTGCCTGTAGAAAGATATAAAACTGTTCAGCACAATTATATTGTGTCAGTTCTAATTTACCAGTTATTTCTGATGATTTTGGGAAGCTCAGCTAAAGAAGGAATTGAAAAATTAAAGCTAAAATATGATAAAGAAGCCTTACAAGTTTATTAAATGACATGACTATATTTATGAATGTATATTGGGGTTTTTTTTAAAGGAAGCCTTTCTCTGTGCAACAGCACATCAAAGAACAGATCTTCACAAGGAAAACTTTATAATATTAAGTTGTTCATTGCATGACCTATTTAGAGTACTCAGATACTTCTTGTTGTAGACTACATAATTAAATTTTAAATGGAACATGATAAAGAAATTATACTGGTGATCTCTAGAGATTTGAATACCCTATTTGGATCTTTACGAGAGTGTAGCAAAGGCATACTTTAAAATTTAATAAAGGTCTGGCCTATTTTTTTTTCTTTTCCTTTTAGATGTTCTATAGCTGCTCTGGCAGTCCTATTTCAAACTGTATTTGCTCTCAGCATTACATAGACAATACATGTGAGAACAGACCAAACTAAAAATATTAGAAGAAATACAATTTAACTTGAGAAATTCACCATTTAAACATGATACAGAACAATTAATTAATAAAGATGAGCTCCTAAATTCTTGTGGTACCTCACCCTTTCACAGACCAGCACCTGAGTGAAGCAGGGAGAAGTGAATGAGGGAGGTGGAATGCTGGAGCACAGTGCAGAGCCCTGTGGGCACCAGGGAAATGATGTTTGGAGCTTAAATGAGAAAATACTCTGCTTCAATATCAAAGGAAAGATTTCAGTCTCTAGCCACTTCTGTTTGTTTCTGTGAAAGTTGCTCTATATTTAAAGAAGAACAAATATTTTAAATATAGACTAACCACATGGATTATTTATTTGTTTAATACTAGGTTAGTAATGATAACTGATGTAAACTCTGGGCTACTTTTCCACTTTTATGTAGTGGCTCCATTTTACATTTCGCTTGAGGGGGGGCTGAAGTTTAAACACATTTCCTCCTCTAAGCTATTTTTATTTGCTGTTAAAAAAAACCTAAAAAAAAATCAAGGGAAAAAATTTGCATAGATATTTTTCACAGAAAAAAACCTGTAGAACAATCTCTGCAGCCCCTGCTTACATCCTGAATACAATGCAGGAAAATCTGTGCTTAGAGTTAAAGGCCATCTTCAAACTGTCATCTAGAATTTTTTTTTAGAGGAGTGGGAGGAAATGTGCCTTATCCTATAATGGCATAGATGTATTGATGTGGAAACAATCAGGTGTGTTCAGAATGGAAGTTTAAATCTTCAGCTTCTCTTAGGATTGTAATAATTTGCCAATTTCTGTATTTTAAACCAGTGGTCTGGAGGAGGGTACTAATGTGAAGCTCTTGTGAGCTGAGGTTTTCTTTCTACCCTTTCCATAAATTTCTCTAAAAATGCCTAAGTTCCCTTTGCAGTAGAGACTTATGTTCTTGCATGTCTACAGCACTCTGAAAACCAAATTTTAAGTACTGAAGTCACTTCAGTACTTTTGAAAAATGTTAACCTGCAACTTTACCATTATTTAAATCTAATGCAACTAGGCTTTTATCTAAAGGGAAGAGGAAGAATTGACAACCCACCATATGACAAGCAAAATGAAATCTCTTGATCACTAACTGTCAGCAGTCTTTCTAATACCATTGTGTTAGGGAATGATATGTCTTCCAAGGAGCTAAGTACACAAGGTTTTGAATCACTTCTCTCTTGACAGCCTAACCCAAGTAACTACTTGTAAGTGCTTGGATGTATTATAAAATCTATGTGGCTCTGCAGAGTGAGTTAATAAAACATCTACGAGCATTTTAATTACTGTAAAATAGAAAGATTTTCTTCCTGACAGTAATAGGGGCATGGAGTAAAAAGCTACTCAACATCTCAATTGCTGTCTTCACTGGTTCTGTAAGGACACTCAGAGCTGGGGTTAGCTTCTGTGTTTGCTCTTCTGGTTCCCTTCCGGTTGAGGTCTTCTCTCCCTCTGAGAACACCAGGTTATACCTTTTACTCCTCATCTTTCATATGCTGTGGATGTCCTGTCATGTCACCAGTGCTTCTTTGCCAGGCTTGAACACCCATCCACCTACACCATATGTGTGTCTCTGCCAATCACTGACAGAATTTTCCTTACCTTGATATTATAAGGGGTTGGAACTAGATGATCTTTAAGGGCCCTTCTAACCCAAACTATACTATAATTCTGTGAATATTGACTGACATTTATTTTCCATTAAATAAAGAAGGAATTTGGCACAGTCCATTTGTGACTTCTAATGAAGAAGTTCTGCTTTCCACTTCCAAATCCCTTCTTAAAATTCACTTTTATGTAGAGGTATATAAATAATAGGTCAAGAAAGTGTTGTTCATCCCAGGTGGCAAGCAGTGGTAGCTGATAACATTAAAATCTCTTGAATGTCAAACTGTATGCAGCTAGCCAGAGTTAGTTTTTTGGAATTGATATCATCTTGTATCTCTTCTGAAATCACATCATTAAAAAGAAAAACATTCCAGCCCTTAATATTTAGATGTTCTCAAGTCAACTGTCTTAAAGAGCAGATTTTCCATAATTTGGATGCTTGCAGCTCTCTGAAGAAAATCATTATTTTAAATTGAGACTTGTATGTAACTAATCACTCCCTCAAAAAAGAAAAAAAAAATCTTGTGTTTGAAGTTTCTCTATGCCTCAGATACTATTTTCTTCCATATAATATTTGAGCTGTTTTTCTGCACTGCAGGCAGGACTGCCTATTACTCTTTGTGCTATATAGGAATGCCTTGATGTTGTTTGGTTTTACTGAAGTGCTGTAATATATGTTACAGTAATTATTTGGGATAGTAATGAGTTTGATGTTATTGAAAATGAGTGTGGGTTTATGGAAGAAATAATATATGAGTTGTCTCTTCAGTACTCTATTTTTTATTTTTTCTCGAAGTAAAGCTTCAATATCATTAAAATGTGACAGGGAGTTATTTCTTCTAGCAGCTACTGGCATTTTCTTTGTTTTTTTGCATCCATTTTGAAATATGTTTTTCACAGCTAATGTTAATCTTAAAATACACTTATGTGCAATCTGATCTCTTTCTGAAGAGATATTTTTAAAATCTTAAGAGGAGCCTAAGGAGCACAGAGGTAATTATCCATATGTGCTTACTGATGACTTGCATCAAAAAATTACTAAGATACCAGTGGCAGGATTCACATTGCCTAAATGTAACTATGTCCTCAGTCTACAGAACTGGGGGGTGAAATGAAGAGAAATAGATGCCTCATCTCAGGACAAGGTGAATAACCTTGGGGAATTGTTTTTCTTTCTTCGTTGTGTGGAAGTGGAGCCTAGGGCAATAGTGTAGACTAGATGTTGCACCTGATGATAGCTTTAATTTAAGGTGAGTCCTAGCAGCCTGAGTTTTATAAGTGTTAAAGTGCCAAGTGACGTAAGCTGATGCCTTCAGGAGTTTGGAGGACATTGGCATGCTTAACCTCAAAAAAACTTTCGATATTTGGTACTTAAGTCCTAAATATAGACCCTGAGAAGGCTGGGGGAAAGTGAGACAGAAATGATTGTTAGACTTGAGATGGCTCTGACCCAGAAGGCAGTAACTCTTCTCACAGTGCAGAGTCCTCAGAAATCCCAGCTCACAGTTGTGAAATGGCTTCTAATTATACATAGCCTTTGACTCTTAAAAGGAGGGTAAATGATTTTACTGAATGACCTAGGATTTGAACCCACAACCATTTTTCACCAGCAGTTTTTAGATTCTCACACAAACACTAATGAACTTGATAGCAGACCTTTATCTTTAAAGCCTAGTAGGCCTTTTAGTTTTATTTCTTCTTGTAAAACTCCAAAACTATAGACAGTCTCTTCTTTCTTTTCCTGTTATTCACCTTTACCAGACTTCCAAGCATCTTTTTAACTCGTCTTACTAAGCATTGCCATCCAAACGTGCCCAATGAGGATAATGTGTAGTAGAAATGAAAGGACTCAGACCTCTTCATTTCCATTCCTGAAGGTGAATTCCAAGATCGTGATTATTTTTATTTATACAGTGCCTAAAGAGTGCTAAATGCTTTATGGAACAAATAAAAGACCTCTTGTAAAACGCACGCATTCCTATAATCTAATTTTAGCCTCAAATCAGGCAGTATGAATGCTAAGCAGCAGGGCTTGAAGAAAAATGGAAGGTAGATGAGGGCTACACTAATAAGATTGAGCAGTTATTTAGGTTCATTATCTCTTCCACTTAGCAGCACTGCAATATCATATGGTTTAAGTTAAATTTACGTTGGCCTGCAGAGAACATTTGGCTGACACGGGAATGGTATTTCTTGGGTTGGTTCAAAAACAAGCCTTTGAGCAGCAGTTCAAACAAAGATGAGGAAAGGGACCATTAGATGTGGAATTTGAGAGGTCATTCCAGTGTAAGAAATAGGAAAAGAAACCAACAAAGCCCTTTTCCCCCTTCCTTACTTTATTTCCCAGCTCAGTCAAGATACAAATGACTAACTTGGAGCACAAGTGTGTATCCTTTGCTTAAGTGTTGGTTTAGCTCTTAAGATCATCAGAGCAATGTTACGTAGAAAGTCAGTGCAAGGGATGAAATTTGTGGGAATAACTTCAGATGTAAACATGTTCTGGAGAAGCAGATCATGGCAGAGTTGAGAAGATTTCTCCTAGTACCTGTGCTACAGCAGAGGCAAGACATGTATCTTATATATTATGTTATGTATTACATATATAGCAATGTTATCTAACATTATAATCATATATTAGGTTACATATGAGTGTTACATAATGTTCCTATATCAGGTTTTATAAATGATTAGAAATGAACTGATGATATACAGGATTTTTTGTGTATCATCTTTATCATTGGTCCCAGAAAAGCAGTAGTAAGATACACAGATGGGACACCCACAAGACACTCCTAGGACAGTAAACACTTCAGTTCTCTCTTCAATATTCTCTGCCTTCTGAACATTGCTTTTTTTATGAAATAATTGCTTAATAATAATAATAATATTCTAACATTTAAAAAATTGCAACTCTTTGAAGAATTCCAAAAGATTTACTGTGAATTACAAGCAAGTCTTAGACAATTCTTATGAAATTATTTTAAAAGGCTTTAAAAAACCCCAAGAAACAAAGACGTTTCCCAGTGTTCAAGGTTAACAGTTTATACTTCATCTACATTATATTAAAAACATTTTTACTGGAGTCCATAAACGTTACACATTTTTAAAAGGTAATGATCACAGTGGGACTAGATGCATTACATAAAGCCAGGCTCAAGACCTGCAAGCAGTAATTGGTGGCTGTTTTTTATTTTTTGAGGGTGCTGACTTGAGATTCCTCTGGTGAGAGGATGCACAATTTCCCATCTGTGCTTTGCCATTAGAAACAGGCAGTCCCTGAAGATTTCCTGTGGTCAGCAGAAGAAGACTGTGAGCCCCAAACTGATGTGTCCAGAGCAGTGTCTCATAGCAGTGCTGTTAGCCTTACACTAGTGATGATGCTTTACCACTTTGGAGCCACTGAGGACCTACCCCACTTTCTCTGTATGTTCTCTCAATGTATTTTGCAAGTTGTGCCCTACACAGCACTTCTACAACAGCAAAGTGCCAGCAGGACACTTCTCTTAGCTGGGCTGTAATGGAAAATATTTTTCATTCAGGCCTTGGAATTTTTTGCGTTTCACACCATTTTCTGTAAGGAACTTTAACCCTCAGCAGAGTCATAATGTTGTTGAGTGGATGCAAATCATGCCTGTTTGCAATAATCTAACCTTAAAGAAAGTCCGTGGAGAAAGGAGGAGGGAAAACAAGATACCAGGCTTCCCCTACTGCCCCCCCCCCCAAAAAAAAACCAACCTCAAAACAAACAAACAAAAAAAAGAGAGAGAGAGAGAGAACTGACTTTCAGCCCTTTAGCTTCTGAACTTTCAGATAGTATTCTCAAATGGTTCATGTGCTTAATTTTGGAGAACAGTCCTGCTGATATCAAAGTGATTACAAAAGTCAGTGCAATTTTAGAATGAGTATTGCTGGTTACTTATTGCTGTGAAATGGATATCCTCTGATTTGATCCTGACCTTGTCACTAAGACTATAGACAGTTCTACTTGATCAAGAAAGAACAGACACATAGAAACTCAGTTTTGGTAGCATCCTCTTCAAAAGTGAACTTAGAATAAAGGCCTAAATGGCTCCTAATGCTATTTAGATATACATTTCAGGTTAATCAAAAGTACTGGACAACTGTAGGTGCCACTGACTTTGGTTGAAAGGGCAAGTGTGCTCTTCTGAAAGAGGCTATTAATTCAAGTTATTAGAAGGTGGCTGTGACTTTTCAGAAAACTGCCAGGGCTTAGAGCTTTTAACTAGATGTTCAAAATTTATTTTCTTTATGAAGATTTTCTGCTGGGGAGTGCAGATGCACCTGCACTGATTTGCTCATGGATGCCAAAGAGTCTGTGGCTTGTCTCAGCCACTGGTAGCTTTCATTCCAGGCTCATATGGTGAAGTAAGCAGAAGTTCCTGCAAATAAAAAGTTGTATTTAACAAAAATGAAATATTATTATTCATGTCATGAGTAATTGAATCCCCAGATGTTCTCATTCTGTATCAATGGCTGGGGACAATATGACTCTAGATAGGCTGTGACAACATGAATTGATTTCTTTCTCTCTTTTTTTAATTTTTTTATTTTAAACCTGCAAAGTAACTGTAAGGAGGATTTTTAGCTGATTGCTTAGAGCTGACATTACAGCCTGTGCAGCTGTAAAAAAGACCTTCTCATTTTCATTGAGAATAAATAAAATAAAATATTGCAGAAATAGCATTGCTTTTCCTCTACCCTGCCCCTGCAGAAATAAACAGAGATAGCTTGGAAAAACCAATTGTATTTGGAAAAGCATTCACAGGAAGAGATGGTTGCTGCTAACGCTGAATATTCAGAATGTAATAATAAAAGTGATCATGTAACTAAAAAGCCACCTGTTCCTTTCCTCAGTTTTTAGCTAAAGCATAGAGTTCACTTTTTCTGGTTTTTGGAAGTTATAGCAGAGATGGGAAATCCAGCTCCTTAGAAACCTTATTATATGCAAGGTAGTAATTCCTTATTAAAGTTAAGTAGAAAAAGAAACCATGCTCACTAACATTTCTAAAGCTGTTAGAGAGGAACGTTTCCACGAAGGAACAGAAGTAGAAAAACTTTAAGTGCTTGTTAAGGCATGCATTCACAGTGCATACAGGCAATAAGAGTGTTTTGCTGAACTGTGAAATTGCACTGAATGATTCCTCTAATAACAGAATAGATATTGCACCTCTGACCCCAGAGGAGCTCCAGGCTCGGTGCAGCAGCAGGTCCTGGCATCAGCAGAAACTTGTGCAACCAAAGCACAGGCTACATGCTGAGTGGTGGAAAGACAAAGAGAAAGTTGGCAGCAAAAGAAACTTGACTTACAAGTTGTAAATGTTCTGGCTGATTTAAAAATTCCAAAAAAGATTAATGATGATGGTACTTCATTTATTGATTTCTTTCCCTTCCACCCATGACCTGTTCTTCAGAGGAGCTGCACAGTTGCGTCCAGAGCTGTTGTTTGACAGCTGCTTCCTACTTCCAAAGAAAGCATTCAATCCACTATCAGCATACAGTAGCAGAAACTTTTAATTGGCATTTCTTGTTAGCTTTCTCTTGTAGCAGTGACACAGTGGTGATGCTTTTTCTCTGTGTTATGGAGAATGCCTGTGGAAATAACCGTTCAGTTGCTGGAGCAGGACAAAAAGCCACTGTCTCCCTCAGGATAATACTGCACATGCAGAAATGTGAAAAGAAATCATACGAGAAAAACATTCAGTTAAAGCAGCAACTTATATCTCCTGTTCTAAGACTTGCAAGGTGAAAAAATGTCATATTGTTTAAAGGGGATATTGATTTGACTGAGCTATGCACAAACTCATGCTGCAACCCCAGTACTTCTCTGGTCTCTGAACCTCTTAGAATTAATGCAGGGGTTTTAAATTGATTACTTGAACTTCTGCAAAAACAGTGAGTCTGATGAATGGCAAATAGTCAAGGTGATTAAAAAATAAATAAATAAAAACTTTCATCAAGGACTGAGAGAAACTTTTTCAGTTGTTCTTTCTTGTAGTGCTGTATAGTTAGAGCAAGGCAGCAAGAGACTCTACCTCATTCCTTCTGCCTTCCATTTTATCTTGGCAGTGATCAACTTTCTTCAACAACTCCATCAGGTAATGTGATATAAATGGAAAATAAATTTCCATCATGAATTTTTCTCACAGTGCCAGGGACATAACAGACATTTTTAGATATTCATCCACTTGAAAAAAACTCAAGAGCTCAGGCAGATGTTGAAAATCTGGCAGTAAAGTTTGGCTTTCTATTCTTAATATAGGTTTTCAAATTTTGATCTTATGTAGGTGATATTTTATTAACCTGTGGTATGTTGTGGGGCTGTGGTAGTGGGTGCTGGTAATAGAAAACCTGGCAGAAGCTGTATTTCTTTAGAGCATTGCAAAAGTTATTGGCCAGGAAGCATGCAGTGGCTCATCTCTTCACCTGGTATTACCTAGCAGCTGCTTTGAAAGACAGGCAAAGTTGAGAAGAGGCAGCTATGGAAATAAATATCTGCAGGAAAATGTCCTTAGCCCCTACCCAAACCTCTTTTCAAAGAAATAAGGAGATGCTTTATGTCTTGGTTTTCTATGTTTTTTAGGGCTTTTATAACTCCTGATACCCTCTACCTTTTTTCAACAGCTGCAGATACCCAGTTTTCTTCTGGGATGCAGCTGTGATGCCTTCTTTGGATAAACCAAAAGCAAAAACTTGTTTCCTTTTGTAAATTCCACTTTAGATTAACTTCATTCTGTGAGACATGACATAGATTGAAAGAATTATGGCTAGAGTTCACAAAAACAATAAATAAGGGAAAATGGATTACTAATGAGGAAAAGCCCCAGACTATCATTTTTGGTTTGGTTAGTTGCTCTGCATGCATCAAAGCTGGTCTCTTCTGACCTTCTAGAGGCTTGTATGATTTATGGGCTCCATAAATCCTATAGCGAAGCATCAGGTCTAATATAAGAAAGATCAAAGAATCCAAAGCAAAAAGACACACAAAACAAAAGCCTAAGACCTCCACCAAACTCATCTATGATATTATTGTGCCCATGTAAGAACCTCTCAGAGTAACCAGAGATAGTTGCCCACGATTTTCCTTGGTCCAGTGCCACCCACACAATGCTCACCAGTGGGCTGCTGCTCTCAGGCATGAGATGCATCAATGATCTTCTGTTTCTCTCACTGTGGTTTTTGGTCTTCCTTACATGCAGAAATTCTCAAAATGTGCTTTCAAAAAAAAAAAATCTGTTCCAACCACCAGCCTCTCTTACTGGTATTTCCTGATTGGGAAAAAGAAAAAAAAATAAGAAGAAAAAAGAAAAAAAAGATTTATCACAGATCCCATATGTGCTTTATGGTGCTGAGACTTGATAACTGAGATATGATTTTATAATGAAAATCCCCCAAGGAAGCATGTGGATGCACTGTGGAAAGATACTGACACTTTGTGCTTTTATTTGTAGGAAAGATATGAAAGTTTTCTGCTCTTTTTTTTTAACAGAAAAGAATATTAAATGAAAAAATAGGCTTGTGTCTCTTATAAAACTCCTGAAGACATGTCCAAGTGATGCTCAACTGTGTAACTTTAAACAATACTCTGCAATGCATGAAGCTAAAATTTGGAAAAGCTGCCTGATCCTTGACGATATCACTGTCTCCTTTCTTTCAGCTAAATCTGTAGCCTTTTGAATTAGAAGTGAACATTGCAACTAGGCAAATTCAGCAAGATGCTAGTAGAGGGGCTTATTGATGGCATGCTCCATACTGAAAGCTGTCTTTTTATTGAATGCAAATGTGACTTAGATATGTAAATTATATTCAAGAATTCATCAGTAAGTCTTTAATATGTCCAGAAACTATCTTAAAGCATTTAAATAAAATGTTAATTGAAAGTTTGAAATAGTGTTAGCAAGCTCTTTCAAAGAAAGCTTCAATTCCAGGCACGTAAGAAGGAAGCAAGCACTCTGATCTAGTCAAACAGAACCTCCCATGGTAAAAACCTATAATTGTTTTAAAGTTCTCGAAAAACCTACATCTCTGTTCTCATCTCATCCCACACACTGTGATAGTCCTTATGTTCCTCACTCTCCTCTCTCAGAGCTGACTTTCTTTGTAGCCTTCTCCCACTCCCAGCGTGCTGCCTTCTCTCACCTCCTACGTGTGGAGCTGCCTCCTGCTGCCTGTACAACAAGCACTTTTCTACACATCTCAGCCCTTTCCTTTCCTTGAGCTCGTCTGTGCCACATTCCCCATGAAGCCATCAGGATGTCTTGCACTGCATTAAAATCCAGAGGCTGAACTTTGTTTCCACACTCAGGAAAGCTTGGTAACAAGCCAAGTAGAGAATTCAGATCTTCTGAGAGTGATCATCAGATGAAGCAAATAACTGATTTTTATATTCAAATATAAAACCAACCCTATTTTAAAGAATAAAGAGAGAGTGTTTGAGCTAGTCTGCATCCCTCTGATGCTTATGGAAATGCTTTCAAAAGTGGCAGGGCAGTTCTCAGCAACTTTGACTCAGCGGTTCAACTTCAACCAACCCTGAAATTAGTCCTAAGAGCTAGAAGTGCGGGAACACAGAACCACAAGTACCTCTGGCTGCACCTCTGGTTTTGATTGTAACTCTTTACCAACTCATTTACCAGAGGGATTTTGGAGGTATTTGCTGAGTTACCTTCCTATTTGCAGAGAGTCTATAACAGTGACAGCAGCTGTTCCAAAAGTGAGCATAAAGGGAGGTATTATTGCTTCTTAGCTATGTTTAAAAATTTGTACCAAGGCTAGTATTTAAAATACTTTCTTTTGTGACTGCACTCTATATGTTATCACCTAAACATTGCTGGATTGATGGAGGGCATCAAAGGCACATAGTGTTTTCTCTGCTTTGGTGTGGTTTCTTTCTTCCAGAGCTTGTGTGAATCTCATAGGTTTGAGCAGAGTTTGAATGGATTAATGCTATATTCTATGACTTGTGCTCCCATGACAAGGAGGAAAGGGAAGGCAAGCCACGTGATGGTGTTCAGCTGACAGGAACTTACTGGATAAGTCTAGGGAAGTGCTTGAGTTCAGGAAAGACATAGTTCTATATTGAAAAAACAAGAACTAAGTAGAAATAAAGCACTTAATTTTTGCATGCTGAATGCACTTGTGATGGTAGAGGAAAAATTCCAGCCAGGAATTATTTTTATGTTCTTTTTTTCACAAATCACTACAACCACAGAGCAAAGGAACCCAGTCTCATGCTATGCCTAAGGGAGGCCATTGGAGGACTCCCTCTTACGTGGGACCCAACCATCTCTTCAAGCAGCCAGGACTCAGGCAGCCTGTGCTGCTTTAACTGCAGTGCGTTGTGGGTATGGCCAAAATGCGCAACCCATGTAGGCAAGACCCAGCTCTTGAAGGTGTCAGGACCACATCAATCCTAACCATAGAGGAGGTGTGAAAACTAATGTCCTGCTCATGCTCTACTAGTAGAAGCTTCTCAGTTTCATTATATCTTTTCTGTTGTGCTTTACATAAAATGGTTGTCATTGAAGATGGGGTTGTTTTGCTTTGCAGCTCGTCTATGAATGGAGCTTTCTGACTGTGTTTTTCTAGTTCACAGAAGTGTTCACAGGAAAATAAAAGAAAAGGCAAAAGAAAAAAGGAGGAGGAAATGCACTTCAAAAAATTTTAAATTTAAAATCTAAACTTTTTTTGTAGGAAAGTAAAAATCCAACCAACCTCATTTCCATTGGAAACATGTTAAGTTTCCACTTGGTTCCCCTATTCTGTGACTCATTGCTGGTGTTTTTGTTATTTCCACTTGGCTTTCAAACAGTTCCCCACCTTCTCAGGTGAGGGAATTCATCCCACAGTTCTTTATGGATCCATAGTGGAGTGAGATGAATCATTGCTGCATGTTTTCACCGCTGACTTGTAGGGAACCTACGCAACAGGAAAAGTCCACGTTGGAGAGAGATGAGATGATGGGGGGAAGAGTTCATTGTTGTCTTTGCCATCATTTTAGTGAGACTGGGGTTACAGTTCTAATTTTCATGAAATTACACGGGGAGTGGGGAGCCATAGTGATGAGCATGTCCCACTGCATGGTACCATTTGGCAAACCACTCAAGCAGGCTGATTGAAGACTGTTGTAAAGTGAGAATGTGTTCTGTGGTTTTGAGCATTGGATGTTAATGAATGTGTTTTGGCTAGTGAAATATATTTAATTATCTTTCTGGGAGTAAGCTACTGTCACTTCTTGATATTACTTACATATTGGGTAACAGAACTAGAGAAATGCATTTACAAACTGCACCTTGATGAGCTGGTTTAATTAGAGATCAGTAAAATGTAAGTGGGAGAAAAAGAGCTGATGAAAGTGTTTTGAGTTTGTTTAGATTTGGTATGAATATGGAAAGTTCCATGCTGTAGGGCTGACAGTTATACTGGGGTTCACTCAAAGGAGAAGGAGGGTGTACTGTGGCTATTACCTGTTAGGAAAGGTAGAAGAAAAGATCTTAATTCTCTGCAAAGCTGAAAAGACAGTATTCACAAGACTGCTCCTGCGTGTATTGTGGCTTACAACTGCTCCATGTAAGTTTTCCTGTGTTCCAGTCTGCTGTAATCCCCCTAACCTTTAAATACACCTGTGTAATCTAATCAGAAAGTAAAGGTCTATCATTTACTTCTCTTAATACCCTTGGACAGGTTGTTGTCTCATTAGAAAGACTCGACAGAGTAATTCAAGGACTGTAAGGTGCTAATAAGACGCTGTCTTTAAAAATGGATTGGCTGAGTGGAAAGTCTGGCAGGTCCCCAGACGGAGTATCTGGCCACAGGCTGGAATTATTTCTGTGTTAATCTGCTTGGTGTGTTTAGAGGATCTACTTGCATCTTGTGGAGTGGGAGGTTTGGAGGCTGCTGACCCATGAAGAGCTTCCATCTGTGGATCCAGCTTGCTGCAGTGATGTCTGGTGGGTGGTTGAAGAGTTTGCCATTTCTATAGCTACAGTCCATGGACCAGAGTGTAGTCTATGAACAGAGACATATTCAAAATATGGCCAGCCCTAAACTCTAGGATGATATATGGGCTTGGTGTAGCTCTGTTTGCTGTGCTGAAGTGAGCTGTCAGAGCTTATCGCTGTAATTTTTTTTTTCTATGCATCATTGGGAGAGGAAGCTTTGGATTTTAGAAAAGGAATGGCAAAGAGAGAGCTGACAAAATCAGAAACTGTGCACTTCGCTGAAAAGTGACTGGACACAGTTCTTTACAGTTTCTGCAGTTGTACGAAATTGATCTGGAAGAGATGCAAATTCCATACAGACTAAATTCAGATTCGCATTTAAAATTCAACTTGTATGGGCACCAGCTAATACACCAGCCAAATTCACTCCATTATTAAGTTAAGAGACTATCAGGTGACCCCTGTGAAATGTATTAACATAATGTCAATAATGAGTCTTTTTATAGGAAGGCGTTGAGGCAACGCAGGCAGAGTTTGTAATATGCTACCACACTTCCAGCCTGGCTTCTTTCTCATGTCACAAAGCTTTATGTGATAGATCCATCTGTTCCCAGGAGATGGGAGTGTGTTGATGCCATTTTCATGGGAGACTTTGTTTCTAGGTTGAAACTTTCTGAAGTCCCTGGAAATTGCCTGAGACTTGGTATTCGCTGCCTGGGGCTAACTACTGCCAAGACTGTTGCCTTCACGGGCTGGGTGGGACCCTTACTTATCTCCATCAAGGCTCATTAAAGCTTCAAATCTCTGAATGCACATTCAAAATTGAGTGACAGGAACTTCTGGGAAAGTTTTGTTGAAAAGCCTGGCATAACTGAGTAATTATAATATAGCAGTACTTCATATGCAACTTGATTGTCACAGCCTGTGTCAAGAGAACTCATAATTTCTGAAGGATAAGACCATATGTTCCAAAAAGAGCTTTCAGAATGTGGGATACTTGTTTTACAAGTTATTTTTTTCCTCTTCATAAAAAACAAGTGTTATGAAATGAGATTAAAAAAAGTTCCCCACACTTAATTAAACTGATTCTCCAAGAAGAGGCTCCAAACCTCTTGGATAGGCATTTTCTAATAGCTGTGGTTTCTGATCTGCTTCTGGGTGTAGCTGAAATAAAATGCTGCAAAGGTAGTTGAAAGGACATTGCTATCCTAACTATAAAGCTAAGAATGTGTAAGAATTCTTTTTAATTTGTTTTTCCCCTTATACAGTCTAATGCACTAGTTAAGGACCTCTTCATGTAAGATGGAAATCACCTTGCTGCTTATAATTGGTCCCTAAAACAAAGTATGGCCAGGGAAGTCCACCAAATGTCCAGACAGATTTGTGTGTAGGAACTGGAAATCTTACATGCTGTGGTTTACATCAGCATCGAATATAAATATAGGTGACTTCATCCTCTTCCATTTGAAGCTGTATCAAAATCACCTACATTGTCCTGAAAACTTCTCACTTCTTGAATGTAATGTGGCAAGGTAGCTTGGACATCATTGGTGTTAAAAAGCCAGAACTGAGCCTGAGCTGACATTTCTGAGGACATAAGGATTAGTCAGAATTCTGCTCCAGTAGGAAAGAATAATATTGACTAACAAGATTTTGGTCTGCTTTTGTAGACCATGAATGTACATTGTGGTTATATTTTTAGAATTTAGATTTTATTTTCATTAGTAATAATATTGCAGTAATGGGGTGGAGAAAACCAACTAGAATGAGGTTGGTGGGTTGGGATATTTTTATTCCCAGTAAGGGACAAGCACATAAGATGATGAAATTATTGCCCCAAGAGTTTATAATACCCATAGCCACAAGCACAACCTTATTGGCTAATTAAGGAGCTCCCCATAAGTTTTCCTAATAGATTTTTTTTCCCCCTGCATTTCATATTGAAGAAAAGTGCCATAGAACAAGCAATCTTTCCTTACCTTGCTGAAGAGAAGTTTTGCTTGCATTTTGTGATGGAACGGGATAAAATCACTCTTGTAAATCTTTTCTTGACCTAGCTGGAAGACGCTCACTTCGTCTTAGCTCTGCATGCTCAACCTCTTCATTTTACCATTAGCTTCCTTTCAATGAGAGTAGTGTCATGCAAAGACTGCCTGTAAATTCAGTCTCTTTAAATACTTGGAATTTTCTGTATGTTCTATGTGTGTTAAATTTTACTCATTTTCTTAACATTGCATATTTCAAACATCCTCTAATCACTAGGTTCCTTGTGGATACTTACTAAATAAGTGACAGGTGTCTCCACTGGGAAGGATCTTTGTAGATTTGTCATGTCAGACCTGTAACATTTTTTGATCCATGTTTCCAATGAAGTATTCATTGAGACGTTAAATGAATCCTAAACAATGTGTTGTAATTGCATATTGCTACCAACACTGCAGATATTCTCCTCTGGCCACTCAGTGTTTCCTTTATGGTCAGTAAAGAGAAGCAGGTACTCTTCCAAATAGCTTTTCCCAAGGTAGCTAAGTTTTATAGATTTCTATTCAATGGGGAAAAACAGGCATTAGTACACAGGGAGTCTGATTTAGTGCTTCAGGAGTGGGCACCTTCTCTGAAGAGGTCTAAAGTCATATGAATTGAACTGTAACAACTTTCTCCTTGACTCTTTATAAGAAGGAAAGAAAAATAAATCCTTCCATAAATCCTTTCCATTGCACTGTGTAATACAATAATTCTAATGGACCGACAGATGCTAAAAAGATCACCCATTTTCCATGATCTGTCAAGTTAATTAGACAAATTCTGCCTATACTCTTTTTATGTTCCAAATCCCAATGATTTGGTTGGCTGAGTTTTGGCTGGCCAACTTACAATGTCTGCAGCAAACCATCTTGTCTGTAAAGGCTTCACTGTCTGGTGTTAAGAATAAACTAATTCTGCAGAGTACAGCCTCCATCAGGCAGCTAATGAGTAAGAAGCAAGATGTGTTCCAGAAGTGATGTAAGCTGCCTCTACTTAGTGAAATACCCACCTTTTTCCTAGTTTTAGCTTCTCCCAGTCCTCATTTCCTACTCTAGGCAAACCACAAGAGAACTGTTTAGTTAATGAATGATTGAAAAGTATGAACACCGAATTCAATAAATCAAGAAGAAAACAAACATAAAACCCCACAGAGATAACAAAATGTATGCTTAAATGCATCATTCAATTACTCTGCTCACTCTTTGCTTCCCATTACACTCTCCTTTGTCGGTACACAGTGTATCTAAATGGCAATCTCTTTGTGACAAGAAACTTTTCTTCATGCCTTTACCTGCTGGTGCAGAACACTGTTGGTACTTTGCAAATATCAAACGATAAGAAGAATTGATTGCAAGCAACACATGAATTGTGTGATGGTTAGTGAAGCCTCTCAGAATTTTCCCTACCCAGTACTAAGGTAGCCACCAAAGTTGCAGATTTGGACTGGGCTGGCCCTTATGAATGAGAAGTTCAATTTCAGGTCAACTGCCATTAGATGACTTTAGTTCCGTAAGTCACCAAGGGCCATACAAGCCACAGAAGGATTGTGATCGATACGACATTATTCTTTGGTTTTTCTTTCAGGGTAAGTCAGCCAGGAATCGTTTTGCCATTACCTGCTTTAAAATTGTTTGTCCCTGAGGATGTGAGTTATATCAGGCTTTCTACTCAGGCTTTTCTCTTTTTTCCCCCCGCCCTTTGAATGTTCCTAGAAAGTTGGTTCATCAGCCTGGCACAAATGAAACAAAACAGCTTTTGTGCTCAGAGGCCACCCTTCTTGTAGAATGCAGAAGTTCCCTTACCTCAAAGAACAGAGCCAACTGCTTTCTCGTGCACCATTCTTAGGTCTTTTACTGCCTGTAATGTGAATGTGAATAAGACAGAGGTAGAGCTAAAGTTTGCATTGTTAGGCTGCACGGCATGAATGCCTCTTGAGATCTCAAAATCCTCATTTTCAGTGTACTAGCATGTGAAGATGATTGTATGATTCTCTAGAGACTTTGTTTGGGTATTGCAAGCAGATGTTAGAAAAAAACCTGAAAATGGATAGTGGTATTGATGAGTCCCATCATAAAACAATAAAATAAAAATGTCATTACCTTTGCATTGCTGTGTAGCTTAAGATGATGAAATGCAGCAGTTATTATGGAAGAAATGGTCTTTTTGCATCCTCTAGCTATAATCTGTTGCACATGATTAACACTGAGACTTTTTACTAATTATCTTTTATGGTCAAACAGTTTTCATGAAGTTGTTTTCAAAGAAATCAAAATTAAACTCCTTATAGCTCTAGAAGATAGAATTATGGAATATGAACGCATAGATAATCTTTACAAGCTAGAGGAAAATGATTGCTGAGCAACAAAAGCAACATTAAAAGACCCAATAGTATCTCAGGTATTGCAATATAGTATGTATGGGTAAGGGATGACACTAGGATTTTATAAAACACTGTCTAAATACAGTGGGGGATACACAGAGTTATCTTCTCCTATAGCATCATGTATTGATGAAGCATTACATATTGATGCTGTGAGTGCAAGTGCTATAGAGTTGCTCAGAGCAGGGTGCAAAACCTCACTCTTTACTCATCCTTCTAAAATAAAAAAGCCATAAGAACAGGATGTGGTGGGCTGAGTTTATCCCATCAAAAGAACTGCTGCAATCAAAATGAATACTTTTCCCCTCCACCACTTTGCTCCTTAGTTTTTCTTTGCCTTGTTCTGTTTGCCATACCTTCAAAATAAAACACTGCTTCCACTGACTTCATCCTGCAGTGCTGCACTGCTCTTCTCTTTGTAACCACAGTGACGAAAGGGCTTTTAAAAGATGCTTAGGCTGAAATGTGGTGGTGCTTTTCCAAGTCAAACTACCTTAATTTACCTGTGTGTTTGTGCAGATAAGCTTTACTAAACTGCTGCCGAGTAAATATTCTCTCTTCAGTGAGCCAGTGAGCCTGTAGCTATTACATTTCACAGAAGGAAGGGGAAGCACTGGATTTAGTACAGTTTTCAAAACAACTTAGTTTAATAGCAGAAAAGCATTTAAGCATTTAAGGGCTCATATCCCAGTCACTGCCAATAAATTTCTGTCTCCCAGAAGATTTAGCTACCCAAGTACTTTTGAACAATCTAGCTTTTGCTCACCAAATCCCACAGATGAATCACAACCATTTAATTCTTTCATGGAAGAAAGAGAAAGTGTTAACTCTTCTTTGGGCTTCATCTTGACATCAAGACCTTTTTACTAGACAGTGTATCACTGGAGACAAAACCAGCCTGCTGAGACCTTGGTTTCTTTTTTTGACATTGCCAGTGTAGGTCCGATAAATGTAAAACTTGTCTTGATTTTGAAGTGCACCCTCCATCTTAAAGATACACTGATGGCTGTCATTTTCTATCCAAGACAGCATTATCTAATAATAAAAGCAGCTACTACTAGACCAGATTAAAGGATGGGAAGCTTTGGAAATACAGCAAGGGTTTAAATCATGAAGTGGCCCAGATTCACTCCATTAATAAAAAAGAAAAAAAAATAATCAAACCACCAACCAGCACTGTCTCAAGTGTTGGGGAAAGTTTCTTTAGTGGTTGTAAAATAGGTTCTATTGCTCAAGAGACTTAATACAAGAAAAGAACCTGGCCCCATTATATCATTAAGACAATCCACTTCTTATTTACAAGTTAGAATTAATTTTTACTGAGGCTTAAATGCTATAAACCCCTGTTGTGTGGCAGAGACTGTGACATTCTGTTACAGGTTAATTTATTTCCTTGCAAATTAGAAAATAGTGTGACTTGCAAAACAGTGGAAGAGAAAGGGGAAATATGCCAGCAGCTGCGCTTAGACTTTGTTTGCCTTTTGGCTTCTTTCATTTTCTAGTCTGCTGCACTTCTTCTTTCAGTGATTTGGGTGTTGGATGCCAATTGAAATTTCCAGTGCATTTAGCGTCCTACCACACCAGGGGATTGAAAAGAGAATTAAGAATGTAAAAACAAAAAAAATTATATCTTTTTCTCCATGGTCCTTTTTATCTTTTTACCTCTCTGTGATCACAGTGATAACAGAATCCAGTAAACTACAACCACAAAAAGCCAGTGGCATGTTTATTTTGCACAGGTGTGTTTTTAAGGGGAACTAGACGGGGCTCGTCGCTCACAATCTGTGGATGACTCTTTCACAGATCAACAGACTATAAGATTGCTTTCCTGGATATAAGCCACTGATGGACCCATACAGGCTAGTAAGAATCATGTAAGAGTCTTTTATCCTGTCTCAGCAGGGACATCTTCCCCATGGGCATCACGAGAGAGTGTTTTCCTAGCAGCGGATTTAACAGGGGGAGAGAAGGGATGGAAAGAAGATTAATGTTTCTGCCAGTTCCCCACAAGTTCACAGAAAATATTGGCTAGAGCAGGAGTGGCCTGACTCTGTCATGCTCCAGCCTTTTTCGTGTACCTAGAATGGCATGTTTTTAATCAAATGTGAAATACAGCTTTAGCGGGTCGAATGGATTAGCCTTTCTTGTAAGTAACTCTGTCTGCTTTAGTCAAGAGCATAACTTTTTTTTAATGTTTCACACTTAAAGTTGTCATCTTTAACTTCATCAGTTGAATGGCTCTTTAGAGTTTTGATTGTTAAAGGTAGGAACTACTTAGTAACCATATCCAACTGAGCTTCGAAGTATGCACAGTGAAGATGGCAAGGTAAGAAACCTCTCAGCCAGCCTGTCAAAAAATCCTTGGGAATGCTTGAGAAAAACAGGGAGTGATCTGTTCCTTCTTTAACACCATATTGAGATTACAGTGCTTGTAAATATTGAAGTTTTCCTTGCTTTGGGCTTTTAAATCTGCTCAGGTTTACAAAGTTAACATCCTTGTATTCAAAAGCTGGAAAATCTGTTCATGACAATGTACATAACTGATTTCTTTCCTCTAACACTGGTTGTTTTTTATCAGCATCTCATCAGTCTCCTGTTCATACACAGCATTGAAGTTATCAAAGGACTGGGGGGATTTTCAGCTGCCTTATTTCTGGGCCTCTGAATCAGCTGAGCCTCTAATAAAGTTAGGCTGTTGGAATCAAACGATCCTTTATCAGTAATGTACTTTGAAAGCTGTTCTATCTGGTTAAATCCTAGTGAAATAATAGACCTCGTACCTGTCACATCCTCAGGCTGCTGAAAAGTGTTGTTGCTCCACTACAATAAATAGTTCAAGTGATTTCTGTGTGCCAAGAAATTTAGATAAGTATTAGAAATAATTTTAAAATAGCTTGATTTTCAGAGTAACTGAAGGCTTTTTAGACATATTAATCACTGCTGTATTTCAGCGCCAGGCATGTTGTGAAATTGCTCTCAGTTTTTCATGCAATACAGACTTTCTTTTTGGTACTGTTTATAATTACCTTCTATATTTCTGACCTGTGTTTTAGTGTGTTGTTTAGACAAGTTTCTAGAGACTTGGTCATTTTACTAACTACAGTTATAAGAAAGTAAGGCTTAGAAAGACCCAAACAAAACCAAAACTCAAAACTTTTAAAGCTGTCTTTATCAAATTCATGGGATTAGAAGACTAAGGAGAGGCAGCAAAATAAAAATATATCCAAAGATTCATGCACTGAACCAGGTCTATGCAGTACTCTTTACACCAGTTTAATTCTGTTCGCAGTGGAGTAGAGAGAACTCGTTTTTAACATTCTGATTAGTGCAAACCAACACTGACTCTCTGAAGACCCTTTCTTAGATAACTACCTTTCATCATTACTGTCATGCTGAAATTCCTCCTATGCTGCAACAGTCAGCAATGCAATGTCAGACAGAAGCACTCCAGCAGTCAAGATGGTCTGCAAAATTTCAGGAACAGAGAACAGGATAACATGATAGTTTGACCATTTACCACTGGATTTAAAATCTAAGACGTAGTGCTTTGATCTCTCTGGGGAATGTCTTCCAGTCATTGCAGTGGGACAAAATCCATTACTTACCATAATAGATTTATATATATATATATTTTTTTAATAAATAAAAAATATTGTAACAGAATAATATTGCAAAACATGTTGGAACCAGATCCTCTGCTTTATATTCCCAACCCCTTGCATGTTCCAATCTTGTATATTTTCCTCTGCCTGTCTGTTCGTTAAGTAGGACTAAAACTCCAAGGGTGCCTGGTGTTTTCTGTTGTTTTTTCCCCCCCTCTCTCTTTTTTAATTAGAATGTTGGTTCAAGGCCATCTTTCAGCAAAGCATGTCAGCATCTGTTTAAGTCTCGCTGACTTTACAGATGAGTGCAGTGTTTTGAGAAACCAAGGCCTCTGCAGTTCTGTGAAAACAGTACAACTTCAGTATAAGTAATAACTCTTGTTTTATCTGATTAGTGATGGGCTATGCTGGTTTTTTGGTTGTTTTTTTTTGTTGGTATTTCTTTTCCTTTTAAAGCAAGTGCCTTCATTTATCACCACCCAGGGACCTATTTGGATAGTCAGTGGACAGAAAACAAGGCATGAATCTGTTGGAAAAATCATTTGGCTTGTGTAGTCCTTTCTAAATATAACTCCCTGATCAAAGCAGCATGTCTTTTGTAAGTCCTATCCAAAACAGATATTAGATGAAGCACATACTGAAGCCTTCAGATTTTTGACTATGCCTTTTCAAAGGCATGCCATCCTAAATGTAGCATTATGGGATGCTGTTTGAACTGAGCAAATATTTTACCTTCAACTTTTCTCTTGCACTCATGCCACTCTATAGAGATAATTGTATATACAGCTAAGAAAAAAAAACCAACCAAAAACCAAACCGACAAAAACCAAACAAAAAAATATCTTCAATTAAAGTGCTGGAGATTTTTGAAGGCTGCTGGAGAAAAGCAGTTGCAGTGTAGTGTCTTAGAAGTAACTTTTTTATTTATAGCAACTTCTGGACATAAATAAACATAAATTGCTTCAGGGTTTTTGTAGAACATTCATAAACATAAGGGTCCTTGCAGCTGAAATGGGATCCTTCTGAAATGACAGTTAATATCAGCTACTTTTGATTTAGCTACTCACCAATTTACATTGTGACAGTGTCTTTCAGGTGACTCTAACTGCCACAGGGAGAGATGCAGGTGTAGGCATAAGAAGAAACTGACTAAACCCTGGTGAATATTTCCCAATTATTAATTGAGCACTAAAAGTTCTTTGCATTGCTTTTCCAGTCCTGTGGTTTTTCTAAAACAAAGTCATTAGCTGCTCTGGGGATGCAGTGAGAGCAGAGAGGGATGGGCAGAGGCATGAGGCTTTCCTGCTAGAGCACATCACGCTGGAGGAGGCCAGGGAGAGAAAGCTGTTGCTCCTGTAAAGCTGCCACAAACAGAGATAATTAATACATTGATTTTACAAGTGATGTAGGGGACATGTATAGAGAGAATTAATTATTAAAACTCCTTTCTTCAAAACACGGCTTCGAAGGTGCTTTGCATGATTATTATCTGAAGCTGCCCTACAAAGAATGCACAGATCTAAGATGGGATTCAGACAACAGTCATGTACTTGATCAACAGTTTGGAGACAGGTGTATGCACACATCTGGTAAAATTAGGGAGCTGGTTGGGAGAGATGCTGTCAGGATCAAAGGCTGGGGAGAGCAGCACAGTGAGTGAAGTCAACACACATCAGGGGAAAGTGAGACTTTACTAAGTCAGTCACAATATGTGGGACTGCTCCCC
The DNA here is from genome assembly GCA_013396975.1 of Bucco capensis. Lineage (NCBI taxonomy): Eukaryota > Metazoa > Chordata > Aves > Piciformes > Bucconidae > Bucco > Bucco capensis. The sequence goes on from VWZO01012345.1 coordinate 325,856, forward strand.
TGCTTTCTAGTTTTTAAGGTATTAAGTTTTTGGATAGTTTTACAAACTTTATTATGCCTTTTCATCAGAATGCAGAGAGGGATGTAGTAAACAAATCCAGCTGTGATTATGCTGGAATTGCATTCTCTTAGTGCTGGATTTACTCCTAAACTACCTGCAATAATCTGCAGTAGCTATTTTGTGGTGAACAAGGGGTTTTTTGTTTGTGGAGGGTTTTGTTGTGTTTTTGTTTGGTTGGGGCTTTTTGGGGGGGGGGGGGGTT